>VCAZ01000242.1:175011-332511 GCA_005784505.1 Bagarius yarrelli
CACTAAGTGGTGTGTGGTGGTTTAAATGGTTAAGGTACTGAGTTGCTGATCTGAAGACCAGAAACACCAGGGTTCGAGCCAAACCACTGTTGGGTCCTTGAGCAAGACCCTTAACCCCTCCTGCTCCAGGGGGGCGCTGTATCATAGCTGACCCTGCGCTCTGACCCCCAACTTACTAAGATGGGATATGCGAAAAACACTGCATTTCATTGGCTCTGTACACGTACCTTCCACAATGACAATGAAGTTGAATATTTATATAACTGACGCTAACTGACCTACACACCTAACTGACCCTACACACCACTAACTGCCCTAACACACACACCCTAACTGCCCCTAAACACGCTAACATATTTACACACACTCTTCTTAAGATCGCTAATCTCTTCACGCTTGTTAAATTCAGAAAGATTGCTAATCTCCAGAATTTAGCTAATTTCTTTTCTAATTTCTTCTACTGATCTTGACATATTAGCTAACCTCCTCATGTCACATGACCCACAGGTTTAGCTTTATCTGATTGGTTCACAGAAAACTCTGAAACAGGAAGTAAATTAAAAAGCTTCCTGGTTTAAACTGTTGGGTTTTTAAAAAACACAACAATTTCATTCATCTTATTCTTATTATCATTTATTTTATTTATTATTCATTCATTTATTTATCTATTTATTTATTTATTATTTTATCTATTATTGGTTGCACAAGAACATTTTAAATCCATAAACTTTTCTTTTGTATCATAATAACTAAACAAAAAAATAATTTAATGTATTATAATTTTTATAATATATATAATATTAATATTAACATCACTGAGCAAATTAATGCTAAATGATTATAATAATGACAGTAAATGTTGCTGTTTTCTTTATTTTATGAAAGCAGCAAAGTTAAAAACGGAGGGATGTCATTTATAGGTTTCAATAATTATTTTTTACTGTCTTACTTTTATGTCCGAATGATATTTGATTGTATTTACAGTATATACAGATAATCTCTATCTATCTATCTATCTGTCTGTCTGGTCTGTCTGTCTGTCTGTCTGTCTGTATTATATCTCTGTTCTTTTCTTTCTTTCTTTCTCTCTCTCTCATTTCTCCGTTTGGGTTTTTTTTTTTAAGCTTTATAAGTCTGTAAAGAATAAAATCTTATTTTTATTAATTAGCTAGCTCGTATTTATGCACTTTGTCTTTTTTTGCATTAATAATAAATGAATAAAAAAAGAAGAACGAAAGAAAGAAAGAAAGAAAGAAAGGAAAACAGATAAAGAGTTTATAGTGATACTTTACTGTAACCTTCGTCTCTCTGTACCACAACCTGTTGATATTCCTCACATCACAGACAGGAAGTTTTAGTTTACCCCTCTCTCGCTCTCTCTCTCTCTCTCTCTCTCTCTCTCACACACACACACACACACACACACACCTTAAAATACAACAATTTAAATAAATATATAACAAAATGATTTTTGTGGGATGTCAGGATACCCCCCCCCGCCACTTCTCTTTCTTTATCTTTGACTCTCTGTTTCTCTGTTTTTTCCTCTCTCTCTCTGTCTCTCTCTTCTTTCTCTCCTCTCTCTCTCTCTCTGATTTCTTTAATTACATATATTTATCTTGTATCCTTTATTCTCTAAATCTTCTTTAGCTGATTTTAATGTCATTAAATAAGAATAGGATCATTAATATCAGAGCGATTAAACATTTAATAAACAACTGTTCTTTCATTTCTTCTTTTTTTTTTAAATATAAAAATTATAATGACTGCATTATAAGGAGGGGAAGAAGCCTACACACTCTCCTCTTACACTCTTACACACACACACACACACACACTAAAAAAAACACTCATACAATATAGATAAAAAGAGGAGAATAGAAACGTCTTACGTTTTGCTGCAGCACGCGGGGATGGAGAGATGAAGGAAGGAGGTGAAGATCAGGTGACGTGGTGATGCTCGAGCTCCGTCTTTTGCGCCTCCGCTGTTTGCGGCTCCTTTAAAGCTGCGCTGCATCCCTGCGGACAACCAATCAGAATCCACGTGACGTCACCGTTATTTTTTTTAAGGGTGGGAGGGGAAGTGGGGGATGAGGGGAGATGTTGTTTGAGGAAAGTTGGGAAAAAAAATCCTTCAAAATAAAAGCCGCTCGGGATTCGGAGCCGCGTTGCCATGGTTACGGCAGGCTTCTTAACCCGAACGGTGGATTTCTAATAGACTTTATTTTCATTAAATAAATAACAATGTTTTTTAAACAAGAATTATTATTCTTATCATATTAAAACAGCAATCTAAATAATTATTGTTTATAAACTGTTTAAAATGTTTAAACATCGTCACATTTTATAGCGACTTACTAAAAAAAATTAATTTGGCTCTGATACAAAAGTGTTAGATCACACAGAGTGTCACAGCATGGGGTTTGAAGCTCAGAGTGACCATGCTGAACTCTACAGTGGACACATGCACATCAGAATAAACTACTGAGCTACGGAGGAACATGGTCTGATCAGTGTCTGCTTCACCTACCTAGTTTAATTGCTCTAGGCAGTGTTCTTCTGCTGAAGAACCTTGTGTCCTACATTCATCTGAATGTTATTTTGATAACTACAACCCACTTAAATAACTCATCTCCATGCCAGGATCTTGCAATCACCCTGGACAATTCACAGATCTTCCCTTCAACCAGTGCTCGCAACCTGGGGGTAACTATGGACAATCAATTATCCTTTTCCTTACATGTTGCCAACATAACACGTTCCTGCAGGTTTATCCTGCATAACATCCGGAGGGTTCGACCTTTCTTAACCACTCAGGCCACCCAGTTGCTTGTGCAGTCTCTTGTAATTTCTAAACTAGACTACTGCAACTCGCTCCTGGCTGGCCTACCTCTGAGTGCAATTCGCCCTCTGCAGATGATTCAGAATGCAGCTGCACGTGTTGTTTTTAACCTACCAAAGTTTTCACATACCACTCCACTGCTGCGCTCCATCCATTGGCTCCCAGTAGCTGCACGCATCAGATTCGAAACACTGACGCTTGCCTACAAAGCCAGAAACGGAGCTGCAACCTCCTACCTACAATCACTTATCACTCCTCATATCGCACCACGCGCTCTCAGGTCCACAAGCACTGCTCGGCTTGTTCCACCACCCCCTAGGACAACGAGTAGGTCTGCTGCCGCAAGACTTTTCTCTGTTCTGGCACCAAGATGGTGGAATGAACTTCCCATCAATGTCAGAACAGCAGAGTCACTAGCTATCTTCAAGAGGCGTTTGAAAACTCATCTTTTTCTCAAATACCTTGCTCTTGACATTAAAAAAAAACAACAAAAACAAAAAAACCCAAAAAAAACCCCTTACTCTATTCAACAGTTTTTTTTTTGTTGTTGTTGCACCTTTTTGTGAACTATTATCAGTATTGAGCTGTTTTTGATGTGACTCAAAGCACTTCTTGTACATCGCTCTGGACAAGAGTGTCTACTAAATGCTGTAAATGTAAATGTAAATGTCAAACACATACATTGTACTTATCTGACCACCATCAATTCATAGAAGTGAATGAAGAGGTTTCAAGTGCAGATGGAATATGGAGTACCTCAAAGCTCAATACTAGGGCCGTTATTTTTACACTTTACATGTTACCCTTGGGAGATATTTTTAGGAAACATGGTGTAAGCTTTGACTGCTATGCTGATGCCACTCCGCTCTATATTTCTTCGCAGCCTTGTAAAACTTACTAATTTGAAAAACTAACTAAATGCGTAGTCAATATAAAAAATAGATGAGAAACAATTTCTTATTGTTAATCATCAGATCTAAAACCTCTGCATGTTAGTTAGGAACCTAGGTGAGCTTTTTGTACTATCAATCTTTCCTTTAAAGGCCACATTTCTAACATTTTTGATTGCAACCTATGCTTTCAATGTCAAATGCAGAAACTTTAATTAATGCGCTCAAGAGTAGATTATTAACGCTTTATTGCGGCGTATACAAACACCCCCAGTTGCAGTTTCCCAGTGATGATCTTATTCTTGTAGATGGCCAACCAGACAAAACCACTGAAACTTTACTGGAATATGGAAGAACCTGCTGGTTTGTATTGTCAGAGTAGGAGACAGAGATCCTTCTTTATGCTCAAGAAAAATTTCTGTACCACCACAAAGATGTCCACACTGCTTACCATAGCCCAGATGATTGCTATAATGTCCACCATGATTCAAATTACCACCATTCTGCCCAGCATGGTTTAGATTACCACCACACTGTCCAGTGTGGTCCAAATGACCACCAAGCTGTCCATCATTGTCCAGATAACCACCTTATGGTCCTCAGTGGCATTGCAGCCCAAATGACCACATTGCTGCCAAATATGGTCCAGATGACCATTAACCTGCCCTCTATAGTCCAGATGATCATTTATTCAGATTAATGTTTAGGAACAGGTGCTGCTTGGAGTTAAAGGCTGCCCCAGTCATGTTTCCTTACCTGCTTTGGTTAAAACATACAATCTCAGACCTCCTCGTGATCTTCTAAAGTAAAAACCAAACATCATTTTTCAGCGCCATAAAACGAGTCTGATTTTGCCAGCGGCCAACGATTAACAGGTTTACAAATATGCAGCGCAGAAAGTGTTTGCAATGCTAAGTGCTTCCCCCCTCCCCCAAACACACACACTTAACACATGGTAATTGCATTTTTTGACAGCTGGCTGTTGACTAAATTAAGAAAGGACTTCTATCTATCTATCCAATATCTATCTATCTATCTATCTATCTATCTATCTATCTATCTATCTATCTATCTATCTATCTATCTATCTATCTAGCTATCTATCTATCTATCTATCTGTCTGTATATCTTTACATGTCTTTGTGAACTAGTCGTTGTTATCAAATAAACTCTGCTGTTCGAGAGAAACAGATCAGCTTCTGACCAATCAGAGCGCAGTTTTAATTGCGGTAATACAATTAATCTCACTTGATTTTGTGTGTGTGTGTGTGTGTGTAAGCGGATTTAGTACTCCGATGTGTCATCAGTGACATTTTGGGAGTTGTGTGAAAATGCGACACTTTCCTTTTCTTCAGTTTGGGCCGAAGCCCCTCGCAGGAGCGGCGCAGGACGGAGCTGCTTTAAATGCCAGCGGCGCATCCTGACCAACAATAAGTGCGATTAAATTGCTGTCTATGTTCAACAAAGAAATTGGAAAATGGTGTTGAATTCGGTTTTAGCTTTAATGTTCTCCACTTAGGGTACGACGGCGGCTGTGGCAACTGCAGCGACACACAGGCTGCCATTTTACATTTCCATAATTTACCCCAAAAAAAGAGGAGTAGGCAGGAGAAAGATGCCCCCCGAGATGTACTGTTTACCCCCCCCCCCTCCATTGTTAGACAGGCTTATTGTCCAGTCCTGCTTTCACTCTATGTGCTGTTTTCCTGTGCCGTGTGTGATAGTGTGTTTGTGTGATAGTGTGTTAGTGTGTGAGTATTTACATGATTGTATTGTGATGCATTCAGGCTTTTCTTTTTGTGTGTGTGTGAAATTGTACAATTGAGTGTGTTTTGTGCAAATATGACAGTTTTAATTTCCCAGTTATCAACGTGGGAGGGATTTTTAAAGTGGTTTTTTGTGTGTGTGTGTGTGTTTGTGTTTGTGTGTGTGTATAAGCCTGGATTACAGAACCATAACTGGTGTGTGAAAAACAGAAAGTGAGTGTGTGTTGGTGCTGTACGTAAAACAAAATCTGGAAAATTTAATGATCTTTAATTTGCGTTTATGCACACGCACGCACGCACGCACACACACACAAACACACACACGTGCACACACATATGTGCACACACACATGTGCACACACACACACACACACACACACACACACACATACACTTCACCTGCAGTACCAGAAATTAATGGTCTTCATTATGGACATTGCTATCAATTTATCACACTCAATTACATACCCAAATCGAATAACATGCTGATTAGCGGCTAATCGCTAAACTTTATGCGCCGCCGTAAGGCCGCGGTTTCTGATTCGCTCAGACAGAAAAAAGCAGCCGAAACAAAAGCTTTTCCGGAATCTCCTGATGCTGCTGCGCCCGGCTGGTGTCCGTGTTTACATTTCAGCCGATTACAGCGTTTATTACGATCCGACTCGCGGGATTCAGGAGGATAAACGTTCGACCAATCAGATCTCAGCACACAAACATAGCAGATTTAAAGATTTGCTATTGAGACAGTAACGAATCATGAATCAACACCTGCTGACCAATCAGAGGGGAGAACACACACAGAACAAGACGCTGATTTTCTGCCACACGCTGTTGGATCAGGTGTATTTACTTTATACATCAGCAGTGTGTGTGTGTGTGTGTGGTGTGTGTGTGTGTGTGTGTGTGTGTGTGTGTGTGTGGTGTGTGTGTGTCCTGTGTGTGTGTGTGTGCGTGGCTCGTTCTAATTTCCCCCACAGCGCACAACATGCTGATAAGAGTCAGATTACATGTGTAGTTCAAAGGTCAGGCTGGCAGATGTTTGTGTGTGTGTGTGTGTGTGTGTGTGTGTGTTTGTTCTACCTGCACGCTAAGAGATTTCTTGTTTATCTCATCGTCCTGTGAGTAATTCATAGTGGCCAGCATCTGTCAGTCATCCCTGGCAAGTGGGAGGGAAACCCTGTGCCTTTTCCATAGGTAAACTTGCTAATCAGTTAATGACACACACACACACACACACATACACAACACACACACACACACTTTTTGTTTAAGTAATTAAAGCAATAAGTATACACACTATAAGTCTACACAGATACTAAAGTACAGTGCTGGGCAGTGCATTTGGTAGCTGGACCTTCAGTGTGGATTTACCCGACTGATACCCCTCTTAATACCCCCACTATCACATCCCAATTATAGAAACACATCAATACTAAACAAACACACAATATAACACGACGTGGAATTACAGACAGACAGACACGAAACCCGTTAACACACAACTCCAAACCTCTACACTACAACCACAACTGTACCACCTACAACATCTGGAGCAGTTCAGAATCAATATTTATCTTAATATTAATATAACATCACAAAAACATTACAGATATCAATCAAATCTATCAGACAGTTAAAGGCTGTAAGTCAGTGTTACCACTCGGCGGCGCTGGTCTGGAAGTGGGGAATAAACTCTTTCCCGCGCTGAGACGAGCTAGTTATCTTCAGGATACCGAACTCTCAGCACCATCTACAACTTTACTGGGAAAATCCACCTTAAAAACTGATTTATAAGTTTGTTTGAGACCGAATAAATTTCTCCTCCGTCAGCCATTGTGGACATAAAAATTCTAATTCAAATGTACAGACGAGTTTCGCTAGTCTGTGCTGGGCTGTAACAGTTTTTTTACTCTGATCGACCAATCAGAGGACAGAAACATGCCGATGTCATTGTAGGCTGGCTACCGGGATCTATCAAGGCAAACTAAAATCTTTAACCAATAATCAATCTGCCACTGCTGATATAGTGTAAGTTCCACAGGCAGACCTACTGATTCTGAAGGTCAGATTAGATTAACATGGCAGCACATAGAAACTGAAATCTCTGATTGGATAAAAAATCTAACATCCACACACGTACTGGAAGCAGTGCAGTCGAGAGAAAACACTACGAAATGAAGAGAATAAACTGCTGGAATAAATTAATACCATTTAATGGAACTAATATTAGAGTTTAGGCTGTAAATGTAGGTCAGTGATTCTGATAGTGTTTAGAACAGCAGAGAACCACTGACTGACCCGCACTGACCAACACTGCTAAAGTGTGTGCGTGTGTGTGTGTGTGTGTGTGTGTGTGTGTGTGTGTGTGTTGTGTGTGTAATTTCCCACAAAAAACTAAGATGATGATTAAGAAATAAAAAGTAAAATGTATAAATAACGAATTAAGATAAAAAGTTGATTATACAAGCTAGAAAGTATAAAAAGAGAAAGAACAAAGGAACAACAATGGAATAAAAAACAGACAAGAAAAGAAAAAGAAATGAAAATAAAGAATGAAATGGAAAGAAAATGAACAAAGGCGTGAAAAGAAAACAGAGATGAAAGAAAAAGTAAAATAAAAAGTGAGAAAAAAAACCCAGAGAAACGATAATAGAAAATTCAATCTAATCTAATCTCTAATCTAATCTAATCTAATCTAATCTAATCTAATCTAATCTAATCTAATTTCTTCCAAACTATTCTTTTTTAAT
Source organism: Bagarius yarrelli (assembly GCA_005784505.1). NCBI lineage: Eukaryota > Metazoa > Chordata > Actinopteri > Siluriformes > Sisoridae > Bagarius > Bagarius yarrelli. Next base: position 183,260 of record VCAZ01000242.1, read on the forward strand.
CTAATCTAATCTAAGACAAGAAGGTAGGGAAGATAAAGGAAAGACAACACTTTTTCTGTTCTTCTATTTTTCTTACTTTTTTCCCTCTTTTTTTAGGTTTCCACTCTTTTTATACTTTTCTTTTCCTTCATGTTCTTTGTTCTTAAACCTTTTTGAATTTTCTTTCCTTTTCCATCCTTTCTTGTGTGTGTGTGTGGGGTGGTGGTGTGTGTGTGTGTGTGTGTGTGTGTGTGTGTGTGTTTTCTAAAAGCAACAGGTCAGGTGGTGTGTGGTGGAAAAGTGTTTTAGGGTGAAGAACTCGACTTGCCACTGATGATGTCATACCGTTGTGATAATGACAGAAAAATGGCAAATCTTTCTGTCTCTCTCTCTCTCTTTCTCTCTCGCTCACTCTCTCTCTTTCTCTCTTGCTCGCTTTCTCTCTCTTTCTGTCTTGCTCTATCTCTCTCTCTATTTTTCATGTACAGGGAAATTGCAGCTTTGTGTCTCTCTTTGTCATGCGGTGCTTTAATGTCCAGAGCGGGGGTAAAAAGGCTAATCGCTCTCTCTCCTGCCCACTCTCTCTCTCCCTTCCTCTCTCTCCCTCTCCCCACTCTCTCTTTCTCTCTTTTACACAAGTGTTTTATATAAACTGCTGCAATGCTTTCTGTTCCCAAAGCTGACCCTGAAGCCTTCAGAGAAAATCATCATCTCAGGCTTTGTCTGTCTCTGCGGCCGCTGACAAAAAACGCAAAGCCACGAGAGCCGCGGTGAGAGAGGTGAGAGAGACAGAGAGAGGGAGAGGTGAGAGAGTAGAGAGAGAGAGGGAGAGAGAGAGAGGTAAGAGAGAGTGAGAGAGAGAGAGAGAGTAGAGGTGGTGAGAGAGAAGAGAGTGTGAGAGAGAGAGAGAGAGAGAGGTGAGAGAGAGAGAGAGAGTGAGAGAGAGAGAGAGAGAAAGAGAGTGTGAGAGAGAGAGAGAGAGAGAGAGAGGATGAGAGAAATGAGAGAGAGAGAGAGAGAGAGAGAGAGAGAGAGAGAGAGAGAGAGAGAGAGGTGAGAGAGAAATGTGAGATAGAGAAGAGAGAGAGAGAGAGATAGAGTGTAAAAATGTAGAGAGAGAGAGAGAGAGAGAGAGAGAGAGAGAGAGAGAGAGAGAGAGAGGTAAAAGAGAAGTTGAGAGAGAGAGAGAGAGAGAGAGAGAGAGAGAGAGGTAAGAGAGAAATGAGATTAATAGAGAGAGAAGAGAGAGAGAGAGAGAGAGGTGAGAGAGAGAGTGAGAGAGAGAGAGAGAGAGAGAAATGTGAGAGAGAGAGAGAGAGTAGAGAGAGAGAGAGAGAGTGAGAGAGAGAGAGAGATGAGAGAGGTAGAGAATGTGAGAGAGAGAGAGAGAGAGAGAGAGAGAGAGGAGAGAGTGAGAGAGAGAAATGAGAGAAATGAGAGAGAGAGAGAGAGAGAGAGTGAGAGAGAATGTGAGAGAGAGAGAGAGAGAGAGAGAGAGAGTGAGAGAGAGAGAGAGCGATGTAGAGAGAGAGAGAGAGAGAGTGAGAGGTGAGAGAGAAATGTGAGAGAGAGAGGAGACAAAGAGAGAGAGAGGGTAGAGAGAGAGAGAGAGAGAGAGAGTCATAGAGAGAAGAGAGAGAGAAGTGAGAGAGCGCGAGAGAGAGAGAGAGAGAGAGAGAGAGAGAGAGTGAGAGAGAGAAATGTGAGAGAGAGAGAGAGAGAGAGAGAGAGAGGAGAGATACAAGGTTAAGAGAGAAATGTAAGAGAGAGAGAGAGAGAGTGAGAGGTGAGAGAGAAATGTGAGAGAGAGCGAGAGAGAGAGAGAGAGAGAGTCAGAGGTGAGAGAAATGAGAGATGAGAGAGATAGAGAGAGAGAGAAGAGAGAAGAGTAGGAGAGAGAGAGAGAGAGAGAGAGAGTAAGAGAGAAATGTGAGAGAGAGAGAGAGAGAGAGAGAGGGAGAGAAATGAAGAGAGAGAGAGAGAGAGAGAGGTGAGAGAAATAGAGAGAGAAGAGAAAGAAAGAAAGAAAGAGAGGTGAGACAGATCAAACGCTTCACGGTTATTTACAGCACTTTTGCTGCCGATCAGGGTCAAAGGTCACAAACAGGTCTTTAAAGCAGCACAAGAGAGCCACACACACACACAGGGGGTGGCCTGAGCACACACACACCTGAACACACACACTTGACACTTGAACACACACACACACATTAACACACACCACGTTATTATTTGGAATGTTTTACTGCCAGTGTTTCCGATTATTCAAATAATCTCACGAGTGTTTTGGAGGCACGCTATTTAAAAAAAGCCTCGTGAATACATGATCTTGTGTGTGTGTGTGTGTGTGGTGTGTGTGTGTGTGTGTCTGTGTCCTGTGTGTGTGTCTAGAGAAGAGAATAAAAAAAGTGTGAGATGCGTGATTTCACAATGACCTCCGGCTTCATAATTCCGCGCTTCTCTCGGCTTCTATACATCTTCAAAGAAGACTCAACAAGACCCACTTACACTGACTCCCATGGCACAAATTTCTCTCTCTCTCTCTTTCTCTCTCATCTCTCTTTCTCGCCTCGCTCGAGGGCTCCTCTCTCTCTCTCTCCCGCCTCAGCTCTCTCCTGCTCTCCCGTCCCTCCTCTCCTCTCTCTCTCTCTCCTCCCTCTTCTCTCTCCTCTCTCTCTCTCTTCTCTCTCTCTCTCTCTTTCGCTCTTTCTCTCTCCTTCTCACTCTCTCTCTCTTCTCTCTCTCTCTCTCTCTCTCTCTCTCTCTCTCTCTCTCCTTTCTCTCTCCTCTCATTCTCTCTCTCCTCTCTCTCTCTCTCTATTTCTCCCATCAGCAATCTTAAATGCAGGTACAGTCATACATAAAAACACAAAAAAAGAAAGAAAAGAAATAAAAGAAAGAGGAGAGGGGTAGTGACTTTCTCTTTCTCTTTTCCACACATGTTTATTATTTAATCATTTAGTAATTTATGAATTTATTCATTCCTGCATCCATCCAGTCATTTCTCCATTCACCCAACTACTCATCTATCTATTCATCCATCCATTTGCGCACCCAATAATTAATCAAACCAACCACACAATAATTCATTATATATTCAGTTATCTGTTTATTTATTTACACCTGTCCATCCATTGAACCATCCATCCGCCCGTCCGTCAGTCTGTCCGACCGCCCGTCCATCCTTCCATCCATCCATCCATCAGTCCATCCATCCATCAGTCCATCTATCCATCCATCCATCCATCCATCAGTCCATCTCTATCCATCCCCCCATCCATCCATCCATCCATCCATCCATCCATCAGTCCATCCATCCATCAGTCCATCTATCCATCCATCCATCCATCCATCCATCCATCCATCCATCCATCCATCCATCCATCCATCCATCTATCCATCTATCCAACCAACCACCTGTCCATCTGTTGAACCATCCATCCGTCTGTCCGTCTGTCCGTCAGTCTGTCCGACCACCTGTCCATCCTTCCATCCATCCATCCATCCATCCATACATTCATCAGTTTGTCCATCCATCCATCAGTCCATCTATCCATCCATCCATCCATCAGTCCATCCATCCATCAGTCCACCTATCCATCCATCCATCCATCCATCCATCTATCCAACCAACCATCTGTCCATCCATCCATCCATCCATCCGTCCGTCCGTCTGTCTGTCAGTCTGTCCGACCGTCCGTCCATCCATCCATTCATCCATCTATCCATCAATCCATATCCATCCATCATCCATCCATCAGTCCATCCATCCATCAGTCCATCTATCCATCTATCTATCCATCCATCCATCCATCCATCCATCCATCCATCAGTACGATCTTGGAACTTAGAAATCATGGAGATACACGATTGAGTCCTTCTTTCTTGAGTGTCAAGGAAACCAGACCCCAAAAAGGTGAGTTAGCTGCGTAAACACAATGCTTGTGTGAATCGTAGATGAGGTGCAGGTGTGTGTTATCAGTCTTTAGTGAACGGAAAGCGTGTGTGACCGTGACACAAACTCAAGAGGAAACCATTCTCATCTGGGTGACACCAAATGTCTGTTTATTACAGCATATGGTAATGGTGTCCAAATTCAATGTAAACTGCCATCCATCCATCTAATTATCCATCCATCCAATCATTTATGCATCTAATCATCTATCCATCCAATCATCCATTTATCCATCCATCCATCTATCCATCCATCCAATCATCCATCTATCTATTTATCCATCCATCCAATCATTCATCCAATTATCTATCCATCCAATCATCCATCCATCTATTTATCCATCCATCCAATCATTCATCCAATTATCTATCCATCCAATCATCCATTTATCCATCCATCCATCCATCCACAATCATCCATCCATCTATTTATCCATCCATCCATCATTCATCATCCAATTATCTATCCATCCATCATCCATCCAATCATCCATTATCCATCCATCCATCCATCCAATCATCCATCCATCTATTTATCCATCCATCCAATTATTCATCCAATTATCTATCCATCCAATCATCCATTTATCCATCCATCCATCCATCCATCCATCCATCCATCCATCCATCTATTCATCCATTCACCAAATGTCTGTTTATTACAGCATATGGTAATGGTGACCAAATTTAAAGTAAACTGCCATCCATCCATCCATCGAATTATCCATCCATCGAATTATCCATCCATTCCAATCCATCGAATTATCCATCCATCCAATCATTTATTCGTCCAATCATTCATCCATCCATCTATCCATCCATCCATCCATCCATCCAATTATCCATCCATCTATTTATCCATCCATTCTATCATTTATCCATCCAATCATTCATCCATCCCTTTTTTTTCACCTCTTCCTCTATATATATTAATATTTTTGCACATTGTAAATGTATGCATGAGCACATGAGCACAGGCAAAAACACGAGTGCCCATATTTCCAAAGACACACACACACACACACACACACACACACACACACACACACACACACACTGAATGGAAGCTCGACATCCTCCAGCGTGGCTCCTTGCTCCCCCTTCATCTTTTGTTTGGTCCTGAGAGGTTTCCATGGAAACGGGCATCAAAATTTCTTCTGATACATGCAGAGGAAGAAAAAATATTTGCTGTGAAGCATCTGGAGTGAGTGAGTGTGTGTGTGTGTGTGTGTGTGTGTGTAAGAGAGAGACACTCTCTGAGCCCTAGAGTCTATGAGACCTGAGGAGATAATAATAAAAAACAAACAGGCGGTTGCTTGTCGCGGGTGTCGCAGTGCTGAAGGACGCGGGAGCCACGACTGGCTTTAAAATATCAGATAATTACAATAATCTGTCTGTCTGTCTGTCTATCTGTCTGTTTAGCAGACGTGGTGCACAACAGATGAATGTTATTTAACATTTCCTGGAATTTTAAAGTAAATATTTCGATTTTATATTTATTGTAATCTTTAACATTTTTAATAGAATTACACATTTTCTTATTAACTGTAAAAATTACTGTTATATTTATTTTATAACACACAAACCTCTTCAGAGGAACACAGAACAAAATGAATCAAATGAATCATAAACCAATCAAAATGAATCATGTGGATCATAAACCAATCAAAATGAATCATCTGAATCATAAACCAATCAAAATGAATCATCTGAATCATAAACCAATTAAAATGAATCATGTGGATCATAAACCAATCAAAATGAATCATCTGAATCATAAACCAATCAAAATGAATCATCTGAATCATAAACCAATCAAAATTAATCATCTGAATCATAAACCAATCAAAATTAATTATGTGAATCACAAATTAAGCAGAATGAATCATGTTCGATGGAGGAGCAGCACCACGTGTGTATTAGAAAGCTGACACGTGAATCAGTCGTACAGGTGTTTTTATTCACTGTCGTTTTTTGCTGTACTGAGAAGTTTTTGTGTAAATGTCAAACGCGGCAAGCTTCCAATGGTGCAGAACCTCCGAAAGGCAAATCCAGGTTTTTTTATAACCTTCTAAAAACCTTTTTTTAAATGTGATTACACATCCAACCATCCTCAGGAGGATGATGATGATGATGATGATGATGATGATGAGACAGAATCAGCTCTCGGTTCTGTCATATTCTGAGGGGTATATTTTTAAAAATGCTGCTTGGGGGCACTTCAGGTGTTTTTATCCGGTCCTTCTGGGTCCTTGTAGACGACAGCGTTTTGTTTCAGCAGAAGGGTGAAGGGTCGAGGCCCATAGAAAGTAAGTTGGGTGAGAGTTGGCAAATGGAGCTCAAGTAGGCTCCTGTTTCCTGCCTCTTAATGCCTCGCCGAGGGCCACTAAAAGCCTGAGCAGCCGGCGGAGGTTCGGCGAAGAAACGAGAGTGAAGCAAAATAAAATGGCCTAAAAGGAAAGATGTGAATCACATTAAAAACAAAAAACCCCCGAATGAAAGGCTGTTATTTAGAAAACTGTAGGACTGAAGCTCACTCTGAGAGAGAAAGAGAGAGAAAGATAAAGAGGGACAGAGAGAGACAGAGGGAGAAATAGAGACAGATAGATAGATAGATAGATAGATAGATAGATAGATAGATAGATAGATAGACCCATAGAGAGAGAGAGAGAGAGAGAGAGAGAGCATGCTGTTCTACTAAATATTAGGAACATTACATTTTTTACTAATTAGAGCCAACATTAGTGGCTCTAATTAGAGACAAAAAAAAAAATCCTGGGACCCGAACGCAGTGACTGCGAACCTGCCGTACTTTATGAAAGCATTTCCGGGGCTGACGGTGTGAGTTTTAAAAGAATGACCTTTTTTCCTAATCGTTATGGAAATTGGCTTGTCGGAGGACGTCGATTGACATTTTGAAATGCTGTGTTAATTTTATAATTTTGTGGAAAATAAAGCCGAGGTCCCGTCGAGCCGCCGTATGAAAAGGTCTATTTAGTAAATCCTGATGTTCACCAGAACGTTTTAAACATCCATCCGTCTGTCCGTCCATTTGCTCGATCAATAGTAGAAAGGACTGGCGGGGGGAGGAGGAGGTGCAGCTCATCTTCCTCTGCTTCACCTTTTCAGTATAATTTGTTAATGGATTTTTTCACCGTGTATTAGACGTTTTTTTTCACTTTCATCTTCACTCATGTTGCGCCGTGGATTTAAACCCTGTACAAAAGAAACGCTTGGAGATTCTGGAAGTTTCTCGTCACGTGTTTATTTCCACAGACAGAGCTTCTTATTGTAGCTTATAATCTCCGCCCCTTTTCCTCCAGGATATTGGATGCAAACAGGAAGTAACCTGTATGTTAATTAGCATACATTTATCTGCAGCTACTGAATGTATTTAAATACAGTAAAAAAAACCTCGAACATAGAAGAGCTTTAAGAAGAAAATTTGTATTATGAAACTAAATTTGGTATTGCTAAACACCAAAAAGTGGCTAAAGCAGAAGATTGTGGGTTCGATTCCCAGCATCACCCAGTTACCACTACTGGGCCCCTGAGCAAGGCCCTTAACCCTCAATCGCTCAGCTGTACAAATGAGATAAAAGCAAGTCAATCTGGACGTCTGCCAAATGCTGTAAATGTCAATTTTTTTTCTGTAGGAAACCATGTAAATGCAGATCATCCGTTACAGACACCCAAAACCACCACCAATATTACAAATTTACAATCCCAAAATAATATTTTTACATATAAACCTTTAGCAAAGACGTGTAAAATATGAAATAAATAGACCTACGCATAAAAACTGTGTTGAAAACGAATGTCGAATGACCTCGGTATCGTAGGTCGACTCTTCCGAAACAGTTTTTTAGATCAACTTTTCCGGCTAGATTTATTCCAACAAAATGTCTGAAAAGTAAAAGATTTTAATAAAAGAGCTTTTCCAGATCCATTTACAGTGCCTAACGTTATGTTCTTTTTTAGAACAATGTTACTATAGTTATAAACGTTTAATAAACATTTCCTTATGGATATGAACAGTTTGCTATACAAACGATACTGTGTATAAACACGCTTCTGTTTTAGGGAACCAATTAACACCTTCTGATCAATCAAAGTAACCGAGGACCTGTTAACGAGATGCTACCACAGAGCAAGATCCGTCCCCGGGGCAGAACATCTATAGACGCAAGAGGGCTTTTAATAATATAAACAACAGTAACAAAAACAACATTAAAAGCTACATTTTTGTTCATGTATTTGTTTATTGATTGATTGATAGAGATGCATATAATTCTGGTGTTAGTATCCATAACACTGGAGTGTTTTTTACGCTTAATTATCTCATGAACACTTAATAAACTATTTATCATTATCATTACATACAGTAATAACATTATTAAACAATGCAAATAAAGTCCTGATTAAACTGACAGAGAAACAGAGCTGATATACGGCAAAAGAAAACAAATCTTTACGATATTTTAGATATCTTTACGATTAAGTGCATTAATTGGAGTGCGGCACTCTTCCGTACCTGCAGGTGGCGCTGCGCAGAAAAACCCGCAATAGTTTTGGCTCGCTCCGAAACAGGAGATAATGCACATGCGCAGTCACAACCCGGAACCGCTGAGAGAGATCAGCGCTGTGAGAACACATTCACGCTTTATTTTAACGAAAATTATCGAAATTGTTTTTATTAAATGTGAAAACGTTCCGAATATAAAAAACGGAATAATACGGCTGCCAACGGGAAAAACCGAATGCGCGTAAGTTTCATGTTTATTCGATAACTTTTTTAGAAGTTCTTTATGATGAGAAAAAAAGCGGTCAGACTTTTAAAAGTAAAACTACAAAAATATTTTAGTGTGAAAGTTTTGTAAAAAGCGATTTCTGTTTAAAATTGATAATAAAGTTTTCGTTTCAGTGTGACAGAAAAAAAAACTCCAGCTGTTGCCATGATCTCTAAAAATCTTCCATGTCTCCTGAACACCTGTTTGGTTCTTTAAAGAACATAAACCAAAAATAAGGGTTCCTCAACCACCTGGACCACCAGACAGCATCGGACTTTCATTAGTTGAAGCTTTAATAAAACCTCTAAACAGCCATTTAGGACCTGGATTTGTTTTCTTCTTCAGCTTCAATCAGAGGGAATTGAATCAGAATGAATCTTTTGCAGAATCGATTCAAATGAGGCACTCAAGTTCATTCATTCATTCATTCATTCATTCATTCATCTTCTATACCTGCTTATTCCCTAAATCGAGGACACAGGGATCTGCTGGAGTCTCTCCCAACCGTCTCTAAGGGTGAAAGACAGGAGGGGGACACCCTGGACAGGACACCAGTCCATCACAGGGCCACACACACACACACACACACACAGACACACTCCTATGGGCAATTTAAAATTACCAATCAAGCTAACATACATGTTTTTGAACTGTAGGAGGAAACCGGAGAACCCGGAGTAAACCCACACAAACACAAGGAGAACATGCAAACGCCACACACTCAAAAATGTTTGGTTTTGTTTTACACATTTAAGTTTCTAATTTTCACAGATTTGTACATTTATAACAAAAATATTCATACAGTATTAAAAATCAGCACAATGAATCGAAATGAATGAATCTTTTAACTGAACAGATTTAATTGATTCACTTAAATATTTTCTTTTTTTCTATTTCAGCCGTTTGTCTCATGGCGTCTTCAGAAGACGAGTTTCCGACCCTGAAGCCTCGCCGAATTCAGAACCAGAACGTGGTGCACAGGCTGGAGCTGCGGCGCATCAGTTCCGGCCGCCCCGGCGCTTACTGGTACCACCAACCCCCGCGTGCGCTGTTTCCACCAGAAACCTCTTCCCCAACTTCACTGCGGTGAACGTGGAGAAGCCGCCGTGTTTTCTGCGGAAGTTTTCTCCAGACGGCCGCTGCTTCGTGGCATTCTCCTCAGATCAGACCTCGCTGGAGATCTACGAGTTCCGAGGCTGTCAGGCGGCCGAGGATCTGCTGCAGGACCACGATGAGGGCCGCGACGGCGAGCTTCTAAGCGAGAGCGTTCGAGCCCGTCTGTTCTCACGCTTTTTCTCTCTGATTCACGTGACCAGCGTGGCGTCGAACGGCGAACATCTGAACCGCGAGTGTAGCTTGTTCACAGATGACGGACGCTACGTGATCGTGGGCTCGGCGGCGTACCTGCCCGACGAGCCGCAGCCACACTTTTTCGAGGTTTATCGCAACAACGAGGCGGTGACGCCAAACCCACGCTCGCCGCTTGAGGATTATTCGCTCCACATCGTTGATCTGCACACGGGGCGTCTCTGTGACACACGTGCCTTCAAATGTGATAAAATCATCCTGTCACATAATCAGGGACTTTATCTGTACAGGAACATCCTCGCCGTCCTCTCCGTCCAGCAGCAGACCATCCACGTCTTCCAGGTGGGCAGATCTCGCCCTCATGCAGGTAGTCACTGGACACAGAGGCCACGCCCCTTTTATTCTGATTGACAGGCTCTGTTTGGCCACACCACCGCCATATGCCACACCCCTTTCTACCTTAAGCCCTTCAGGCACACGCTTAAAAGACGAGTAACGAGTAACAGGCACAGAGGCCACGCCTCCTCTGCAGGAACTGACAGACACATTAGGCCACTCCCCCTTCACTAAGACTTACCGACACAGGCCATACCTTCCTTCTGTGAGAGTGACAGGCACGGGGCCACGCCCCCTTCACTAAGGCTTAAAAACACACATAGCCCCCCCAACCTTTACTAAGGCTTACAGGCACACAGGCTACGCACCCTTTCTGTGAGAGTGACAGGCACAGAGGCCACGCCCCCTTTACGAGGGCTTAGTTACACAGGCTACGCTACCTTTCTACCTTTCAGGCACGGAGGTACGCCCCCTTTTTATGGGGAGTGACGGGCACATAGGCCACTATTTCTCCACAGGAATTGACACATAGCCACGCCCCTTTCATGATTATATATAATATGAATCTTTTTTTATTGTTAAAAGTTTTTATTTTTATATAAGGTGATTTCAATGTGTGAGAATTTAAAAAGGATTTAAAAGATTCCGCGTGCGTGCGTGTGTGTGTGCGTGCAGGTGACGGCGGAGGGGACGTTCCTGGACGTGCGTACGATCGGGCGGTTCTGTTATGAGGATGATTTGTTGACTCTGTCGGCGGTGTACTCTGAGCCGCAGGTGGACGGTCCGGCTGGGTTCTCGCGCCTCTATAAGGAGAAGAGCATCAGCTCCCTGAAGCACCGCCTGCTGGTGTTCCTGTGGAGACGAGCCGAGCGCGACGGCAGCGCAACCGCCAAACGCCGTTTCTTCCAGTTCTTCGACCAGCTGCGGCAGCTGCGCATGTGGAAAATGCAGCTGCTGGACGAGAATCACCTGCTGATCAAATATACCAGTGAGGACGTGGTGACCCTGCGTGTGACTGACCCCTCACAGGTACAGGGCTGGGGGGTGGTGGGGTGGGGGTATGCATCCCATAATTCCAATATTTTTGTGTTGGATGTGAATATTAATGAGATGGTAATGAATTTGTGTTCCTTTCCAGCCGTCGTTCTTCGTGGTTTATAACATGGTGAGTACGGAGGTGATGGCGGTGTTCGAGAACACGTCCGATCAGCTGCTGGAGCTGTTTGAGAATTTCTGTGATCTTTTCCGGAATGCGACGCTGCACAGTGAAGCCGTTCAGTTCCCCTGCTCCGCCTCCAGCAACAACTACGCCAGACAGGTCCAGCGCAGGTACGCCACTACCATCACCTCCACCATCACCAGCTCCACCACTACCAACATCTCCTCCTCTACCATCACCACTACTTTCACCATCACCCCTACACTGCCTCAACCTCCACCTTCACCACCATCATCAACACCATTACCACAATCACCTCCACCATCACCAGCTCCACCACTACCCACATCTCCTTCTCCACCATCACCACTACTTCCACTATCACAACTACAACGCCTCAACCCCCACCTTCACCACCATCATCAACACCATTACCACCATCACCTCCACCATCACCAGCTTCACCCCACCCGACATCTCCTCTTCACGTCCTTCACTATCACCCCTTCACTGCCTCAACCTTCGCCAGTTCCAACACTACCACTTTCTCCTCCTTTTTCCCCACCACCTCCACCATCACCCCTACACCGCCTCTACCTCCAGCTCCTCCACCATCACCACAATCGCCGCCACCAATACCACTTACTAAACCATATCCACCGCCTCCACTATCACCCCTACACCGTCTCCACCATCATCTCCTCCACCATCATGTCCTCCATCTTCACCCTTAACGTCCATCTTCGTCTGCTGGACCTCCACTACAAGTTTTCTTGTAAAATGTGTCTGTTTATGATCACAGCATAGCTTCTTTCGTAAACTCAAACGTGTGTGTGTGTGTGTGTGTGTGTGTGTGTGTGTGTGTGTGTAGATTTAAGGACACTATAGTGAACGCAAAGTACGGTGGTCACACTGAGGCGGTGCGGCGTTTACTGGGTCAGCTGCCCATCAGCGCTCAGTCGTACAGCAGCAGTCCGTATCTCGACCTCTCACTATTCAGCTACGACGACAAGTGGGTGTCAGTAATGGAGCGTCCCAAAACCTGCGGTGATCATCCTATACGGTACACACACACACACACACACACACACACACACACGAGAAAAAATATAACAATGATGATGTAATACACTAAATATACCTGGCAGTGTGTATACCAGTGTGAGAAGCAGAGTGTAGGGTATTCTTTATCACTGATGTGTGTGTGTGTGTAGGTTCTATGCGCGAGACTCTGGTCTGTTGAAGTTTAAGATTCAGGCTGGTCTTCTTGGTCGGCCCATTAATCACGCCGTGCGCCGCCTGGTGGCCTTCACCTTCCACCCGTTTGAACCCTTTGCCATCTCAGTGCAGAGAACCAATGCGGAGTACGTCGTTAACTTCCACATGCGCCACAGCTGCTCCTGAGAAAATGCACATCTGGAGAGAGAGTGTGTGTGTGGTGTGTGTCAGAAGATTTTCTTGTTTTTTTTTGTTTTTAAATGAAACCTTTATTTATTGTACATAAACTTTTATTTTATTCCTCATTTTTATTGTAAATAAAAGTCGCTTTGGTTAAATCACACGTGCTGGTGTGTGTTTTCTGCTGCAGTGAAACAGGAAGTGATGTGATCAGATGTGTGCACAGTTTCTATAACAACGACTCAAAACAAAAAAAGGAGATGATAAAACAAAAAATACATAAGTAACAGATGGGGGGAGGGGGAGGGAGGGAGAGGAGGGAGGGAGGGAGAGAAGCAAGAATATAATGGAACAAATCAGATAAAAGAAAAATAAATGAATGAAAAACAAGGCAAAGAGAAAAACACAGAAAAACATAAAGACAAAGCGAGGAATAAGGAAGGAAATGCAAGTGGCAAAAAACGACAGACAAAAAATGAATAAAGACGAAAGAATAGAGAAATAAAACTGAAAAGGAAGAGAAAAAATGAATGAGAAATTGATTGAGTAATCAATAGCGTGTGTGTGTGTGTGTGTGTGTGTGTGTGTGTGTGTGTGTGTTGTGTGTAAAAGAGAGGGAGAATTAGTAGGCCTAGACAAAACAAACGGAGGACAAAAAATAAACGAAGCTCCTGGTTATCATTGTGGGCGTGGCCTCAGCAGTGTGTCTGTTTTTTTTGAGGTTCTAATCAGCATTAATTAAAATAAAAATCAGCCGGTATGTGCCTATAGTTCCATTTGGGTCAAGAATTTTCTGTTAAAGATCTGCTGGATGTTTCTCTTTCCCTCTCTCTCTGTCTCTCTCTCTCTTTCTCTCTCTCTCCCTCTCTCCCCCGCTCTTCTCCCTCTTTCTCTCTCTCTCTTTCTCTCTCTCTCTCTCTCTCACCTCCTCTCCCCCCTCCCCTCTCTCCTCCTCCTCTCCCCCTTCTCTCTCTCTCTCTCCTCTCTCCCCCCTCTCTCCTTCCCCCCTCTCTCTCTCTCTCTCTCTCCTCTCTCTCCCCCTCTCCTCCCCCTCTCTCGCATCGCTCTCTCACCCCTCTCTCTCTCTCTCTCTCCCTCTCTCTTTCTCCTCTCTCTCCTCTCTCTCTCCCCCTCTCTCTCTCTCCCCCTCTCTCTCTCTCTCTTCCCCTCTCCCTCTCTCTCTCTCTCTCTCCCCCCCCTCCCCCTCCTCTCCCTCTCTCCTCTCCCCTTCTCCCTCTCACTTCTCCCTCTCTCTCTTTCCCACCTCTCTCTCTCTCTCTCTTCTCCTCTCTCTCTCTAACCCCACGCTCTCTCCCCTCTTCTCTCTGTCTCTCTTTCTCTCTCCCTCTTTTGGCGGTTCGTCTTGTTCGCTCGATCGGACCTCCGATCGCTTCTTATTTTACTTTAACGAAGAATAAGAAAGCCCAAAAATAAAGTGTGACTCTGCAGCAATAACCCCCTCCGGGACATCCGGACCACTCGACAGGCTGTGAAAGCCGCGAGAGGACAGAACGATCGCCTCGGACCGAGTAGGACTCGCTCTCGCTGTGGGTTTTCCCAGCGGCATTGACGCACACGGGCTGAAAATCCTAAAGGTCATCCTGAACTTCCTGCTGAGGTGGTAATCCCATTCCTGTGCTAAGCAGGAAGTCTAATTATGAGCCGCTGTAAAAGCACTTCGATAAAGAAAAGAAGCAGTTTGACGTTTCGACGGGTTTCAGATCTGATTTTCAGCAGGAAGAAACAGAAAATTCTAATTCTCGATGTTCATGTTCTCCTTCACTTTATTACACATGTGATGTTTATCTTCATCATCATTATCACCATCATCATTAGCAACACTACCATCATCATCAACATTACTCATACTGCCATCATCATCATAATCATTATCACCATCATCATCATGATCATCACCATCATTAACAACATTATCACTACCATCATCACCATCACCATCATCATCACCATCATTAACAACATTATCACTACCAACACCATCATCACCATCATCATCATCATCATCATCACCATCATTAACAACATTATCACTACCAACACCATCATCACCATCATCATCATCATCATCATCACCATCATTAACAACATTATCACTACCAACACTATTATCATCATCATCATCATCATCATCATCACTATCATCACCTGTAAAGCATGGTAAAAATGTTAATTCTAGTGTAGGTCAGGGATAAAGACACACCTTAATGAATATTTCTATTTTCTTAATTCTTTAAAACGTTTCCCTTAAATTATATCATTAACCAATCAAACAGAAGTCTCGTATGTCATCTGTCAATTATTGTTTACATTTAATTTGAATAGAATTTACATGAAGTCAATACATTAATTATTAATTATTTACATTGGCTGCCAAAAAAAACCACTTTTAACTCCGCCCACTTTCTTTTTAATGTTTGATACCTTTTTTGTGATTTTATTTTAGCTGCAGTTTCAGACAGTTCTAATAAATATTAATATAATAATAATAAAATAACAGTAATATAATGATTAAGAATAATAGAATAATAATAATAATAATACTAATATAATATAATAATTACTAATAATAATAATAATGATACTAATAATAATAATAATAACGTAATAATAATAATCATAATTAATAATATAATAATAATAATAATAATATAATAATAATAATAATAAGAATAATAATAATAATAATAATAATAACATACGAATAATAATAATAATAATAAATATACCTAATAATATAATAATACTATAACGTAATACATATAATAATAAAATAATAATACGCCTAACAGTAATAATAATAATATAATAATAATAATATAAAATACTATAATGATAATATATAATAATGAATATCGAATAATCAGTAATACCGATAATCAGATAATGCTAATTAATAATAATAATAATAATATATCACATAAATATAAATAATAATAATTAATAATGATAACTAATCATAATAATATAAGAATAATAATAATAATAATAATATAAAATGTATGGAATTTTTTTTTAATTAAAAATAAGAATAATATAATACCATAATAATAATAATAATAATAACAATAATAACAGTAATAATCAAGAAATAATAATAAAATAAAATAATAATAAGATAAGAATATATAATAATAATAATAAAATAATAATCAAATAATATAATATAATAATAATAATAATAATAAGTAATCATAATATAATAATAAATCACTAATAACCCTAATAATAAGGATCAAAGAATACTAATAATAATAATAATAATAATAATGATAATAACAGTATAATAATCTTAATCCAATATAATAATATATAGAATACCAGTAATAATAATAATAATAATAATATTATACTAATAATACTATAATAATAATATCCTGATAATCATCCCCGTAAATAACGTAATAGATACATAATAATAATAAACTAATAATATCATAACAGTAATAATAACCATAATACATAGTCATATAATATAATAATCATAATAATAATAACAGTAATAATAAGTACTAATAACCCAGTGATTAAAGTGTTGAACTGCTGATCGGAGGACCGCAGGTTCGATTCCCAGGACCACCACCAAGCTGCCACTGATGGGCCCCTGAGCAAGGCCCTTAACCCCCAACTGCTCAGATGGATGAAAAAATTAGATGAATATTTATTTTAAAATGCAATGAATTTCTTGCAAAAATAAAGAAAGAAAAGTTGAATATTTTTTCTTGAAATTGTTGTTTTTTATCCTGTTTGTTGATGTTTTTTATAATTTCAGTCGAATGTAAGTTTTTTCTCGTGATCACGAATCACGGCTCAATTTTCTAAAATGAAGGCACTATTTCGGGCTCTGTAAATGCCCCCTTTTAGCTTGCAGCATGTTTAACTGCCTCCACTTCCACCGTCTAATCAAATCAACTCCATTAGCGGCCCGCAGACGAGCAGAAACGACGCAAAACAAACGGAGGAGACATCTGAAGGTGAACGCCAGTCGATGCTAACAGCTGCTTATCGGATGGTCGGAACACCGAGCAGAGCCGTAACGACAGCAGATCCCAGGGAGGGAAACAGAGAGAAAACTTTTATTTCTCTGAGATCTGATTAAAAGGTTCTGAGAGCGAAAGAACACTATGACACAGAGATAGAGAACAATAGGAGGTGTGAGAACGGACGTAGCTGTCGGCACTCCTGAAAGCGAGAGAGAGAGAGAGAGAGAGAGAGAGGATCAGGAAGTGAACTGTGAAGTCTTGATTAATTTAATTTGATTTGTCACACAGCTGCTGTGGGTTCTTTAAGTTCTTTAGGTTCTTTAGGTTCTTTAGGCGTTATTGAGAGTTTGAGCTCAGAAAATAGAAAGTTAAATTAAACTGAGTAAATACCCCAGGGTGTGATGAGTTACACTGTAATAGATACTAAAGACGGGCTGATAATCGGATATTTACCAATATTTTTCCAATATTTCGGTATCAGGATCGGTATCGGTAAGGGATCTACGAAATCACTAATCGGTTGAACTTTGGCAGAGTTTAGAGAGTTGATCCGTGTGATCCAGTCGGAGATGAAGCAGTTCGGGAAAGAGTTTATTCCCCACTTCCAGACCAGCGCCGCCGAGCGGTAACACTGACTTACAGCCTTTAACTGTCTGATATATTTGATTGATATCTGTAATGTTTTTCTGATGTTATATTAATATTAAGATAAATATTGATTCTGAACTGTTCCAGATGTTGTAGGTGGTACAGTTGTGGTTGTAGTGTAGAGGTTTGGAGTTGTGTGTTAACGGGTTTCTTGTCTCTCTGTCTGTAATTCCAGGCCGTGTTATATTGTGTGTTTGTTCAGTATTGATGTGTTTCTGTAATTGGGATGTGATACTCGGGGTATTAAAAGGTACCAAATGTATTTTATTGGGTCCCCCAGATGTTTGTCACTAAAATGGGATGTTTTGTAGCTTTTTTATTAAGTTACAAATTTCTGTGTTTTTTGTTTGAATCGTTTGCTTAGAACTGTTGTAAATATTAGAATTATTTCCAGAACAGACGGCTGTGTGGTGGAACTGCTGTTCTGGGGTCTGAATTCATTTAATTTAAATGTTAGATTATTGCATCCGTCCAGACTGAAGCTGTGTCTTTGCTCCAGGAGCTGCACAGATCCGAATACCTCCTGCTTTGCTGCTTTGCTGCTTTGCTGCTTTGCTTTCGACAGAAATCACCTTTATTCATTTTTTCAGATAAATTGTCAGAACTTCATAAATCTATGGAACTTTTTGGTCCAGGCGAGTCGCCGCCCCGCCGTGTGAGCTGGAGCTCCTGCAATGCTGAAGACTGCTGAGAAAAACCCGACCATTTTAATTAGATGTCCAGGTTTTCGTCAGCGCCCCAGCATTGCTTAGTGTGTGTGTGTGTGTGTGTGTGTGTGTATGTGTAAGTGTTAGATGGACCCAACTCATGAGGCTGCAGGTGTTCCAGGATTAACTGTCCAGCTCAAATCTGGTTACAGCTTAATTGAACAGATTCAATCAGAAGACCTGACATTAGATCAACAGCTCGTCTTATGTAGGTGTGTGTGTGTGTGTGTGTGTGTGTGTGTGTGTGTTTGAGAGAGATCTCGAAATAGCAGTAGGACTGACTGATAATATCAGCTGTAAAATGTTGTCTTAGAGGAGGACTTTTCAAAGTCTCACAGGAAGGAACGGTGTCCATACAGGAAGTGGAATTGTCTTACAGGAACGAACGGTGTCTATACAGGAAGTGGAATTGTATTACAGGAAGGAACAGTGTCCATACAGGAAGTGGAATTGTCTTATAGGAAGGAAAGGTGTCCATACAGAAAGTGGAACTGTCTTACAGGAAGGAACAGTGTCTCTACAGGAAGTAAGGCAGTCTTACTGGAAGAAAAGGCATTCTTACATCACTTAACAGGAAGGAAAGACTTTCTTATATTGAGAAGAACAGGCTGAAGGCTAAAATATAGGAAGTGGCATGGGAAGGAAGGACATCCTTAAGTAGAAAGGAAGTACAGGAAGTAAAATGGACTTACAGAATGGAAATGCATCCTTAAAGAATGTAAAACAATTTTACAGGAGGGGAAAGGTGTCCATACAGGAAGTGAAACTGTGTTACAGAAAGGAAAGCTGTCCATAGAGGAAGTGGAACTGTCTTACAGGATGGAAAGGTGTACATACAGGAAGTGCAACTATATTACAGTAAGGAATGGTGTCCTTACAGGAAGTGGAACGGTCTTACAGAAAGAAAGGTGTCCATAGAGGAAGTGGAACTGTCTTACTAAAAGGGAAGTTGTCCCTACTACAGAAAGTAAAAATGTCTTACAGGAAGGAATGGTGTCCTTGCAGGAAGTGAAACTGTCTTACAGGAAGGAAATGTATCATTTCCAGAAAAAAATAACATCAGTACAGGAAGTGAATCGTCATGTCCAGTTATGTGTATGTTTACACTTCCTCTCTGTGTCGTGTACGTTTCCTAACTGAGACACTTTAAACTTTATTCTCTTTTATTATCATTTAATATTTATCAATATTTTGAGAAAATACTTTTGGAGTAAAGCACTGACTGGAGGATGAAGGAGAAATCAGTGTTTCAGATAACAATAAAAACCAAAAGTAACCAGTATTTTTATTAAAATTATTTAAAAATTAGAATAAATTCATTATTTAATAAATCTTAATAAAAAGGTGAACGTTCCGGTTCGAAACCCAGAGGCCGTTTAATAAAGCTGCTTTGTCATAAAATAAAAAATCATCTCTAAAAGCAGATGTGTAATTAAACATCTGGGCTGTAATTTACACATGACACACATTAATAAAAATAAAGGTGCCCGAATAAAACCGGGCTTTTAACGGAGCCGCCATGACGCAGCGGCGGTCATTGGGGTCACACGCCGACTCGTAACCACATGAACCGAGTCAATGAGTGTTTATAAACGCATTGGCCCTGAACATCTCCTTTCCCCAGAGTCCTGACCTCGGTTGTCATGGCGAAGACGTGCATCCATCAGCTCCTGCCAGGTAACCCAGTTTTCCCCGCTAACTGCCGTCACCGTGGCAACCGGCAGCAGCACGTAATCCTAGGACCCAATAAACCGACCTGTTTAGTCATGTGACCTTTTAATTTTTTTGTTTGTTGAGCTAAAAAGAGGAAAGACGACACGTTTGACCTGGCTCTAATTTTAGCAGGGAGACGGCACGCGGACAGAGCGACACCTGCTAGGTGTTTAGTATGGAGCAGGAGCGGTAATATGAGACGCTGCGTTTTGGGATGATGAGTCTGAGATGCTCCAGGTGACTCGTTTCGAGCCGCAGCCTTTCAGAATAAATTAAATATTAAAATTAAGGCTTGATATGATTTCGGAAAAGCGAAAGAGACACAGGAGGACTTCCTGAACCTGGTCTTTATTCAACAGCGGGGCTCACAGGGTCAGAGAGTACAATGACGAAATTCGTCCAAAAGTTTGTGGACACTTCTCTCTTACCCATCAATGTGTCTTTATCAAAACTCCCAGTCTCACATTCATCTACAACAACTGTCAATGTCAGATCATTCCATTCTTCTTTAACTGGTATAAACAGACTCGAACCCTGTCCCAGCATGACAATGTCCCTGTACACATGAAGACATGCTGTGTTCTGATTGGAGGAGAGGAACTCTCATGTCCTGATTCTGACTCCACCCCCTTTAAACTGAACACCTTTGGGATGAACTGGAACCCCGAATGAACCCCAGACCTCCAAACCTCAACATTAGTGTCTGATCTCACTCATACTATTGGAACTGAATGATCCAATTCACACAGTCACATGACCCACACAGTCACATGACCCACACAGTCACTTGACCCAATCTAGTGGAAAACCTGCACAGAAGAACAGAGGTGATTATAGGGGGAAGAGTGAGACTAACATCTGGAATAAGATGTGGAAAACACAGCTGGATGTAATGGATGGATGTCCCAATACTTTTGACTATATAGTGTATCAGTAAAGCAGGCTTAGGATGCTGGACTACTGATCGATTGGCTGGTAGATCTATCTATCTATCTATCTATCTATCTATCTATCTATCTATCTATCTATCTATCTATCTCTATCTATCTATCTATCTATCTATCTATCTATCTATCTATCTATCTATCTATCTATCTATCTATCTCTATCTATCTATCTATCTATCTATCTAGCTATCTATCTATCTATCTATCTATCTGCTATCTATCCATCTATCCTATCTATCCATCTATCTCATCTATCTATCTATCTATCTATCTCTATCTATCTATCCATCTTCATCTATCTAGCTATCTATCTATCTATCTATCTCTATCTCTATCTATCCATCTATCTATCTATCTATCTATCTAGCTCTATCTATCTATCTATCTATCTATCTATCTATCCCATATCTATCCATCTATCTCTTTATCTATCTATCTATCTATCTATCTATCTATCTATCTCTATCTATCTATCTATCTATCTATCTATCTATCTATCTATCCTATCTATCTATCTATCTATCTATCTATCTATCTATCTATCTATCTATCTATCTATCTATCTATCTATCTATCTATCTTCTATCTATCTATCTATCTATCTGCTATCTATCTATCCTATCTATCTATCTATCTATCTATCTATCTATCTATCTATCTATCTCTCTATCTATCTATCCATCTATCTATCTATCTATCTATCTATCTGTCTGTCTGTCTGTCTTGTCTGCTTGTCTGTCTTCTGTCCATCCATCCATCCATCCATCCATCTATTTTATTTGTAATTTTTTCTTATTCAGTCATCTTTCTAAAAGATAAACACCCTCCACATTTCCTGAATGCTCTGAAGCTAGTGGTGATACAGAGATCAGAACAGAGATAAAAAAATCTCCAACAGTCTGAGGTTCAGGAACAAGACTTTTCAGGAGGATTCTTCCTCTCACAAACCAGGAACATCATACACAACTTTCTCTCAGTCTCTGGTCAAGATTTCATTACTGGACCTTGTGTAACATCTCAGTTACTGAGACTGTCGTGACGTTGTAGGACGTGAAACCTGCTGCATTACGTCAACATCTTCATTCTTGTCCATCAAAGCTTCTTTCTTCCCCTGATTCACTCCATCCCGAGCTTCTCACATCGCCGCTCCAGCTAATGGCCGGCGTTCCTCCTCCACTCTGTGCCTCGTGCTGTAAAATCATCATGTCCTCATTACCCAGACCCGCATCCATTAAGTGGAGGATGAAGACTCCACACTCGCGCCAGCGCTCCTTCTGAAGCATGCTCCCGCGGTAATTGCGGCCAATAAAGACCGGGACGAGTACAGAAACCCAGAGAACAGGACACGGAAATTGTTTTTGTTCAATTACACTCGTTTATTAACTGGACGTTGGCGCGTGATGATTATTATCTGATGGACGAGAGAAGTTTGATTGATTCTGTCTGATGGACGCTTAGCGGGAGGAAATAGCATGAAAGCTAATCGTAGCGAGATGTTTTAAATCAAGAAACCGGATGCATCTGTGATGTTCTGAAATAAAAGTCTGAACCTGAGAAGAATTTTTCCACAAGCTTCCCTCAAAGACGTTTTTCTCAAAAGATTAAAGTCGTAATTTTACAAGAATAAAGTCAAAATTACAAGAACAAAGTCGTAATATTTCAGGAATTAACTCGGAAAACTCCGAAATTAGACTTTTTTCTCTCCTGTCTTTTTCTCTTGTCTTTTTCTCCTGTTTTTCTCTCTTCTGTCTTTCTCTTCTCTCTTTTTCTCCTGGCTTTCTCTCTTATCTTTTTCTCCTGATTTTCTCTTCTGTTTTTTTCCTGTCTTTCTCTCCCATTTTTCTCTCCTTTCTTTTTCTCCTGGCTTTCTTTCCTGATTTTCTCTCTTGTCTTTTTCTCCTGTCTTTCTCTCTTTTGTCTTTCTCTTCTGTTTTTATCTCTTGGTTTTAACTCCTGATTTTCTCATCTGTCTTTTTTTCCTGTCTTTCTCTCCTGATTTTCTCTCTTGTCTTTTTCCGCTGTCTGTTCTCCTGTCTTTTTCTCCTGTCTATCTCTTCTCTCTTTTTCTTCTGTCTTTCTCTCCTTATTTTCTCTTCTGTATTTTTTCTGTCTTTTTTCCTGTCTTTCTATTCTGTCTTTCTTTCCTGTCTTTCTCTCAGCATGTCACTCACAAGCTGCTGTTTTTTTCCTGCTCTCAGGCTACGTTAGAACAACAGACTCTTAATTACAGTGCGCTCGTGCAGATGAGTGCAGGACCGCCAATTAGCTTGTCGCTAAATTTGGTGCAATATTGTGGTCCTGTGTGTTGTGTGATTAAACCCAACAGAACGATTCACGTCTATAAAAAGGTTCAGCGCTGATGAACACACGATGATGCTTTTTATGAGGTTTAGCAGAACAGATGTTGTCGTGGCAACCTGGTTTTTCTGCGGAACACATGCAAGTGAATGATAAAAAAATGGTGGAGAAGTTATAGAGGAAGAGGTTCATG
Organism: Bagarius yarrelli; assembly: GCA_005784505.1. Lineage (NCBI taxonomy): Eukaryota > Metazoa > Chordata > Actinopteri > Siluriformes > Sisoridae > Bagarius > Bagarius yarrelli. The sequence goes on from VCAZ01000242.1 coordinate 206,691, forward strand.
GAGGATTAGTGGAGTGATGGAGGAGTGACAGTGATGTTATAGAGGAGCAACAGAGAAGTGATGGAGGTATGAAGGAGTGATGGAGATGTGGGTAAAGTGGTAGTGCAGTAGTTAAAGTGTTGGATCAGGGTTCGATTCCCAGCACCACCAAGCCACCACTGTTGGGCCCCTGAGCAAGGCCCCTAAACCCAATTGCTCAGTTGTATAAATGAGATAAATGTAAGTCACTCTGGATAAAAACGTCTGCTAAACGCTGTAAATACAAATATATAAAGAAGTGATGTGATGAAGAAGCTGTAGAAGAGCAGAGTAAAGGAGGATTAATGAAGGAGTGATGAAAGAGTGATGAAGAGGTAAAAGAGGAGATATAGAGGAATAGATTTATGAAGGATTAGTGGAGAGATGGAAAGTCGATAGAAAAATAGAGTGATGGAGAAGTGAAGAGACGGAGAGTAGATAGATAAATGGAGTGATGTGAAGTGAGTGATAGAGAGATAGATAGAGATATGGAGAGATATAGAGTAGATAGAAAGAGAGATATAGGAGAATAGATGGAGAGATGGAGAGATGGAGAGATGGAGAAATGGAGAGATGGAGAGAGAATGGAGAGATGGAGGTGAACTTTTATAGATATGACGCAGTGTTTTATTTTCTGCGGCTCGATTGTTATAATAGCAGTAAAGGTGGAAAACACACTCGATAAAGTTCTATTTTCTTGCAGCAAGAAGACAAGTCTGAACTCAACACATGTGTGTGTGTGTGTGTGTACTTGATTGTGTGTGTGTCTCCTTTGAACACACACTACACTGATAATCCTAAAGACCAACAAGAGATATTTAAGTTGTTTTCAACTTTGTCTCAGAGGCCACGCCTCCTGATTTCAGAGGTCATTAGGCCACGCCTTCTGGTTTCTGCAGTCACTTAGCCACGCCTCCTGGTTTTAGAGGTCATTAGTGCCTTCTGGTTTCTACAGTCACTTAGCCACACCTCCTGGGCCCTGAGGTCACTTAGTCACATATATGCATTCATTTAAAATGGCCCTAGATCTTTAATGCCTCCAAGGCAACAGAAGAAGATCAGGTTGACATTCCAGGGATCATTTCATCTCGCTAGCATTTGCTAGCTAGTTCAGGTTCTGTTTCAGAGCTGAAGATCCTTTTGGTTAATAAAACATGTTTAAGTGTTAATAATGTAATAAACAAAGCAGGCAGACAATCACATGACATTAGCGTAGCATAGCATGTAAATAAGGTGTGTTAAGTGCAGTGTAATAATGCTGAGAAACTTCTCACTCGGATGTCAGGGTTATGTAAGCGTTCCTGCACCCGGCTGCAGGGAGTAAACTGAATTTATTCCAGAACAGATCCTGGTGGACAGCAACACCACACCAAAGTAAAGAAAGCTGAGAAGTAAAAGAAAATTGAAATTTCTCTCTGCGCACGAGAAAGAAAACATCAGGCTTACTGCTGAGAGGGAAGGAGAGGAGAAGCCGCGGGCTGAAGTGTGTTCTCTGAGATTTCTTGCTATAGAAAACAAAAATGTAATAAATAAATAAATAAATAAATGTGCTATTCTGGATGAATGAATGCTGAATAATTAGATGCTGTATGACTGAATGTCTGGATGAATGGATGGTAGGATGTCTGAATAAATGGATGAATGGATGATGAATGGTAGAATGTCTGGATGAATGGATGGTAGGATGTCTGAATGAATGGATGAATGGATGATAGGATGTCTGGATGTCTGGATGAATGGATGATAGGATGTCTGGATAAATGGATGAATGGATGATAGGATGTCTGAATGAATGGATGGTAGGATGTCTGGATAAATGGATGATAGGATGTCTGAATAAATGGATGAATAGGTAATAGGATGTCTGAATAAATGGATGAATGGATGATAGGATGTCTGGATGACTTGATATGAATGGATGATAGGATGTCTTGGATAAATGGATGGTAGGATGTGGAATAATGGATGGTATGGATGGACTGTCTGAATAAATGGATGAATGACTGATATAGGATGTCTGGATAATTGGATGAATGGATGATAGGAGTCTGGATAAATGGATGTAGGATGTCTGATAATGGATGATAGATGTCTGATGATGTGATAGGATGTCTGGATGATGATGAATGGATGATAGGATGTCTGAATGAATGGATGGTAGGATGTCTGGATAATAGGATGATGATAGGAAAGGATGTGTCTGAATAAATGGATGAATAATATGGATGAATGGATGATGATGGATCTGATAAAATGGATGAATGGATATGATATGTCTGGATGAATGGATGAATGGATGGATAGGATGGTAGGATGTCTGCCTCAAGATAAATGGATGGTAGGATGTCTGATAAATTGATGATAGGAATGTGATGATGGCTGAATATTAATGGATGTCTGGATAAATGGATGATAGGATGTCTGAATAAATGGATGAATGGATGATAGGATGTCTGGATAAATGGATGAATGGATGTCTGGATGAATGGATGATAGGATGTCTGAATTAATGGATGAATGGATGGATGTCTGAGGATGTGATAGTAATGTCTGGATAAATGGATGATAGGATGTCTGGATGTCTGGATGAGGAATGGATGGGTAAATAAATGGATAATGGCTGAATGCTTGATGATGAATAAACGATGACTGAATGCTGAATGTCTGCCCAAATGACTGGGTGAATAGACAATTAATGCGTGGATGACTGAATGAATGGACATTAAATGATTGGAGACTGGATCCTAAATGTCTGATGAATAGAACATGAATGGTTCATAGATACCAAAAAATGCTGGTAATGTAAATGTATAGTGGATGAATGGCTGAATGAATGCTGGATGGATGGTTACAGGAATGAATATATGAATGACTCTATGCTGAAGGGTGAATGAATGGATGACTGGATGGAGGGATAAATAAATAATCGACTGTATACTGACTGTCTGCATGCTGGATGAATGGATGACTGAAAGAATAGATGACAGGACCCTGGATTAAAGGATGCTGGATGCAGGTCTGAATCTTGTCAACTCGTAACTGCTGTAAGTTCTGATTAACACAAACACTCCAGGAGTGACGCCATCTTCACCCAGGATTCATCATCCTACAACACCAAAACCTGAAGTTCTTCCATCGCACCAGATTGTTTTTAAGTGATGCAGCTCAAACACGTGTCATAAACAGTTAATAAACATAACTCAGACATGTGTTTGCGCCTGATACTTATTACAGGTCGGAGTTGTGTAACTGTGTTGAGATGTGAAGACGGCTCCCCTCCCGTGCTCGTGTTATTTACAGAAGGAAAACAGAACCTCCTTTATTCATTAGTTCTGCGGTGAAGCCTATGTAAAACAGCTCGTGCGTTAGAGACTCGCAGCTTAATTATGCCTCGGCTCGCGCTGATGGCCCTGATGGATGCGTAGCCGCGACTCCAGCCTGCACCGATTGCCTGGCGCACATGCGATGGAGCCCATTAGCTGTGGATTAACGGGATGACTGGGGGGACCGGGGAGCCGAGCTGACCGCCTGAGTAGCGGGTGACTCAACTCGTCTCACTGGGTGGTCTGACCGTGTGCGTGGACGTTTCTCTGGCTCGCTCGTCCATGTTTTTTTCCCTTCGACTCTCTCGCGCACTGAATTACGGGGAAAAAGTCATTACGCAGGCAATTATGTTCAAGAAGATGTACCTGTTCCTCTCGACTCCGCAAACTCACAAACATCCACAAATTGCTTTCTGCTTTGGTGGAGCAATCTGTGCACCTGTGTGTGTGTGTGAGAGAGTGTGTGTGTGTGTGTGTGTGTGTGTGTGTGTACTGGGTCATGGAGGCCTAATTTCTCTCTACAGAGTATAGTATGGTAAGTAAACAGCATTATTTTTTTGAGGGAGCTTTAGCGTCCACTCAGTTGGTCAGCAGCTTCACGCTAATTGGTCATAATTAAAGACTTACAAACAGCACAGAGTGTACAGGAACCACGAGAGAGAGAGAGAGAGAGAGGGGGGGAGAGAGGAGAGAGAGAGAGAGAGAGAGGGAGAGAGAGAGAGAGAGAGAGAGAGAAAAGAGAGAGAGAGAAAGAGAAAGCGAGAGAGAGGATGGATGGATGGATGGAGGAATGAATAGATGGATGGATGAATGAATAGATGGATGGATGAATGGATAGATGGATGGATGAATGAATAGATGGATGGATGAATGGATGATGGATGGCTGGATGAATAGATGGATGGATGAATGGATAGATGGATGGATGAATGGATAGATGGATAGACAACAGCAAAGTATAGGAGAAAAAGAGAAAGTTAAAAAAATAGATAAAAGATAAAAAAGGCAACGTAGCAGGAGCAGATAGACTTCAGGAAAATTCCTGGACACCCCCCACTCAACTGTTTACCCTTCCACCCTCTGAAAAAGGGTCATGTGATAGTTTTTATCCCTTTACTGAACACCTAAACCAACACCCCCCCCCGACAGCAATTACCCTCTTTAATGATTAACAAATATCAAAATATTTCCTGTACATTCAACTGTATAATCACACACATATACATTCAACCTATAATCACACACATATACATTCAACCTTATAATCACACACATATACATTCAACTGTATAATCACACACATATACATTCAACTGTATAATCACACACATATACATTCAACTGTATAATCACACACATATACATATCAAGCTCAACTGTATAATCACACATATAATCATTCAACACATGTATAATCAACACATATACATTCACTGTATAATCAAACACATACACCATCATCACACATTATAATCACACACATATACATTCAACTGTATAACACATCATGTCAACTGTATAATCAACACAATATACATATACATCAACTGTATAATCACACATATACAATTCAACTGTATAATCACAACACATATACATTCAAACCTGTATAATCACACACATATACATTCACCTGTATAATCACACACATATACATTCAACCGTATAATCACACACATATACATTCAACCGTATAATCACACACATACACATTCAACCGTATAATCAACACATACATATACATTCAAACTGTATATCACACACATATACATTCATATAATCACACATACACATCACCTTATACATCACATAATCACATATACATTCAACCTATCAACACATATACACACACATATACATTCAACTGTATAATCAACAACATATACAGTTCAATCAACCTGTATAATCACACACATATACATTCTTCAACTTATAATCACACACATAAACACATATCAACACATATACATTCAACTCACACCCTCTCATTGTATAATCACACACATATACATTCAACCGTATAATCACACACATATACCGTATAATCATATACATTCACCGTATAATCATTCACACACACACATGTATAATCACACATAATCCATACACATACATTCAACCGATATATAATACACACCATTCATACATTCAACCGTATAATCACACATATCATAACACACACTACACATTCACACACACACCGTATAATCACACACACACACATAACACCCATTACATTCACCGTAATAATCACACACATATACATTCAACTGTATAATCACCACACATATACATTAACCTTAACACCTAATCACACATAATCAACAAATATACACACATTCAAACCGTGTATAATCACACACATATACATTCAAAACCGTATAATCACACACATACATACATTCAACTGTATAATCACACACATACACATTCAACCTAACCATTCAACTTATAATCACACACATCTACCATTCACCGTACATTCACACCGTATACATTCACCCGTAATAATCAACACATATACAACTGTATACATTCAACCGTATAATCACACACATATACAACTACATTCAACCGTATAATCACACCATAACACATATAACATTCAACTGTTACGTATAATCACACACATACATTACATTCACCCCGTATACATTCAATCACACACATACATTCAACCGTATAATCACACACATATACATTCACAACCGTATAATCACACACATATACATTCAACCGTATAATCACACACATATAACATTCACCTATACATTCAACCGTATAATCAACACATACACATTCAACCGTATAATCACACACATACACATCATTCACCGTATAATCACACACATATACATTCAACCGTATAATCACACACACATATCATCCACTATCAACACATTATAAAATTTACAATCACACATACACTTCAACCGTATAATACAACACATATACACATACACATTCATATAATCACACACATATACATTCAACCGTATAATCACACACATATACACACACATTCAACCGTATAATCACACACATATACATTCACACATATCACACACATATAATCACAACACATATATTCCACATAATCAACCACATATATCACCACAACATACACATTCAACTTCACACACCTTCAAACCGTGTATAATCACACACATACACTGTCAACCGTATATCACACACATATACATTCCTGTATAATCACACATATTCACATTCAACCGTATAAATCACACACATACACATTCAACACATTATAATCACTGACATACAACATACACATTCAATTCACCACATAATACATTCAACTGTATAATCACACATACACAACCTTCATATACATTCAAACCGTATAATCACAACATAACATCACACATTACATAATCAACCTTATAATCACACACATACATTCACACACATATACATGAACTGTATAATCACACATTTCAACTTATAATCAAACACATATACATCAACTGTATAATCACACACATAATCATACATTCAACCTATAATCACATTCAACCCTGTATAATCACAACACATTACACATTCACATTCACCGTATAATCACACCATATACACATTCAACTGTATAATCAACACATACCATTCAACTGTATAACAACACCATATACATTCAACCAAACATATACATTCAACCGTATAATCAACCACACATACACATACACATCAAACACGTATAATCAACACACACATATACATACACATTCAACCTTATAACACATCACACACATACACATTCAACCTTATAAAATCACACACATACATTCAACACATAACATTCAAAACCCTTATATCACACACATATACTTGAACTGTATAATCACACATTATACATTCACCTGTATAATCAACACACATACACATTCAACCTTACAACACTAATAATCCCACACATATACATTGAACTGTATAATCACACACATTCAAACTACATTGCACTGTATAATCAACACATATACATTCAATCTGTATAATCAACACACATATACATTCAACTGTATAATCAACACATATACATTCAACACATGTAATCAAACCTACAAACCTACAACACATACACATTCAACCTTATAATCACACACATACACATTCAACCTTATAATCACACACATCACACATTCAACCTTATAATCACACACACATATACATTTATAAATATAGAAACTGATCTCATCCTTACATAATCTGTAAACTGTGTAATCTTCTTTATTCACTATATACAGTATATTCATATATATATTATATATATATATATATATATATATATATATATATATATATATATATATATATATATATATAGTACAGTTCTATCGATTTATTTCCAGTTGTCTGTACAGATGTTTACACTGCACTGCTGTTTTGCACGTCTTAGACACATTAGATTCTAACTGCATTTCGTTGCCTTGGAATGAAAATAAAAAAGAAAATGAGAGAAAGAAAACCTGATTAACAGTTAAATCACCTGCCATTTACTCTAACACACACACACACACACACACACACACACACACACCACACACACAAGAACACAAGAAAATGAGCGAGTGATAGAGATGAAGAAAAACAGAAAGAGTGAGAGACAGAGACAAAAGGAAAGTAAGAGAGAGAGAGAGAGAGAGACAGACCTACCCCACTTGCACCTTCCCCCCAAACTACCCCAGTACCCCTCCTGATCCCCTCCTCCCCCTACATCAACCAGATATTCAGTTGTTATTTGTGAAGCACTTTTTATAAACATTTTTTTAAAGCTGTGATAAAAAAAAAATCAGAATAAAAATAATAAAATTTTGACTAATGAGTCGTCAGGTGACGCCGATGACACGCGATGGAACCCGTCCTCATCTGGGCAACGCGGGAAAGCGTGAATATCATTTATGTCTCCTTTAATTTAAATAAAACTGTGTATTTAAACACTTATCATAAGGAACCATTGACTGTTTAAAGGGTTAATAGGTTATATGGAAATCTCGGTGTGTGTGTGTGTGTGTGTGTGTGTGTTACCACTTATAGTTTATGTAGATTATAAATTCTTATGAATTATCTCAGCTCCAGCAGCAGTGTGTAATCGGTGTAATCTGTGTGTTATTTTTATAGCATTGGGTGGCGATGGTGGGACGACTCCAGGTGGCAGCAGGAGCACCAGGTCCTATGAAAGAGTATAAGGTTTGGGGCCCCTATTCCAGACTGTAATTAATAATAAAACAGCCCCCCCCCCCCCCCCCCCCCCCCCCCCCCCCCCCCCCGCCCCCCCCCCCCCCCCCCCCCCCGCCACACCCAAAAACACACACACTCACTTCACTTACCGGCCCCCTCCATAGGGACCCTCTTTAGTGCCCCTCATTAGTACCCCTCTGTAAGCCTTCGCACCCCCAACACCGTGCCCTCCCCTTGCTGTCACGTCACTAATATCAAAGGTACGCTGATGGTGAAGGTGTGTGTGTGTGTGTGTGTGTGTGTGTGTGTGTGTGTGTGTGGTGCAGTGCTGCCCCCGTGTGTCTATTTCACAAAATACACACACATTCTACTGTAAGTCCTTTAAAGTAAATACCGATTATTACACAAACGTTCATTAATTTAATTAACGTTCCTTTAAAACCTTTTTTAAAATATTTTTATCATTTTTTATTTTAGTTTTTTGCTGGAAAAAAAGATAAAAAAGGGAAAAATGCTACACACAGATTCTACTGACCGCTGCAATATTTAGCAACAATATAAAAAGGGAAAAAAGAGAGAGAAGAAAAAAGGGAAAGAATATGACCACACTGACACTAACGGGTTAACGTTTCTATAGCAACCGCTCAATTACCGGAAGTGTGTAAGGATGTGGGTGGAGTCATGCTGCATCTGAATGTGTATCCGGACAGACAGACAGGTAAACAGACAGACAGGTAAGTGGACAGACATAACTACAGATAGACAGATGATAGACAGATCAGATGTAATACACACTGAGAGCAAAGAGTCAGTGTATTAAATATACTGCTGTTAAGGTTAATGAACTGGTAGTGTGTGTGTGTGTGTGTGTGTGTGTGTGTGTTAATGTTGTGTATTAATGTACTTTTCACTGCAGTGTTTTAATATGTTTATGGCCACATGGTGGCACTATGCAGCTAACTATGCAACAACATGCTTCTCACACACACACACACACACACACACACACACACACACACACACACACAAATATACACACACACACATTCACAGAATTCATTACAAACAGAACTCAACAGATTCATTCCAAAAAACTTTTTTTTAATAAATTTAATTGTGTCTGAAATTACAAATACAATTCTGTAACATATCACAATCCACCCCCCCTCTTTTTCCTCCATCCACCCATCCATCCATCCATTTCTCCCTCCATCCCTCCTTTACTCCCTGTCTTTATCTATCCATTCATCCCTCCCTCCTTCCCTCCTTTCCTCCCTCCCTTTCTCCATCCATCCATCCATTGATCCATCCATCCATCCATCCATCCATCCATCCATCCATCCGATTTCTCCCTCCCTTCTTCCCTCCCTCCCTCTCTTTCTCCATCCATCCATCCATTGATCCATCCATCCATCCATCCATCCATCCATCCATCCATCCATCCATCCATCTGTCTATCCATCCAGAAGCACAGAAGAAGTAAGAAGAATGAAAGATAGCTACAGAAAATGACAGACAAATAGAAGAAAAAAAAGGGAGAAATGAATGTAGCAATAGATGTGCTGGAGGATGCCTGGGGACGCTGGAGATCAGGTCACGGCAAATGAAATATGCTGATGAAGCTTTTTAACAGTCTCTGGCAGCGAGTCTCCGTTCCTGTGACTTTCAGCGCCTTTCACTCTTTCACCCGACGGGATGACATTTAAAATATGGAAAGTCACAGATTTTTTGCCGGTGATGATTTATTTTCAGACTGGAAAGCAGCAGGTCACGTCTGTGTGGAAAGTCTGAGCAGAGGGCAGTGAAAGTCTCTCCTCCAGATCTCGGTTCTTTAAAGCACTTATCTCGATACGTGAAGCTGTAACACTAACAACACACATCTTCCGGACAGAGAACTTCAACTTAAAGACGATCAATGCAATCGATCAATTATTAGATAAAAAAACAGGTTTTATCAATGCAGCTGTGAAACTAATCCATGGTGATGATGGGACATTACTGCCAGCTGAGAAATGTTAACTTAAAGTCGACTGGTGAAGAATGTAATAAACGTAACATGAATCAGTGAATTTAATGTGATTTTATTATCAGTAATTAAAAAAACATTTAAATAATTCAGGCAATTATATCAGTCGGATTCAGAGATGAAGGCTGTAATACTAATTTTGTCCACTAGAGGGAGACAAAGGGAAAACAATAATCCAATCACATGCAAACGTATAAATACAGGTGGGTTTGGATCTGGAGTTTGTGGCATCTGGACTCTGTAGTGATGTTCTCCAGCTGCAGTGATCTTCAGAAACGTTAAAGAGGATTTTTATCTTCACTCGCTTCCTAAAGACAATAATAACAGCTACACAACATCACACACCACGTACACACAGAAAACACACTTACTATTCGCTTACTAATTCAGTGTTTAACACAAAATTTACTTCAGTGTTCAACTCAGTCAGTGTTTGACTCAGTGTTCGACTCAGTGTTTGACTCAGTGTTCGACTCAGTGTTGGTTGGTTTAAGTGTTGGTTTCAGTGTTTTTCAGGTTTCTCAGTGTTTGACTCAGTGTTTGACTCAGTGTTTGACTCAGTGTTTGACTCAGTGTTTGAGTCAGTGTTACTCAGTGTTGGACTCAGTGTTTGACTCAGTGTTTGACTCAGTGTTTGACTCAGTGTTTGACTCAGTGTTGGACTCAGTGTTTTGTGTTTGACTCAGTGTTTGACTCAGTGTTGGTTTCAGTGTTTGACTCAGTGTTTGACTCAGTGTTTGACTCAGTGTTTGACTCAGTGTTTGACTCAGTGTTTGACTCAGTTTTGACTCAGTGTTGGTTCCGTGACTCAGTGTTTGACTCAGTGTTTTCAGTGTTTGACAGTTTGGTTTGTTGTTTAAGTGTTTGCAGTCAGTTTTGACTCAGTGTTTGGTTGTCATTTGACTCAGTGTTTGACTCAGTGTTGTGACTCAGTGTTTGCTCAGTGTTTTGACTCAGTGTTTGGCTCAGTGTTTGACTCAGTTTTGTGTTTTTTTGACTCAGTGTTTGTGTTTGACTCAGTGTTTGACTCAGCTCAGTTTGACTCAGTTTTGGCTCAGTTTGCAGTGGTTTCGTGTTTGAAGTGTTTGACTCAGTGTTTGACTCAGTTTGGCTCAGTGTTGGTTTTCAGTGTTTGGTTTCAGTGTTGGTTTCAGTGTTGTTTCAGTGTTTGGTTTCAGTGTTGGACAGTGTTTGACTCAGAGTTTTGGCTCAGTGTTTTCGACTCAGTGTTTTGGCTCAGTGTTTGACTCAGTGTTTGACTCAGTGTTTGACTCAGTGGTTGGACTCAGTGTTTGACTCAGTGTTTGACTCAGAGTTTGGCTCAGTGTTGGTTTTGACTCAGTGTTTGACTCAGTGTTTGGTTTCACTCAGTGTTGACTCAGTTTCAGTGTTGGTTTCAGTGTTGACTCAGTTTCAGTTTGTGTTCGACTCAGGTCAGTGTTTGGCTCAGTGTTTGACTCAGTTTTGGCTCACTCAGTGTTTGACTCAGTGTTGGTTTGCTTCAGTGTTTTGACTCAGTGTTTGACTCAGTTTGGCAGTGTTTGGCTCAGTGTTTGTGTTTGACTCAGTGTTTGGATTTGGCAGTTGTTGGTTGTTTGACTCAGTGTTGGTTTTTGACAGTGTTTTCAGTCAGTGTGTTTCAGTGTGTTCACTCAGAGTTTTGGCTCAGTGTTTGGCGTGTTTGACTCAGTGTTTGACTCAGTGTTTTTGACTCAGTGTTTGACTCAGTTTGTTTGGCTCAGTGTTTTACTCAGTGTTTTGGTTTAAATTGTTTGACTCAGTGTTGGTTTCAGTGTTGGTTTTCAGTGTTTGACTTTTGACTCAGAGTTTTGGTGTTGGTTTCCCCACTCAGTGTTTGACTCAGTGTTTGCGACTCAGTGTTTGACTCAGTGTTGGTTTCAGGTTTGGTTTCAGTGTTTTGACTCAGAGTTTGGCTCAGTGTTGTTTTGGCTCAGTGTTTGACTCAGTGTTGGTTTCTCAGTGTTTGACTCAGTGTTTTTGGCTCAGTGTTTTTTTGACTCAGTGTTGGTTTGACTCAGTTTGACTTTTCAGTGTTTGACTCAGTTTTGTTTGACTCAGTGTTTGACTCAGTGTTGGTTTCAGTGTTTGACTTGTTGGTTTCAGTGTTGGTTTCAGTGTTTGACTCAGTGTTGTTTCAGTTTGGCTCAGTGTTTGACTCAGTGTTGGTTTCAGTGTTTGACTCAGTGTTTGACTCAGTGTTTGACCCAGTGTTGGTTTCAGTGTTGGTTTCAGTGTTTTTCAGTGTTGACTCAGAGTTTGGCTCAGTGTTCGACTCAGTGTTTGACTCAGTGTTTTCGTTGGTGTCAGTGTTTGGCTCAGTGTTTGGCTCAGTGTTTTGGCTTTTGACTCGTCAGTGTTTGGCTCAGTGTTTGACTCAGTGTTGGTTTCAGTGTTTGACTCAGTGTTTGGCTCAGTGTTTGACTCAGTGTTTGTCTCAGTGTTTGACTCAGTGTTTGACTCAGTGTTTGGGACCCAGTGTTGGTTTCAGTGTTTGACTCAGTGTTTGGTTTCAGTGTTTTTTTTTAAACAGTGTTAAACAAATTTGACTCGTGTTTGGCTCAGTTTGAGTATTTGAGTATCGTTGGAGTGTTTAATTGAATGGCTAATAAAGTAAATTAAGTACTTTTAATTAATTTATTTGTTAATTGATGGATTGTGTGACTATTGATTGATTGACTGATTGATTGACCTTTTCCGAGTCCTGAAAACCCAAGTAGATCTCTCTCTCTCCCTTTTGTCTCTTTTTTTTTTGTCTCAGTATCTAACCGTCTCTCTCTCCTCCTCTGCCCTCTCTCTCTCTCTCTCTCCCTCTCTCTCTCTCTCTCTCTCTCTGTCTTCTGTCTCTCTCTTTCTGATTCAACAGGTGATTCTTGGTATGTCCCACGGTGTGAAGTTTACATTATGGTGTGTTTGAGCTGTCCTGTGTCCCACCTGCACCATCACAGAAAACGACAACGACGTCTCCGCTCTCTAGAGACAGAAATAAACCATTAGGCTTGATGTCAGGACCCAAAAAGAACATCATCTTCTTGCTTCACACACAGTAACACACACACACACACAGTAACACACACACACACACACCACACATGCACACACCTGCAGCTCATCGTCCTTAGAGCGGGGCGCATCACACAGCGCAGACTGAGACACAGCTATTCCTGTCGGGGGAAAACAAGTCTGAGGGCAGATAAACCACCAACCTGTGCTGTCAAAACATGCAGCCAAAATCAGCTAAAATCCTCAAAAATCAACAAAAATCTGCTAAAATCCTCAAAAATCTGCTAAAATCAAGTTCATGTTTTTTTTTAATGAATCTGCTGTTCGTTTAAAAACAAACTGAATAAACTGAAATCAGTGTTAAATATATACAGTAAAACAGGATAATAACCAAGAGAATAAAAGAATCAATTATTACATGCTTTCTCACACTGAAGCGAATCTGTGTGTGTGTGTGTGTGTGTGTGTGTGTGTGTGTGTGTGAAAGATGTGAAGGTCAAAATTCAAAATGGAATGTTAATCCACCTGATCTGAACTTTAATATTGCAGTTCGCTTCCTGTGTTAAAGCTGCAGCAAGTGATTTAAAGCAGTAGTGTAACGTTATAAACACGACACTGTCATCAACTGAGGATGATGGTGATGAAGGTGATGATGATGATGGTGGTAATAAAAAGGATGATGATGATGACGAAGGTGAAGATGAAGCTATAATGATGCTAAGGTTAATGAAGATGATGATTAAGACGGTGATGAATATTATGATGATGATGATGATGATGATGTTGGAGAAGATGATGATGATGGTAATAAAGATAAAGATGATGGTGAAGGTGATGGGATGATGATGATGATGAAGAAGGTGATGGGATGATGATGATAATGATGGTGATGGTGATGATGAAGATGATGGTGATGATAATGATGGTGATGATGAAGATTAAGATGATGATGATGATGGTGATGATGATGATGATGATGAAGATGATGATGATGATGATGATGATGATGGTAATGATGATTATGATAATGATGATAGTAATGATGACAATGATGGTGATAGTAATGATGATGGTGGTGGTAATGATGGTAATGATGAAGATGTGTCTGATCCTGCGTCTTTCTTTTGAACTGATATTAACATGTCTGAATCCTGTGAAGTGACTCTAAAGACCAGTGTAGGAGATGAATTATAAATGAAACACTTACACACCCTGATGTGACGGTCGTCATGGCAACGCGGTATCGTTCCTCGTCTTCAGTTTTAAGTGTTACGCTGCACACAAAACCATCAAACCCACTACTTATTTTCATTATTCAGTTTCTTTCTGCTTTTGTGTCCAGTGCTTCATCTTCCTCTTTTACTGCGTTTCTGTATGTTTCCGTGTTTCCCTATATTTATTCACACTGTTAGTGGAAGGCGAGACTGTAAATACACTTATTTAATAACGATCATGATTCAGTCTGCAATTGGGGAAGTGGTAGCCCAGAGCCACCACTGCTGGGCTGTTGAGCAATGCCCTTCTCAGATCCGTAGAAAATAATATAAAAATACTCTAGAGCTAAATCTAAGAAATAGTGTTTAACGCAACACACATACCGTAATTATTGTACAACTAAACACAAGAGATTCACCGATAATCAGGTTTATTAATATTTTTTTGTAATCAGAACTGTTTGATTTCATGGTTTTCACTGATACACAACATCTTTTAGACAAACACGACTCTAACAACTATAACAACATGATTGGCTTTAATGGACTTTATTTAACATATCAGTAAACATTACAATCGAGTTTTGCTCAATTAAAAGCACAGAGTCACTTTAAAGAACCTTTAGGAAAAAATTAGATGGATTAGATTATTTTAATTAGTTAGAATTATTTTTATGTTCTTTATTTTTAACTTTTTTTGGTTAATCAAAATCAAAAGATACGTGAGAATAAAATAAAACGATTAATAATAAAAGGGGATAGAAACACGACTGGCAGCTAAGAACTCTAATAAACGAGTGTGTTCGATTTGGAGACATCTGGAAAACCAGTAGATATATTTTTTACCAGCTTTTAGCATGTTAACACTTTATCCTAGCCTTTAGCCTGGAAGATTTCCCCGTCTTTGGTTGTCTCTTCTGGCATATTGATGTTTTCCTACTTGACATCGCTGCAAGTCATAGTGAAAAGTTCATGATAACAATAAAGCGGAGTCCGGGCAGGGGCATGACGTGGCGCAGGAGGTTCAGAGGAGCTGGTGTTTTTGTAACAGACTATATGGCATATAGTACTCACAATCCGACTGCACGCCCGGTGCATCATCCACAAAATAACTCTCAACAACACATGGTGTCTGTAGAACAGTAAATAAAAACAGATATTAGGCACCATCACCGCACATTAACTGGGAATCGTCTCAAATTTGATGGTCAGTTGAAAGAAAAGGGCAAAGATGAGAATTTCAGTTATTTGCTCCTAAAATAAAGAGAAGGAACACCTTTGACAACTGGGTACTGACAGCAGATGAAGCAGAGATCTTGCAAACATACTGTGACAAGTATTAGACAGTAATGATGCCCAAAATGAACACAATTTTTTTTTCCAGATCT
This sequence comes from Bagarius yarrelli, assembly GCA_005784505.1. Taxonomy (NCBI): domain Eukaryota; kingdom Metazoa; phylum Chordata; class Actinopteri; order Siluriformes; family Sisoridae; genus Bagarius; species Bagarius yarrelli. Next base: position 222,877 of record VCAZ01000242.1, read on the forward strand.
AAATTCGATGAAGTACAAGGCAGTGAGCAAAAAGGCTTCTCCTGATGAGGAAGACCACCCTGCAGAGTTTGACATGAATTTGGTCTTGACATAAAACAAACATTTGCAGACATTCTTCTGGGAACTGAAGTTAGCTTCAAGTTGGACAGAAGTGAATTTCATTCTACACACCGACAAATCACAGTCTTACTGGATATGGTGGTCAAACGCTCACAATTAAAAGGACAAGTGCAAAGAAGGACAAGGACAGAGAAACACTGATGAACTTTTACATATCCAACATGCAGTGTGAGGTCTAAAAGCATGGAGCTGGATTTAATTAGAGTGCTATCAGTGAATAGAGGACATAAAGAGGACAAGTCCATTATGGAGGAATATGCTGATGTATTGGACGGCATCGGATTATTTCCAGGGCAGTGAACACTCCATCTGAAACCCGATGCAACTCCGGTCGTTTATTCTCCAGGAAGAGAACCTGTGGGTCTACATGGCAGACCAAAAGAAGAGCTGCAAATTACGAAGAAACAAGGAAGTCTTAGAAAGGGTCACTGACTGGCTAAACATTCTTATAGTTATGGAAAAGCAGAGAACCTGCAAACTCAGAATATGCTTGGATCCCTGCGACCTCAATACAATGATCAGTGTCCACACTACCTGTTACCAATGATAGAAGACATCATGCTCAAGCTAACAGAAGAATCGCCCAAGCTAAAGACTTTCAACACTTTTTTTTGGAAGATACAGTGTACAGTTTCGGTATCTTCCATTTGGCATAATTTCACTTTAGGATGAAATTCAACGCAAAATTGACAAGACAGATTATGGTGTAAAAGGTATTTTTGCGTTTGTCAATGACATTCTGGTTTACGGAAGAACCCAATAGAAACATGATGTTCCTAAAGCTCCCATGCGATGTTACAGGGGGTCGCGTAAGAAAGGCATAAAAATCACCCTGAGAAAATCTTGCACCTGCCACAGATGAGCAGTGGTGGCAGTGGTGGGCAAATGGTTAAGGCGCTGAGTTGCTGATCTGGGGACCAGAAAGGCCAGGGTTCAAGCCCCACCACCGGCAAGCCAACCACTGTTCGGACCTTGAGCAAGGCCCTTAATCCAGGGGCGCTGACCCTACTTACATAAACTGGGATATGTGAAAAAGAATTTCACTGTGCCTTAAAAAATGTATATGAGACAAAATGAAGGTATTTACAGATGTTCACTATTTATTGGCTAAAGGAATCAAGCCAGACCCTAAAAAGATCTCAGTGATCAAAAACATGGAGCCACCAAAAAGCAAAGTGAAGCTGGAAATAGTTTTGAGGATAGTAATTTATCTGTCCAAGTTTGCACCCTGCTTATTAGACCTTAATGCATCCCTTCGTCAACTGCTTAAACAGTCCAGTGAGTTTATACAGGATTTATAGATATAATAACTTGAGAACCTGGACCTGTACCTCGTACTATAACCCACAAAAAAGCTGCACCTTCAAGCGGATGAATCAAAACACGACCTTGGTGCAGTCCTGCTTCTGGATGCTGGATGCCGCATAGATATGCTTTTATCAATATGTGTATGGGAGAGAATTCATAGTGGAGTCGAATCCTGAATGAGTGATAAATAAATCCTCTAGGCACAGCTTCAGTGCAACTCCACAAATAATTCTAAAACTCCACAAATATGACATTACCATCACACACCGGCCAGGAAGAAGTTTTCTGTGGCAGACATCCATTGAGACAGAGCATGACAGACTCAGTGAATGGGCATGCAGGTTCACATGGTATACAAAAAGCTTATATGCTTATATACAAAAGATATGCTCACACGCATTCACGTTGGTCACATGGGCATAGACAAGTCGAGATATGTTATTTTGGCTGGGAATTAGTAAACATATTTCGATATGCTGGGAATTGTTAACATAAGCAATATTTGCCTAGAGCAACATCGTTCAAACACTAAGGAGACCATGATTTCTTACAAAATATCAGCCAGACCATGGCAGGGAAAACCTTTTTACCCGAAACCTTAAAGTAGTCATGGTTAGAGTAGACTACTATCTATTTAAGTGAACTACTACTTCTTTAAATTAGACAAACTCAGCACCACCACGACTGCTGAGGTCATTTTTGCAAGACATGGCATCCCAGAGAAGTTTGTCTCCGACCATAGTCCATAATATCGAGGCAAGGAGTTTGAAGACTTTACAAAGACATGGGGTTTTGCACACACTACCAGTAGCCCCCATCACCCCCAGTGAGAGGGGTGATGAGAGCAACATTTTGGCTAAGAAGACTGTGTAAATCACAAACTCGATCTTGACAAAAGCCAAGATGGACAGGAACACCCGGTGCATCAAATACAAACTAACCGAAAACAAGACAATCAGTGTTTTAATATTCAATCTTAATAAGCTGAAAAAGAGAAATACACAGAGAACCCAAACTTCTGGCAGGTCTTGCCGACGGGGCAGAAAACCAGGATGAAGTGAGAAAAGGAGCTTCAGTTAAAACTTCCGGAGACGGAAATCAAACGGAATTAGTTAAAGTCTCCGAGCGTAATTTAAACCGGAGCGGCGGGAAAGCCTGAGCTTTATGACATGGACAGACATCACACTGCTAGTTCAGCTCAGAGGACGTGAATTAATGTTCCACTGGTGGAGAAAGAGAAAAGCAGTAACGACCACCGAAGTGCAGCTGAAAGTTATGAGGCTCAGCAACACACTGACCTGCTGTTTCGAACAGAAAAACCATAAAACACTCTACTGCCCAGAGGAAGCATTAATTCAGAAACAGGAACAGCGAACGAGAAACAGCGAACGAGAAACAGCGAACGAGAAACAGCGAACGAGAAACAGCGAACGAGAAACGAGTCCTGAAATTCAAACCACTTACAGTAGAATTAAAACCTGCGTTTTAGAGCAATATCCGAATTGTGACGCTCAGAAATGTTTTTTTGTCCATAAGAACTTGGGGTGCAACAACCACCTAACAACCAAATGAGTTATCATGGATGAGCTAGATAGGTGTGTGTGTGTGTGTGTGTGTGTGTGTAAAGCCTCCTTTCTTCTTGTTCCTGATTCGATTGATGTGTTTTTAAAGATGGCCGACTGCAATCGTTTTCCCGCTGCTCTAATTGATGCCTGCTTGATTCCTCGATCCTGTTTCCTCCAGAGAGATCAATCAAAACCAACCGTCTCTAAGAACCAATCAATTATTCACATCTGCTCAGGGGATCAAGAAATAAAACGAGAGAGAGAGAGAGAGAGAGAGAGAGAGAGAGAGAGAAAGGGATAGACAGACAGACAGACAGAGAGAGAAAGACAGAGAGAGGGGAGGAGAGACGGTTAGATACTGAGACAGGTAAAAAGAGACAACGAAAGGGTAAGATGAGAAGTGTGAGAAATAGAGAGTGAGACAGGTTAAGAGACAGATATATATTATATATATTATTGTTATTGTTACTTTTATCTTCTTCTTATTATTATTATTTTATTCACCTGTAATGGATGCAGACGTGTTTGATTCACAAATCCTGTAAACTGAGTGTAAAATCATTGTCAGACGAGATTCCCTTCATTACTGCACTCAAATAAAGCTATTCATTCCAGTGTGTGTGTGTGTGTGTGTGTGTGTGTGTGTGTGTGTGTGTGTGTGTGTGTGTGTGATTAGACAATGGAGCCCAAGAAAAATCTCACCTCAATGTCTAATTGTCAACATACATTATCAGCTGTGTGTGTACACGTGTCTGTGTGTGTGTCTGTGTGTGACGTGTCTGTGTGTGTGTCTGTGTGTGTGTCTGTGTGATGTGTCTGTGTGTGTGTGTCTGTGTGTGTGTCTGTGTGTATCTGTGTGTGTTTGCCTTAAAAAATGTTAGTCTATAAAATGAAATGAGTTATTTTGCTATTGTGTTTTGTCTTTACTAAAATTAGATCAATGATGTGAGTGTGTGTGCCTGTGAGTGTGTGTGTGTGTGTGGGGGGGGTGTATTAAACTGGCGAAGTGTGAGGAAAGAGAAAGGTGATAAATGGCTGTGACTGTTTCTGTCTCTGTTCGATGAAGAGATTAACTTTTGTGGAGTTCTGGGTGTGCGTGTGTGTGTGTGTGCACGTGTGTGTGTGTGTGTGTGTATGTGTGAGTTTGGTTAACCCCCAAGGCTCTCTCTAATCATGCATGCACGATAGACAAAGATACATGTGTTTGTGAACGGATTACAACACTCAGGAAACAAACATACATAATTTAGTTTACAACAGACACACACACACACACACACACACACGTACACACACAAAGCACACAAGGCACACACGAAACACGCAAAACACAAAAACATGTCATAATTTTTTTCATTTGATTCTATATATTATTGTTGTACTTTTATTTTCTTCATATTATTATTATTTTGTTGTTATTTATTAGAAGCTGGTTAAAGAATTAAAGTCATTTATCAATATTTCATTTGTTTGCTATTTTTTATAGTTTTAAACATTTACAAGTATTTTTTTAAATCTTGTAATTGATTGTTATTTACACTTTATCTATGCAAAAATTTAAAAAATAAATGATTATAATAATAATATCAATGCTTTCTACCTGTTTTTAAACACACAGGGGTTTTTTAGCCACGCCCCCTTTCAGCATCCTTCCTTTCATTCGGAACCCGTTCCCTCTCGTCTTCGCGGTTAATGGGTCCTGCTGCGGTTTTTCTCTAATGCTTCAAATTGTTTTCATCAATAAAAGAGTCTGTGGGGAAAAAAACAAAATGAAAATCCCGACGAGAAAGTCCTGCATTCTGATAAGAGCGGAGTGAAGCGCGGTGGCGGTGGGCTGGTGGGCTGGTGGGGGACATTAACGCTGATGTTTTATCTGCTGAATCATCACTAACAGGTTTCTGATGGAGTTACTCCACATCCTCGGTTATTAATTGGCGCTGCGTCTGCCTGCCTAATGCTTTTTTACCGCTAAAATCCCTCAGCATCAGCACCACAACCCCTCACTCCATTCTCATCATGACCTCACCGGGCCCCGGGGCTCGTCCCCGACACCCACAGCTGGTTTTCAAATGTTCATGGTCTTAGCATTCTGCTGTGCATTTGTGGTCACTTTATGGTCCTGTATTATCGGTTCAGACGTCATGGGAGTGGACGAGACGCCGGAATCAGAGCTTCTCCTCATCTTGCTAATGCTCCTCTGAGAGCCATAAAGCGTCCGTGTACCAAATAGATAGACTGATAGAGAGACAGATAGATATATAGATCAACAGACAGACAGACGGACAGACAGATAGACAGTCAATCAGACATATAGATAGATAGATAGATAGATAGATAGATAGATAGACAGTTGGATAGATAGATAGATAGATAGATAGATAGATAGATAGATAGATAGATAGATAGATAGACAGACAGATAGACAGATAGATGACAGATAGATAGATAGATAGATAGATAGATAGATAGATAGATAGATAGATAGATAGACAGAGACAGATAAATTGACAGACAGATAGAGAGTCAGACTGAGATATAGATAGTTAGACAGACAGACAGACATACAAATAGATAGATAGATAGATAGATAGATAGATAGACTTTAGATAGATAGATAGATAGATAGATAGATAGATAGATAGATAGATAGATAGATAGATAGATAGATAGATGATTGATTAAAAAAGATTGGGGGGGGGAAAACAGATAGATAGATAGATAGATAGATAGATAGATAGATAGATAGATAGATAGATAGATAGATAGATAGAATCAATAGATAGACAGACAGATAGATGGGCAGACAGAGATAGATAGATAGACAGACAGATAGATGGGCAGACAGATAGGTATACAGACAGACAGATAGACATTGGTGAAGCCTCCGTGTTCCCGCCTCTGTTAGAACAGAATTTATGTCTGTCTGTCTGTTTTTCTCCTTTCGCTCCTTTGAGACTCAAAGTGCACTCGGAAAACTGATGAAACACAGAACGTTAAGAACCCGAGCACTTTCTCAGGACAGGTTCAGGTCGAGGTGCTGGAGATAAATCAGAAGATTTACTCCAAAGGTTCAGCAGTGAACAAAGACTTTGCATAAACACACACCTCAGGGATGTTCTAACGTCCCGCACTGATTTTCCTGCGACTTCACGGCCGTTACACAAAGCTGAGTCTGCGCTTAGGTGCTTTAAAATGCCCCATTTCCTCCAAATGACTGTATAAAGAGGCAAAATGTAGAAGGTGTAAAATGTTAAAGGCTCTTGTGAAGTGGCTCATGTGTCTTTTTGCTGCTGAACGAAGCACTATGGGGACGTCCTCACCTCCTTCAGGACGATAACGGGCTTCCTGTCCTCCAGCAGCTGCAGAGGCTTGTGCACTTCATGCATTTGGAGAAGAAACTTTAGTTTACAGCTGAATGAAATCACTAATTAATCATTCAAACTATCCATCCATCTATTCATATATCCATCCATTTATTTATCCATCTACTCCTCTATTCATTTATGTCCATCCATTTATATTTTATCCATCCATCCATCCATCCATCCATCCATCCATCCATCCATCCATCCATCCATCTATGCATTTATCCATCCATCCATTGTTGTTTCGTGTGTTCTGTGCATCAATTAGTCATCCATCCATCCATCCATCCATCCATCCATCCATCCATCCATCCATCCATCCATCCATCCATCCATCCACTCATCCATCCATTGTTGTTCTGTGTGTTTTCTTTATTGGGGCAGTTTCTCTTTTTGAGATCAGTAACAGTGTTTTATCTCCGTGTGGTGGTGTTGATGCTCTTTAAACGTGTTTCCTGGTAAAAAACACTCGTCGTCCCAGCCAGACTGCAGCCAGAGCTTCTCCTCCTGACCCGCCTGATTGTGTGTGTGTGTGTGTGTGTGTGCATGTTCTCACGGGGGACAGTTTATGGAGCATGAACTCCACAGTGCTAATAACAATCTAAAGGCGTGTCCTAAATGCAGAGCGGAGTGTTTAGTGAGCCGCGTGTGGAGGCAGAGGAAACACGGAATATCCATTACGCTGCTCGTTAATGGCTCTTAGCGGAACTCTATTAATTACACGCGCAGTCGCGGCGAGAGCACCTGCCCCGCCCCGCCCTGCCCCTCCCCCACTTCCACTTCCACTCTACTGCATTATTAATGACTAACGAAGCTTTGTGTGTGTGCGGGATTTAATAGGCTTTAATACGACAGTTCAGGACACAAGTGGACTGTTTAGCTGCTTTAACCACAGGATTGACTCTTAACCGTGCAGCGCTCACATGTTTACACACCCCTGGTAAACCAGCGCTTTTGTGTAGCAATGCAGGCAAAATATCTGCACAGTTATTCAAACAAAAGTTTTGTAGAACAGATGACAGATACTGACACTGATACAGACATTGATACAGACACTGACACTGATACAGACACTGATACAGACACTGACACTGACACTGATACTGACACTGATACAGACACTACACTGACAGACACGTCTACACTGACTGACACTGATACAGACTGATACTGACAACTACACACTGCACGACACTGACACTGATACAGACACTGATACAGACACTGATACAGACACTGATACAGAACTGATACTGATCACTGATACTGACACTGATACAGACACTGACACTGATACAGACACTGACACTGACACTGATACAGACACTGATACTGAAACTGATAACCGACCACTGACTTTGATACTGATATACACTGATACTGACACGATACTGACACAGATATTGACCTGACACTGATACTGACTTGATACGACACTGACACTGACACAGACACTGACGACTGATACACTTACTGATACAAGACACTGATACTGCTGAAACTGATACTGATGACACACTGACATTTGATAACTGCATATACACACTGACAACTGACTGACATGAAACAGCACTGACTACAGACACACTGATACTGACAAAGATACTGACACTGATACTAGAGACTGATACAGTCACTGATACAGACACTGAATCACTACAGTACACTGATCAGACGGACTGACAACATCACTGATACTGCTGACTACAGTGACATGACTGGACACACTGATACTACTACAGACACTGCATGACAGAACTGATACTGACAAAGATACGACACTGATACTATACATATGCACTGACCTGACACTGCCACTGATACTGACATCTGATACTGGACACTGATACTGACACTGATCACTGACACTTGATAAGACACTGATACAGTCACTGAACTGACACTAACCAACACTGATACTGATACACTGATACAGTCCATGATACACACTGATACTGATACTGATACACTGATACAGTCACTGATACTGATACTCTCATCACTGATACTGATACACTGATACTTCACGATCTGACACTGATACCAGTACTACACTGATACTGACTTGATTACCGTGACAGTGATACTGACACTGACACTGATACTGACCCTGACACTACATGACAGTTACTGCATGACCTGAGACTTACACACTGATATACTGACACTGATACTGACACTGATACACTGATACTGACACGTGATACTTACACTGATACATCCGATACACACTGACACTGACCTGATACTGACACTGATACATGTCAACTGCTACACACTGATACAGTCACTGATACTGATACTGACTTATACTGAGACACTGATACTGCAACTGATACAGACACTGATACATTCACTGATACAGTCACTGATACATACCACTGATACAGTCACGATACTGACACTGACCGTCACTGTACTGACATGATACTGACACTGATACTGACACTGATCTGACACTGATACTGACACTGATACGTCTGATACTGACAGTGATACTGGACACTGATACTGACACTGCTTACTGACACTGATACTGACACTGATACAGTTCTGACATAGACACTGACTACAGTCACTGATTTTTACTGACACTGATACTGACACTGATACAGACACTGATACCGTCACTGATACTGAACACTGACACTGATACTGACACTGATACATATAGTCACTGATACAGTCACTGATACTGACACTGAACTGCACTGATACGTCACTGATACTGCACAGTGATACTGACCACTGACACTGACTGACACTGATACTGATACACTGATACGTCACTGATACAGACACTGATACAGTCACTGATACAGTCACTGATACTAGACACTGATACATACTATGAACTGACAACGGATGATACTGACACTGATACTGATACACACTGATACTGACATGATACTGACAGTGATACTGACACTGTGTGATACTGACACTGATACTGACACGATACAGACACTGATACTCACTGACACATGAATACTGACACACGACCTGATACTGATACTGACACTGAACAGTACTGATAATGACACTGATACTGACACTGATCCAGTGTTGACACTGATACTGACTGACTGACACTGATACAGTCACTGATACTGACAGTGTACTGACACTGATACAGTCACTGATACTGACACTGATACTGACACTGATACTGACACTGATACAGTCACTGATACTGACACTGATACTGACACTGATACAGTCACTGATACTGACACTGATACTGACACTGATACTGACACTGATACTGACACTGATACAGTCACTATACGATACTGGACACTGATACTGTCACTGATACTGTCACTGATACTGACACTGATACAGTCACTGATACAGTCACTGATACTGACACTGATACTGACACTGATACATTACTGATACTGCACGATACTGACACTGATACTCACTGATACACTATACAGTCATGACACTGATACTGACACTGATACTGACACTGATACTGACACTGATACTGACACTGATACAGTCACTGATACTGACACTGATACTGACACTGATACTGACACTGATACTGACACTGATACTGACGCTGATACAGTCACTGATGACAGACATTGACTGATCTGACACTGATACTGACACTGATACTGACACTGATACTGACGCTGATACTGACACTGATACAGACACTGATACTGACACTGATACTGACGCTGATACTGACGCTGATACAGTCACTGATACTGACACTGACACTGATATTGAAGATTTGGTTTCTGCTGCCTCTGTGATGGATAGTGAATGTAAAGGTTGCGACTCGCTCGACTTCACAATCTGTTTAACACACTCCAGATTCAGTACACAGAAAACGGGGAACAGAAAACACACGCCATGAGACTGAGATGTAAAAGCATCAGTCCGAAAATAAACACCAGCTGTGAGACACAGGATCTAAAGCAAGACAATTCAGTCCCTACCACAAAATTACAGGGGGAACTCTTACTACAGAGAGTTAGGAGTTCCACTTCAGAGACACACCCGTCGGTGCTATTTCAGACACTCCCGTCTGTCCTACTTTAGAGACATGCCCGTCTGTCCTATTTCAGAGACGCCTGTCCGCCCTGTTTCAGAGATAATTCCTGTTGTCCTATTTCAGAGACACGTCTGTCTGTCCTATTTTAGAGACATGCTTGTTTGTCCTGTTTCAGAGACATGTCTGTTTGTCCTGTTCTAGAGATATTATTGTCTGTCCTATTTGAGAGACAGATGTGTCTATTCTATTTTAGAGACATGCCTGTCTGTCATATTTTAGAGACACACCTGTCTGTCCTGTTTAAGAGATATGCCGTCTGCTCAATTTCAGAGACACGCTCGTCTGTCTGTTTCATGTCCTATTTCAGGGACACACTCCTCTGAAACTGTCCATCTGTTCTGTTTCAGAGACATGACAATCATAACAAGACAGTCCCTGTCCTTCTTAAAGACAGACCTAACTTAATTTACAAATAACTGACATTCCATAAGTGATGTAAGAGTGTGTGCTTGTGTGTGTGTGTGTGTGTGTGTGTGTGTGTGTGTGTGTGTGTGCGCGTGCGTGTGTGTGTGTGTGTGTGTTGTGAAGATGAGTTCATGCTTCTCACTCTCTTGTTAATCTCCGGCTCTTAAACAAGAAGCTGATTTGCAGCTTTTAGAGTTTCTGAAACGAAGCAAATCAAAACACCATTAAAACTCAAGCACCAACCATGTGTGTGTGTATGTGTGTGTATGTGTGTGTGTGTGTGTGTGTGTGTGTGTGTGTGTGTGTGTGTGTGTGTGTGTGTGTGTGTGTGTGTAATGCATTCAGTGCTTACAAGCTCGGTTTGTGATGTATCGAGTTTTCCATGGTCCAGGATGCTCAGCAATGCTGGAGAAATAAAACTGCTGAAAGTATAAAAAAGAGCGTTTAACTCTGAAGCGGGAAGTTTACACTTAAAGTGGGCGGAGCTTCGCTTAAAAATCACCATGGAGACAAGGATGTAATTTAGATATATAAACACACACACACACACACACACACATATTGTAAATCTGTCTCAGTGTATCTCCCAGAGGACGATAAAAATCACGTTCACATGTTCACGTTTTTGATAAAAGTATATATTTTCCTTTTTTTTCTTTTTTCTTTCTTTCTTTTCCTTTTTTATTCTTCCATTTTTTCTTTCTTTCTTTCTGTCTTTCTTTCTTATTTTCTTTCTTATTTTTTTTTCTTTCTTTCTTTCTTTCTTTCTTTCTTTCTTTCTTTCTTTTTTTACCCTTTTTTTTTCGCTTGGTTTCTTTCTTTGATGCTAAAAATATATAAGAAGGATAGATGGACAAAAGAGGAGGAGGATGACGAGAGAGAAAATCACGAGGGGCAGATGGGTAAGAAAACCATGACAGGAGAGCTATGAAAAATGGTTATGGGAAGAGAGAGAGAGAAAGAAAGAGAGCACAAGAAGGAGGGATGGGTGGCAAACGAGGGGAAAAATAACTAACAGGAGAGACAGAGAGAGTGTGAGACGGGTGTTAGAGGGTTAGGGGACAAAGAGTGAGGATGTTCCCAAAAACCAGATGCCAAAGTCATTAGATTCGGTCGGAGTGCGTTATTAGATCAGACCACACACAGCTCCGCTCAGTGCCATTAGTGAGGGTGCGGTGCAGAGGGGCAGAGTTATTGCACCAGGGCTGTTCTTCAGGGGCGGATGTGGGCTTGTGCCGTGGCCTGAGATGAGATTCTATAATAAACAAGTAATTGCTCAGGGCTGTTTTACGATTGTGTATTAAAGCGGGGTGGAGGTGGAGAGCAGGGTGGGGGCAGGACGCTGTTGATTCTTTAATGGACATCTTCTACCAGTTTGGACTCCATTTGGACGGCGGGTTTGGAGGATTAATCAAATAGGGTGCGTTTAGTTGGGGAAAAATATAACGTTAACCAGATAAATCAACAATATTAGCCTCGACCTTTTAGCTTTGATGGCTTTTGATGCTTCAGGCACCGTTTGGGACGTGATCTGGACTGGACTTTCAGCTCTGTCTTCATGTCCAAAGATCAAAAACATAAAATCTTCCACAGACACGACGGCTTAACATTTACACTATTTGGCAGACGTCCAAATCCAGAGTGACTTATCGCTTTTTATACAACTGAGCAGTTGGTGGTTACGGGCCTTGATCAGGGGCCGAGAGGTGACAGCTTGGTGGTGATGGGAATCGAACCCTGATCTTCCAATTGGCAGTCCAACACCTTAAGCATTGTGCTACCACCTTTATAATTATTCAGCAATACAACTTTAAACACATGTAGATGTTTTATTTAATAATGAAGTTCAGTTTAATTGTTATTACAGTGGGCAGGAACTTCACCCATTCTGTTAAAGACGTCTCACATCCAATACGAGAAAAAGATACTGTATCAGACGGGTCTCAGACCAGCACATGTCCTTACAGGTTCCAAAGTGCTCCCGTATATTCAGATAAGTTCCTGTATGTCCCTGTAATTGTCAGATTGTCCCTGTAGGTTTCTGCATTCCTTTGTAAGTCCCTGTAGGTTCCTGTAATTGGTACATCGTCCCCGTAAGTCCCTGCAAGTTTAGAGTTTCAGTCTAAGTTCTTATGTTTTTCTGTTTCCAAGTTGTTGTAGTTATTTTAAGTCAATGTAAGTTCCCATATGTCCCTATATGTCCTGTAAATCCATGTGTGTTCCTGTAAGTGTGTTTGTGTCCCAAGGTTTTCTGTATGTCCCTGTAAGTCTCTATATGTAGTTTAATTTCCTGTCAGTTCAATTCCGCTGGGTTCTCCAGTCCTTGGGTTCTAAATTCTTGTCTACATGCCTAGGTTGATTTAAATCCTGGGGGTTCTCCTGGTGTAAGATCTCCTGAGGTTCATGAATGAGATCATCAGTATGTAGAAGATCCGCTGTAACGAGTGAGTGTGTAATAAAGACGCTGGTACGACCCTGAAACCCGAGCGTGATGGACAGATTGCAGGGTTGAAAGAGTCGAGACCTTTAGAACTTTACAAGATGCTGAAACATAAGCTTTCACTTTACTTCATCTCCATTTCTCCATCTCTCTATCATTTCATCTCTCCATCACCTGCTCCCCCTAGCAGTTTTTCCTTTCTTTCTTTTCCTTTTCATGCATTTTTCTTTTTTTTTTTTTATCCAGCTTTTTCTTATTCTTTTTATTTGTTTCTTAATTTTTCTTTACTTCCTTCTGTCCTTTTTATTTTTTATGTTCCTTTTTATTTTTTCTTTGCTTTCTGCTGATTTCATTTTATTTTTTTAAATTACAGTTTATACTTTTTTATCCAATATAATATCATGAATCATTTCTTTTTTTTAGGAGGAAAGGATAAGTTTTATTTATTTATTTATTCTGTTTCTCCTTGATTTCTCTTCTTTCTAATAAAATCGAGCGGCAAGCAGATGCCAGCAAGTCAAACACGTCAAAGCATCGAATGGACAAAAAACAACACAGTCCTCCATCCCTCCAGTGGGAATGTCACTGTGTGTGTGTGTGTGTGTGTGTGTGTGTGCTATGCAGAATCACCCACACACTCTTCTTATGTCTTTCCTCTCACTGAGCACAGTTAGCGTCCTCGCCTGAAACCTGCCCACTGTTACTAAAAGCAGCGGCCGTCTAAAGAAACCACCAGCTAACATTAACATCACTGCGCTAATGCGTATGCTAATCTACCGAAAAACAACAACTTCTGATTGGGCAGAAGGTTTCCTGGTTAATTTTGTTTTTTTTTAAGTGTTAGCTGATTATAGATGCACAGAAGCCACACCCTCAGAAGCCTTTACTGTAACTAAAGCACAGAGGCCACACCTCTTTGACTATAACTGAAGCACAGAGGCCACGCCTCCTTTACTGTAACTAAAAAGACAAAGGCCATGCCTTCTTTACTGTAACTGAAGCACAGAGGCCACGCCTCCTTTACTGTAACTAAAGCACAGAGGCCACGCCTCCTTTACTGTAACTAAAGCACAGAGGCCACGCCTCCTTTACTGTAACTAAAGCACAGAGGCCACGCCTTCTTTACTGTAACTGAAGCACAGATGCCACGCCTCCTTTACTGTAACTAAAGCACAGAGGCCACGCCTCCTTTAGTGTAACTGAAGCACAGAGGCCACGCCTCCTTTACTGTAGCTAAAGCACAGAGGCCACGCCTCCTTTAGTGTAACTGAAGCACAGAGGCCACGCCTCCTTTACTGTAGCTAAAGCACAGAGGCCACGCCTCCTTTAGTGTAATTGAAGCACAGAGGCTACGCCTCCTTTACTGGATGCTAAGCACATCCCTGTAAATAAGCTGTTGCTATGGAGACCATAATGTAATACATAGTTATTAAAAGCTTTGCTGGACTGAGTTCATCCATGTGACCAATCAGAATTCAGGACTTAACAAATCTGTAATGTATAAGTTGAATCTCTGGTCGTAGATCTGTTCTGCTTACATTGGGACGGTTCTGGTTTTCCGCCTGTTCCGTGTCTGAGCTTTTAACAGCAGCTTTGCGGATTAGCACTTAAAAAGATGCACAATGGAGAAAACTGCTTTTACTCAGGAGAAAAAAAATGGCGCTGCGATCAATCAGCTCCTTAAAGAATTGATTTAGAATAGAATTTAGATTAACCTGTTCCACAGGAAGTCTTTAGATCTGATGTTTTTACTTGAACATGAAACCTGAGCACAAACTCCACGGATTCACACGACCGAGCTGCTAAACTGAGTAAAGAAGGTGTGACCTCTGTCCTTCAGTTACAGTAGGGGAGGCGTGGTGTCTCTGTGGTTTAGTTATATTAAAGGAGGCGTGGCCTCTGTTCTTCAGTCACAGTAAAGGAGGCGTGGCCTCTGTCCTACAGTTACAGTAAAGGAGACGTAGCCTCTGTCCTTCAGTTACAGTAAAGGAGGCGTGGTCTCTGTGCTTTAGTTATATTAAAGGAGGCGTGGTCTCTGTGCTTTAGTTATATTAAAGGAGGCGTGGCCATTGTGGTTCAGCTACAGTAAAGGAGGCGTGGTCATTGTGCTTTATTAAGGGAGGCCTCTGTGGTGCAAGAAAAATCCAGAATGTTACCCATCAAATGTTAATTGACACACACACACACACACACACACACACACACACACACACACACACACACACACAGAAACTGGTGAAAATGTTTCATTCCGCTGCCTCGAACCCGATATTTACGATTTCTGCTGATTTGGAGCAAAATAAGTAAAAATTTCAGTGTGTCAATCTGATTCCAATGCCAAATCCTTCATTACTGAGACTTACAACTAATAACCATCACAGGTTCCCCGGAAAAGGAGGCGGGGCCTGTTCACCTGTCAATCTTTGAGGGAGGCGGGGTCTGTTTACCTGTCAGTCATAATGTGGGAGAAGGAGACTGTCAGTCCTAATGAGTAATGAGGAGTCCCGCTTTGTTAACCCTGTGTGTGTGTGTGTGTGTGTGTGTGTGTGTGTGTTTGGTGTGTTGTGTGTGTGTGTTGTGTGTTTGTGTTTGTGTGTGTGTGTTTGTGTGTGTGTGTGTGTGTGTGTGTGTGTGTGTGTGTGTGTGTGTGTGTGTGTGTGTGTGTGTGTGTATGCAGGGATGGCAACAGATGGTGCTCGTTGTTCATTGTGTTTGTCGACACCGGGGCAGGTCAGCACCGCACCGGCACACAGCGGGACTAAACACACACCTGTGTCTGTGTCTGTGTGTGTGTGTGTGGGGGGGGAAGAGACAATAAGAGAGACAATGTATTGTTTCTACTAGTAATTATTAATTAAGGAAATAAAAAAATAATAAAAAATAAAATATACATATATTTTTTTTTGCTTTTGTTAAATTGTTGATTAAGAACAGAAAAGACTTTTATTTTGACACGTTAAGCGCTTTTTTCATAATTTAATTATTTATTTTAAAAAAGCTTTTCTAATTATTTAATTGCAGGTATTTCATTTTTAAGGTTTAATTTTATTTGTATTTTTTTTTTTTAAATAATTTTATACGTTTTTATTGTGTATTTTGTTAATTTTACTGTAATTTTAAAAGATTTTAATTTTTTTTGGGCTTTTTATAATATGAATTTTTTTCATTTTACCGTGTTTTTTAAACTTTTTAGCAGCTTATTCTGTCAATAATTTTAATTATATAAAAAAATGTTATTTGTTATTATGTTATTTTAATTTCGACAGATGATAATTAAATAAAATATTTTATTAAAAGCTGTTAATTTGATTTTAACGCATCATTTGTTTGTTTTCTTTATTAATATTTTTATTATGTAAAGTTGTGTTTATTGTGTAGCTGTTCACTGCTCACATTTAGATGTGTGTGTGTGTGTGTGTGTGTGTGTGTATACTGTGAAGTTCACAGGTCACTCTGAGACACCAGGTTGGTCTTTCAGCTCTGGTTCTTTGGCCGATTTGACCCCGCGTGACCTCCTGTGCTGGGAATGGAGCGGAACTCGGATCGTCTCCGGGTTCACGGGATTCAGTGCGGAGCTGTAATTACTCACTGGATTTGGATATTATTCAAACAGTTTCCATGGTAACAGTCAGAGGTGAAGCTGGGACATTCAGATCATCAGCTTCTGACATGCTGCGTACGGCGTCTTAAACACTTCCATAAAACAAATACTCTTTCTAGCAGCTGGAACATAAAGGACAACGTAAATATAACGTTCCGTAAACATTCTCTTCAGGTTAAACAACGTTTCTGTGTTTAATGATTAAAATAACTCCTGTATTTGACCGCAGATTCTGCTCACAGCGTCACCATGAACATTACAGTCTTCACAGTCACAGTGAAATTCTTTTTCCGCACATCCCATCTTAGTAAGCTGGGGGTCAGAGCACAGGGTCAGTGATGATACAGCGCCCCCTGGAGCAGGAAGTTTTAAGGGTTGTGCTCAAGTACCCAAAAGTGGCAGATTGGCGGTGGTTGGGCTTGAACCCAGACACCTTACCCATTTGAAGCTCCACCTGCCCCTAGAATATTTATATAAATGTTGACAATGTCATGATGACATCAGTGATGGAGCTGATTTGAGACACACCCAGTCTGTAGCTAAAGGATTCAGGGCCCCTGATGCTGAAAATACTGATGGGGGGCCCCCACCTTCTTCTTTGCCTGGATCATTTTATACAGTATATTATACATTATATAAGTCAGTCAGTCAGCCAGTCGGTCAGTCAGTCAGTCAGTCAGTGAGTCAGTCAGTGAGTAAGTCAGTCAGTCAGTCAGTCAGTCAGTCAGTCGGTCAGTCAGTCATTAAGTCAGTAAGTCAGTCAGTTGGTCAGTCAGTCAGTCAGTCAGTCAGCCAGTTGGTCAGTCAGTGAGTGAGTCAGTCAGTCAGTCAGTCACTGACCAGTCTGTAGCTAAAGGATCAGTCGGGGTCAGTCAGTCCAGTGATGCAGTCAGAAAATACTGATGGGGGCCCCCACCTCCTTCTTTGCCTGGATCATTTTATACAGTATATTATATACATTATATAAGTCAGTCAGTCAGTCAGTCAGTCAGTCAGTCAGTCAAGTCAGTCAGTCCAGTCGGTCAGTCAGTCATTAGTCAGTTCAGTCAGTCAGTGGTCAGTCAGTCAGTCAGTCAGTTCAGTCAGACAGTCAGTCATTCAGTCAGTCCAGTCAGTCAGTCAGTCAGTCAGTCAGTCAGTCAGTTAGTCAGTCAGTCAGCCAGTCGGTCAGTCAGTCATTAAGTCAGTGAGTCAGTCAGTCAGTCAGTCAGTCAGTCAGTCAGTCAGTCAGTCAGTCAGTCAGTCAGTCAGTCGGTCAGTCAGTCAGTCAGTCAGTCAGTCAGTCAGTCAGTCAGTCAGTCAGTCAGTCAGTCAGTCAGTCAGTCAGTCAGTCAGTCAGTCAGTCAGTCAGTCAGTCAGCCAGTCAGTCAGTCAGTCAGTCAGTCAGTCAGTCAGTCAGTCAGTCAGTCAGTCAGTGAGTGAGTCAGCCAGTCATTAAGTCAGTAAGTCAGTCAGTTGATCAGTCAGTCAGACAGTCGATCAGTCAGTCATTAAGTCAGTAAGTCAGTCAGTTGGTCAGTCAGTCAGTCAGTCAGCCAGTCGGTCAGTCAGTGTGAGTGAGTCAGTCAGCCAGACAGTCAGTCTCCTTCTCCTCCACCAACATCATCTTTAACTTCAGCTGCAGCATCAACACTGATTGGTCATATTCATGAGTTAGGGCGGGACTTACCATTTTATTGGGTCACCTAGATGTTTGTCACTGACTGAATATTCTGTATTGGACTAAACTTTATTTAGGGAGAGACGAAGAGCAGAAACGTCTTTTATTAAATTGCAGATTTCTGTGATTTTCTGTTTAATCTAATGCATAAAATTAATATAAACATTATTTAAACTGCTGGATTCTACGGGGCCCCCTGGGCTATTTGGGCCCCCTATAACTCACACACCAGTCACTTTATTGTTTCATTTTTTTTTGTTTCTTTTGTTTTTTTTATATAATAATTTCCTGTTTAAACAAATTAAACTTAGACTTCAATGTGTAAAATTCGGAATGCAACACAAATAAAAAAAATCTTTAAAAACATGCAAAAAAATAACAAAATAATTTCTGGAGTCGGTTGAATTCTGGAGTCGGTTGTTTCTGGAGTCGGTTCCTCCAGCGGGTTTTGGTGATTTTGATTTTTAACCTGTTGAGTCGAAATGACGTCACAAAACACACCTGCTTCTAATGGCGTAGAAAAGAGCTGCAGCGTTTTCGCCTAAGTGTGTGTGTGTGTGTGTCGCGGCGTGTTTGGCTGCAGGTGCGCCACTTTTAAATCTGCCCAGTAGGTGGGACTTGATGCTCAGATCATAGACGTGTGTGTAAGAGAGAAAGATCCGAGATTTCCCTTTTCTCTCCCTCTCTCTTTCACACACACACACACACACACACACACACACACACAGTGTGTGTCTGCTCTGCACCTACCCCGGTGCGCGCGTTGATCAGACTAACAGCATCTACGATTGGAAGGGAGGACCGAACCAGTGAGGATATCGATTTTTTAGCCCATCCTACACTAACGGAGTAGTGTGTGTGTGTGTGTGTGTGTGTGTGTGTGTGTGTGTGTGTGTGTGTGTGACTGTGTGTGGATATTGTTCCCTCTTGTTTTTTTTTTCTCGGAGAAGTGGAGCAGCACCGTCACCACCGCATCCTGTATTATTCCTGCATCCCATCGCGCGGACAGCGGGAGCTCTCAGTGTGTGTGTGTGTGTGTGTGTGAGTGTGTGTGTGTGTGGGGGGAGAGTGTGGACGTGTTTGTGGACGGTTGTGTGTGTTCGTGCACGTGAGTGTGAAGGGGAAAAGAAGCAAAGAAAGAAGAAAGAAAGAAAAAAAAGGAATAAAGAAAGAAAGAAAGAAAGGGACCGGAGCGCGCGCATGCAACAGCGTGGCGGTTGTAAAGGAGGATGGAGACGCGTCCGGTTCCGCCGCCGCTCTGCTTCTTCCTCGCGCTCGCGGTGCTGCGGCTGTGTGTGAGCTCAGTGCTGGAGTGCCCACCAACCTGCAGCTGCTCCAATACGGAGGTTTACTGCAATAAATCGCACCAGGGCAGTTTTTTCCCACTGCTCGCCCTGCACGAGACCGGCATGGACACGGGGGGCAATGGAACCCACGGCGCGAGCATCTCCGACCTCTTCCAGAACATCACCTCCATGTGAGTGCGCGGGATTCTTCATTTCTTTATTTTCTACAGGGAAAGTGACAGAAAGTGTGTGTTTGTGTGTGTGTATGTGTGTGTGTGTGTGTGTGTGGTGTGTGTGTGTGTGGTGATAAAAAAAAAACGGGCGGGTGAGCGCGCGCACATTTACACACACACGCAGCGTGGGAGGCTGGTGCGCAATTTAACGCACGACTTTTTCCGTTTGGTTTTTTGGTGGTTTTTTTTTATAAATATGAATTTTTGCATTTTACCAAAACCACCTTTAATCTTGAAAATATAAAAATATTAAAGTGTTTATTCCGAAATCAAAAGCAGTCAAAAATTCCAACCAACAAATCCAATAAAAAAACCGAGAATTTTCTTTTTTTTCTTCTTTTCCCTCTTTTTCTCTTTGTTTTTCTTTAAAGGTTTTATTATTGATGTTTATTCGGAATTCATTCTTTTCTCTGTGACGCAAAAATGAGCTTTTAAAATAATATAAACACCAAAACTGAGAGAGAAAAATCACTGCTTTATCTTCACTGAAAATAGTGAGTCATAGAGACAGAGAGAGAGAGAGAGAGAGAGAATGAGAGAGAGAAAGAGAGGGAGGGCGAGAGAGAGAATGAGAGAGAGGGGAGAGAGAGAGAGAGGATGGAGAGAGAATGAGGGAGAATGAGAGAGAGAAAGAGAGGGAGGGCGAGAGAGAGAGGGAGAGAGCACTTTATGAGCACTGATTTGTATTTAAAGCAGGAATCAAAGTGTGTGTGTGTGTGTGTTTGTTGTGTGTGTAATGTATGTATTTGTATTAACAGCGCATCATTTATAAAATTTCATTGAAAAAAAACATCACTTCTTTTGATGTTCAGGGTGTGTGAGATGGGTGAGATTTCAGGTTTGATTGAAAAAAAAGATGACATCATTATTATTATTATTATCCTTATCATCATAATCATAACCATCATCACCACCATCATTACATCACCATCATCAACATGTCATCATCAACATTATCATCATCACCATTTTCACCATTTTACCATCATCATCACTACCATCATCACAATTCTCATCATCAGCACCATCATCACATCATCACATTATTATCATCGCCATCACTATCATCAGTATCATCATCATCATCATCATGATCATTATCACTATCATCACTATCATTAGTATTACCATCATCATCATCATCGTCATCATCACTATCATCATCATCATCATCATCACCATCATCATCACTGTCAATCAATTTTATTCAAAAACTTATTCTAGCTTTTGATCCACTTGGTTGCGTCATTTCACTCCAGATGATGTGCTGTTGATCTTCGTAGGTCCTTAAAAGCCGCCACGATTAAAAAATTCAACATATTAAAATCCTGACATTCCAATGGAACAAGTTTATTATAGTTAAATAAAAACATGACGAATTATTGAATTTATTTAGTTATTTAAATTAATGAACCATTTCCTGATAAGAAAATAACAATGAAGCAAATATACTTCAATAAAACTAATTAAAATTGATTATAATTAATTGAAACTAGTTTTTTATTTTTATTGTATATTAAGCAATGACTGGATGTGTTTCTAGCAAATAAAACCCTAAAAATATTCAGTTTTTCCACTCGGATGTCGTAAACGTTGATCTCGGAAAAAAACCCAGCCGTTTATTTAATTAAAACGAATCAAAAATAAGTTCATTAATATTCGCCTGGTGGAACAGACCACCAGCGTACAGGAACTGTTATCACATTAATGGATAATTTCACTTTATTTTCCAATATTTTCCTTTTAAATTAAAGAAAAGTCGCAGTTTTTATTTTTTATGATGGCACCAGAAGAAAAGACCGCATGCTGGTTCGACAACGGAATAAAAATCAAGGTGTATTTTAATTGACTTTACGACTTCCTGGAATGTCATTTGTTGTATTATTTTATTGTGTGTGTTTGTGTATCAGTGTGTGTTTTTGTAGCGTAATATAATGTGCCCATTTAAGAAAACAAAGGGAATGTCTCAGGATGTCTTGAGAGGACAGAGAACTGTCCCAGGTGCTGAAATCTGAGACGTTCTGCAGAGGAGAAAGCGCCTCATCCTAATGTTCAGTTACACACAACACACACTGTGGTAACACCAGAAACACAACACTTACAGAATTTGTACAGTTTTTTGGAAAGAAAATATATTTAAACCATGTACTGAAATGTGCAGAATTCCACGACACGTGACACACACTTTCCGTGGATCCCGTACACACAGTAAACAGCTCCTCTATGGAGTAATCTGATCCGATGTTGGGAAACCGTTTAGGCCACCGGAGGGGCGCGTTTACTTTTGACAGCAGCGCTAATTACAGTAATAGTAGTCGAGCTGCATCACTGGAATCATTTATCTATCTATCTATCTATCTAATCTATCTATCTATCTATCTATCTATCTATCTATCTATCTATCTATCTATCTATCTATCTATCTATCTATCTATCTATCTATCTATCTATCTATCTATCTATCTATCTGTCTGTCTGTCTGTCTATCTATCTGTCTATCTCTCTTTCCCTTTTATTCTTTCTTTTTTTCTTTCTTTTTTCTGTCTGTTTTTCTTTCTTTTTTCGCTCTTTTTCTTTCTCTCTTTACATATTAATGTAACAGTAAGCTTGATTAACAAGATTAATTATACGTAAAATAAAACAAAAGTAAAATAGAGACAGCGACTGAAAGAAAGATAAAGTGAAAGAGGGAGACAGAGAGATAGAGAGAGTTAGAGAGAGAAAGAAACAGAGAAAGAAAAAGAAAGAGGGAGAGAGGGGGGGTAGAGAAAGAGAGTGTGTGTGTGTGTGTGAGAGAGAAAGAGAAAGAGGGAGACAGAGACAGAGAAAAAAAAAGAGAGAGAAAGAAGTGTGTGTGTGTGTGTGTGTGTGTGTGTGTGTGAGAGCGAGCGAGAGAGCGAGAGAGAGATAGCAAAAAACGCATGTAATTAAATGAAAGAGTTTAAATGAGCAGAGAGTGAGGGAGGGAGAGAATGTTAACAGAGGGATGTGAATAAGTAAATGTAAGACAGAGAGATTAAAAGTGTGTGTGTGTGAGAGAGAGAGAGAGAGAGAGAGAGAGAGAGAGAGAGAGAAAGAATTGAAAGTTAAAGAGAGAAAGAATGAATTTAAGAATTTGTCGTTTTTCTTGCTTTCTGTCTTCTGGTTATTTTTCCGGGACTTTAACTGATCACCTGCTGGAACTAGTTCTGTTTTGAAAATCTCCATTAGGTTAATTGTTTCTGTTTTCTCTCTCTGTGTGTGTGTGTGTGTGTGTGTGTGTGTGTGTGTGTGTGATGTATGGGAGTGTTATCCATGCGCGTCTGCACTTATGCTAATGGGATTCCGCGATGTCTGACTGCAACGGAGGACAGCGCAGCGTCTGTCTGATCTCATGTCCATTTATTATCCCGCGCTGTCCGAATACCACCGCATCCTTCAGGAGAAGAAACAATGATTAAAAAATCCTAGAACATTCCAGATCTCCAGAAACAGGAAGTGGAAATGAGATGTATATTAGGAAACTTATACTAGCACTTTAGCATGGTAGCTATGATCTGTAGTTAGCTTTAGGAGCAACATACAGCTGTCTGGGCACCATGTTGGAATTCCAGGAATGTGATGTGAAGAAGATCAGTGTTGTTAGATTAATGTGCATTTCAGGACAGGAAGTCACTTCCTGTTGTTGTACTTTAGCTCTGATAATCTGATGAACATTCTGCTCAACCTGACGACGACTCGCATCCATCTTAGATATAAAAACATACAGCAGTGTCTTGAGTTACATCGGTTCAGCGACGGAGCTCGTGACTTAAATTACTCGTATATCAAATCAATTTTTGCATTGAACTAAATTGAAAAATAAACTTATAAATACTGAATATTGTATAAAAACACTAGAATAGGATGTACTGGAATAAACTGGTTTTATTAAGTATAATGTACAGCGTTTACCTTGGAGATCAGACGACTCCACTTGCTAACACGCATGTCTGACTAGCTATCGAGTGACACACGGGATGCTGGACGGATGTTACCACGTTTCCTGTGGCGTTTGCTACGCTAACTAGCATTTGGGTGTCTGAAGCTGCCTCGTAACCCGAATTTTAACTCACAAATCAAAGCAAAAAATCGTCCGAGAGACGACTCGAATATCGAAAAACTCGTAAGTTGGGACATTCGGTCAAGGTAACACTATATAGAAAAATTACTGCTATATTAATATAATAATGATAATAATAATGTTGATATTTTTTCTGATATTTAACTCATTTTTTATTATTGGATTTCGGTTTTGTAATATCGAATCCACTGATATTTGGCACCATCAATATTTTGCGTTTTATAATTTAATAAGATTATTTTTGTTCTTTATTTGTTACCTGTTTATTTTCCTAAAGACACTTTAATGACATTTATTCTTTCTTTCACTTGCAGTCCCTCTATTTCTCTCGCTATAGTAATAAGAGGTGCTTAGTTTGCTGTGAAGGAGTAAAATGAGCGTATCGACAGTGTTAGAAATAAAAATGTTTCCTCAGTTCAGTTGTTTTTACTCGCTGTGTGAACCTGAGACAGAGAGAAAATCCCGCCGTTTGAAGGACCTCACGCTGCTTCTGAATTGGAAAGAATCCAAAATGGGATTTTTTGTTCCGCCAATCGCGAAAGATAAACGCTGGTTTATTTTAAAGCGGTTTTAAAGCGCTGGTTTATTTTAAAGCGCTGGATCGCAGACGGATGTCTGACGTCTGAAGTCTTGGAACTGTCTGGAGTCTGAAGGGGTTAATCGATGGTTAGACGCCTGCGCCGTGATTCAGTTCCGATATTTTACTGCTGTAAGACGAAGTTGACCTCCAGAGATTTAAAGGCTTCTCCTTTATCCGCTCAAGCAAAGTTCAGCATCAGGAGCGCTCGCGGGATGAAGTGTTAGCATTAGCGAACAAACACAATGTCCATTTTTTTCGCACAAAAAACCTCGACTAGATAAAAACTTGAACATCAAAACAAAAGCTTCAGTCCCACAAAAAGATTTCACAAACTTAACAGCTTAAGACAAAAACTAAACCCTAAAGTCTGACTTGCATAAACCACACCACCCTAATTAAACCAATTAAGCCACGCCCACTTTGTTAAGACTCACGTATGTAAGCCACACCTCCTTCTCACCCTAAACAAACACACTGAGGCCCCGCCTTCTTAACAAAGACAGACACACTGAGGCCAGACACTTGGGCCACACCCCCTTTTCCCAGACACTTGGGCCACACCCCCTTTTCCCAGACACTTAGGCCACACCTCCTTTCCCCAGACACTTAGGCCACACCTCCTTTTCCCAGACACTTAGGCCACACCTCTTTCCCCCCCAGACACTTGGGCCACACCTCCTTTTTCCAAATACTAAGGCCACACCTCCTTTTCCCAGACACTAAGGCCACACCTCCTTTTTCCAGACACTAAGGCCACACCTCCTTTTTCCAGACACTAAGGCCACACCTCCTTTTTCCAGACACTAAGGCCACACCTCCTTTTTCCAGACACTTAGACCACTCCTCCTTTCCCCAACCAGACACTTAGGCCACACCTCCTTTCTCCAAACACTTAGGCCACACCTCCTTTCCCCAGACACTAAGGCCACACCTCCTTTCCCCAGACACTAAGGCCACACCTCCTTTCCCCAGACACTTAGGCCACACCTCCTTTTTCCAAACACTAAGGCCACACCTCCTTTTTCCAGACACTAAGGCCACACCTCCTTTTTCCAGACACTTAGACCACTCCTCCTTTCCCCAGACACTTAGGCCACACCTCCTTTCCCCAAACATTTAGGCCACACCTTCTTACCCCAGAAACGTAGGCCACACCTCCTTTCCCCAGACACTTAGGCCACACCTCCTTTCCCCAGACACTTATGCCATGCCTCTTTTTGGCATACAGACACATTGAGGCCACGCCTCCTGGGACTAAAGTAGGTGTTAAATTATTATTCTGCTGTCTCTGAGACCTGCATGATTTGTGTTGTATTGAACACTGATTTTGCTGATGCCCTGTGTGTAAGTGTGTGTGTGTGTGTGTGTGTGTGTGTGTGTGTGTGTGTGTGTGTTAGCATCCGAATAATGCTGCTGCATAACAAACAGCCGAGAGCGAGTGAGTCGATACGTCAGAGCACGGATCAGCTCCGTACAGAAAATCATTGTTAGCTGTTTGCTAAGCGAGCGTTCTGATTTCATCAGCTTTCCAAAACCCAAAGTCGCGTCTCACTCAGCGTCCATTTCTCTCACACGTCTCTAAAGTCTGTCTCACCGCATCCAAACCAATAACAACACCAGCTAAGGACAGTAATCAATTCTGCTCTTTATGACGATTTGTCCTGAACGTGAAGTCGTGACTGAGGAATTAATGCGGAAATAGAATATTGAATAATTAATAAATTAATTTGCATAAAACAAACAAGATAAGAAACAAACCAGACGAATATTTATGAGCTGTTTTGCATATTATACCAGATCTTATAAGTCCTTGTCGTGAGTTTGGTTGGGGACATTTTTACGAATGTGTGTGTGTGTGTGTGTGTGTGTTAGACGTAAAGTTAAGTGTATTTGTGTGAGCGTTTTAAAAAGGTAAAATTAAATGACATCATCAAAGTGAGGCACCAAATTTTATTTGTCCTGAACAAAACAAATTTTTATATAAAATAGTTTGATTTTCCTTTTACTGATTTTAAAATTATAAATTTTTTCAATTTGACCTGTACAGACAAGGACAACAGAAATATAACAAAAAATATTTATAAAAAAAATAAACTTTACAAGACATAATAATAATAATAATAATGGTAATAATAATAATAATAGTAATAATAATAATAATAACAATAGTAATAATAATAATAATAATAATAATAGTAATAATAATTATTATAATAGTTATAATAATAATAAAAAAAATAATAGTATTAATAATAATAATAATAATAATAAATGATAGTAATTAAAGGATAATCATAAATAAGGGATATTTTACATAAAGACTAAATAATAAAGTGAAATATTAACAGAAGGTAAAGTTCTGCTTACAGGAGCGCAAAATCCAAATTAAACTAATACATTTAACAACCAAAAAATACAAAGAAAGAAAGATAAACAAACACAATAAACAATGAACAGTAAACGAGAGGACATGCATTTCTTGGCAGGTGTTTATAATTGTTTAAAAGGTGTTGAATAACAGCTGGATAAAGTGAAACGGGTCCAGATGCCCAGGTGACACATCTGTTTATACCTTTTAAAATAAATTAATTCCGGTAAAGTTTATATCTGGGTTTGATTAAAATGTGTCCTGATCTTTATTTTTATTACATTTGTTTGTTAAAGAAGGTCCTGTCTGTAATATTTCAGCGAGACTGCTGATTGGCTGAGGACGCCTGTGCCGGGTTTGTCCTGTATTCAATCTTGGCCAGGATATAAAAGAGTTTAAAGGGTTAACTGGATAATTATCGGTTCCACAACACTAAAGGAACCCTGTGTGTAAATGCTGAATTTGGTTCTCTGAACTGTAGCTGAGATTCAGTGACTGTAAAATGTACAAAAGCGTTTGTGCGGGTGAGGTTGTGTGACTCTGCAGGTTCTGCTCGATCGCATTGATCGCTTTCTAAAGCCAAGACCGAGTCTTAGTGTCACACTGGGATGAAGACGGATCCAAACTGCTTTCTGTTGTGTAATAAAAGTCTCAAGCTGACTAACAGGACCCGTGTGCACGGTGTGGCATTAGCGTGTCATTGGTGTGTGTATGGTGTGTCACTGAAGTGTGGATGGTGTGTCATTGGTGTGTGGATGGTGTGTCATTGGTGTGTGGATGGTGTGTCATTGGTGTGTGGATGGCGTGTCATTGGTGTGTCAATAGTGTCATTGATGTGTCAATTGTGTCATTGGTGTGTGTATGGTGTGTCATTGGTGTGTGTATGGCGTGTCATTGGTGTGTGTATGGCGTGTCATTGGTGTGTGGATGGTGTGTCATTGGTGTGTGGATGGTGTGTCATTGGTGTGTGGATGGTGTGTCATTAGTGTGTGGATGGCGTGTCATTGGTGTGTCAATTGTGTCATTGGTGTGTGGATGGTGTGTCATTGGTGTGTCAATTGTGTCATTGGTGTTGCGTGTCATGGATGGCGTGTCATTGGTGTGTGTATGGCGTGTCATTGTCATTGGTTGTGTGTATGGTCGTGTCATTGGTGTGTGGATGGCGTGTCATTGGTGTGTGGTGGCGTGTCATTGGTGGTGTGGCGTCTCATGTGTGGATGGTGTCATTGGTGTGTGGATGGTGTGTCATTGGTGTGTGGATGGTGTGTCATTGGTGTGTGGATGGTGTATCATTGGTGTGTCATTGGTGTGTGGAGTGTGTGGATGGCGTGTCAATTGTGTCATTGGTGTGTGGATGGTGTGTCATTGGTGGGTGGTGGGTGGATGGTGTGTCGTGTCATTGGTGTGTGTGTTATTGTTGTAATTGTGTCATTGGTGTGTGTATTGGCTGTGTGGTGATGGTGTCATGTGGGTGTGGTGTGGTATGGTGTGTCATTGGTGTGTGGTGATTGGTGTGTGGGTGATGGCGTGTCATTGGTGTGTGCATTGTGTGTGGGTGTGTCAGATGGTGTGTCATTGGCGTGTCCATTGTGTGTGGATGGCGTGTGTCATTAGTGGTGGGTGGTCATGGATTGTGTCATTAGTGTGTGTGGATGGTCGTGTCATTGGTGTGTGTGGATGGCGTGTCATTGGTGTGTGTGTATGGTGTGGTGGATGTGGCGTGTCATTAGTGTGTGGATGGTGGTGTGCATTGGTGTGTGATGGAGTGTCATTGGGTGTGGATGGCGTGTCATTGTCATTAGTGTGTGGTCATTGGCGTGTCATTGGTGTGTGGTCGGTGTGGGGATGCATTGGGTGTGTATATGGCGTTGTCATTAGTGTGTGGATGGCGTGTCATTAGTGTGTGGATGTGTTGTTCATTGTGTGGCATGGTGGTGTGTATGGTGTGTCATTGGTGTGTGTGTCATTGGTGTGTGTATGGTGTTTGTTGTCATGGTGGTGTGGTGTGTGTGTATGGTGTGTCATTGGTGTGTGTATGGTGTGTCATTGGTGTGTGGATGGTGTGTCATTGGTGTGTGGATGGTGTGTCATTGGTGTGTGGATGGTGTGTCATTGGTGTGTGGGGATGGTGTGTCATTGGTGTGTGGATGGCGTGTCATTGGTGTGTGGATGGTGTGTCATTGGTGTGTGGATGGTGTGTCATTGGTGTGGGTATAGTGTGTTCATTGACATGTGTATGGTTGTATCATTGATGTGTGTATGGTGTATCATTGGGTGTGTGTATGGTGTGTCATTGACATGGTGGATGGTGTATCATTGATGTGTGAATGGTGTATCATTGGTGGTGTGTATAGTGTGTCAGTGACATGTGGATGGTATCATTGGTGGTGTATGGTGTATCATTGGTGTGTGTGGTGTATCATGGTGTGTGTTTATGGTTGTATCATTGGTGTGTGTATGGTGTGTCATGGGTATCATTGGTGTGTGTATGGTGTGTCATTGACATGTGGATGGCGTATAGATAAAGGGAAATGGTAGCCAGTGGTTAAGACGTTGAATTACTAACTAGGAAATTGTGGGTTCGATTCCCAGAACGACCAGGTTACCACTGCTGGACCCCTACAATTGCTCAGTTGTAGAAAAGAGATGTAATTTTTTGTAAATAAATGTAAGCGTAGCGTGTGGATGGTGTGTCCCTGCGAGCAATGTGGGTCTAATTACAAAATATGAGTTTGGGCTGCCTACCACACCCATTCCGCACTGTTACTCCTAATGCAACAGATCTCCGGGGCCCCCGGCAAGGTGTGTGGGGCCACCCCCCTAAAACTCCAAGCAGTGTCCCTGCCTTGGCGTGTCCCGTCTTTGACATTCTGATGTTCCTGCTGGACTGTGGATCTAATGATTTTTTGGACCTCACAAGAGACGTGGTCATGCTGAACATGTGTGGGCTTGTAGCGCTCTCCTGTGTGTGTGTGTGTGTGTGTGTGTGTGTGTGTGTGAGAGAGAGAGAAAGAGAGAGAGAGCATATTCAGACTCCTACAGAAAATGAGTCAGAATGGAAAGACGTTTCTGTGATTCATCTCTCAGCTCTGAGCAACATACACACAAACACACACACACACACACACACACACACACACACACACACACACACACACAAACTGTGTTAGTCATGCAGGACAATAAGATGTTATTCCGATTTTTCTATTTGAAATGTCTAAGAACAAAGTCACAGCGTTTCTCTTTCATGTTCCATAGCAAAAAACTAAATCCGTTTATTTCTGCGGAACTGAAGCGGAACCCTTTTTCATAAAAAACAGTTAAAAAATAAACAAGCAAATAAATAAATAACAGAAAGAAAACAGGAAGGAATGAAGAAAAAACGAAAGGAAGGAAGGGAAAAAGGAAGGAAGGGAAAGGAAAAGGAAAGGAAATTTCTGGCTCTGTTTTTCGTATTCCAAATATTAAAATAAGCACTGAATTATTCCAGATTGTTTTTTGCTCCCGTGTGCTGCTTCTCTTGGCTCTTTCATGGTTCTTTAGCGTCAATGAACGTTCTTTTGTAGGTTCTTGTGGCTCCTCCCTCTCGTTTTTTCTCGGTGGGGGTGATTGGGGTTTGACCTGCGAGCGGTGAGGAGCGAGGGCGTATCTGTGCTTCATGTCCTCACACCGTAGCTGCCGCGGGAGACCTGGTGTTAATTAATTCCTAATTGCTTTAAAAACTTCGAGAACTCAGCAGGAGAACCGTTTCCTAAATAATTACAGCTCCACCCCCAACGGGACATTTCACAGCAGTAACTGGAGTTTGATTTAAATTACTTTTTAAAAATATGTCTTTCGAGAGAGCAGCATCAAAAAAACTAATGAGAAACGCTGAGAAAGCCTGAGGAACCCTGAGAAACCCTGTGGAAAATGGAGGAACCCTGAGAAACACTGTGGAACATTGAGAAGCAATGCATGACTTGTTAAAACACCAAGACACACCTGAGGTACCCTTAGGAATACTAAATAACACTGGGGAACATTGTGAAATTTGTGCTTGGGAAAACTGAGACAGTGTAGAACCCAGGATGAATGCTGAAGAACACTGAGGAACACAGACAAACACTGTATGAATGCCGAGGAACCCTACGGAACATTGCAGAACTGAGAAACATTAAGGAGTGCTAAATCCTTAGAAACTGAGTGGAATGCTGTGGAACCCTGTAGGAATGCAGAGAAAGACTGCAACAATGCTTTGGAACTCTATAAAAACACTATAAAAGGGAACGCTTAGCAACAATGTGCATGAATTCTATGGAACAATAGTGAATTCTGCACAAATGCTGAGAAAGAATGAAGAACACTAATAACTAATGATAAACACAGACAAACACTTTATGGATGCTGAGGAACCATGAGAAATCCTGAGGAACCCTGGGAATGCTATGGAACTCTATAAGGTTATGGAACTCTGCAAATGCTAAGCTGAGCTGTGAAACACTGAGAATTGCTGCAGAAAAATAAGAAAGACTGAGGAATGCTAAAGAACCCTGTACTAATGCAGAGGAAGGAACCCTGAGGAACGCTGGACAAGTGCCAAAAAAAAGAGGAACAGTTTGCGAACTCTTTGTCTGCTTGCGTTATGATTTGGATTATCTGTGGTTTCATAAAAATCCTGTTCTGCAAAATTGCCCCCTTGTTACTGAGGGTGTAACAAACGCTTAGCCTGATGTTCTGCGGCTGCTGACATCACAGCATTTGGTATCGGAGTGATTATATGAGTACGAGTACAAGTAGATGAGATCAGTATTGGGCCCAATACCGGGATCTGTGCATCCCTACTAGTAATAGAAGGCTAGTTCTAAAAAGCTGGTATGCTTTTTGAAAGCTGATATGCTAGTAATATATGGCTACATTTGAAAGGCTTGTATGCTAGTAATAAACGGATAGCTATAAAAGGCTTGTATGCTAGTAATTAGAAGCTAGTATGCTAGTAATGTATAGATAATTATGGGACTGTAGTACGCTAGTTATGCTAGCTTCTATTTAAATTGTAATCAGTTATTTTAGTCCAAAAGAGTTTATGCATAAAGAGTAAACTGTGCTACTTGTGGGTTGCCAGGCAGACGTTTTTCACAGCTCGGGCGTTGATATTCCCGACAGAGTGTCCTGTCAGCTTTCATCACTAAGCCGTTCTCTGGCTCCGTCTCAAACCGCCCTTAACCTCAAATCCTCACTTCACTCCCACTCTTTTCATTACATGACTCCAAGTTTTGCCAACCTGCTTGTTTTCTTTTTCTTTTGAGATTGAAGTGCACTTTTTTTTAGCCGGACCGTAATCCGCTTTTAGGAAGTGAAACGCTGAGATTATTTTTACTCCTGCTTTCTTGTAGAGCAGAAAAGGAACAAATAATTTGTGTAGAGAAACGTATGTTGGAGAAAAAAGGAGAGCAAGTTAATTTTTACATTCGCAGAGAGAGAAAGAGTTTTAGAGAAAGGTTCAAATGTAATGTGTCATGGATCTGGTGAGTGAATGTGTAAAATGAGAAGGATCTGCTAAGTGCATGGGAAAAGTTCAAAGAGTCTGGTGAATAAATGTATAAAGGATCTGGCAAAAGAATGTGTATAGTTTAAGTGTAAAGAGTCTAGTGAGTAAACATGTAAGGTGTAAGTGAGAGAGTGTGTGAAAGTGAAGTGTAAAGGATCTTGTGAGTGACTGTGTAAAGGGTAAAGGATCTAGTTAGTGACTGTGTAAAGGATCTTGTGAGTAACTGTGTAAAGGATCTTGTGAGTGAGGATCTGTTGTGGACTGTACTGTGTAAAGGGAAAGGATCTGGATCTGGTGACTGTAGTAAGACTGTGTGTAAAAAGATCTTTGTGAGTGACTGTGTAAAGTAAAGTGTAAAAGGATCTGGTTAGTGAGTGTGTAAAGGATCTTGTGAGCGACTGTGTAAAGGGTAAAGGATCTAGTTAGTGACTGTGTAAAGGATCTTGTGAGCAACTGTGTAAAGGATCTTGTGAGCGACTGTGTAAAGTGTAAAGGATCTAGTTAGTGACTGTGTAAAGGATCTTGTGAGTGACACTGTGTAAAAGATCTTGTGAGCGACTGTGTAAAGTGTAAAGGATCTGGTTAGTGACTGTGTAAAGGATCTTGTGAGTGACTGTGTAAAGTGTAAAGGATCTGGTTAGTGACTGTGTAAAGGATCTGGTTGAGTGACTGTGTAAAAGGGTTGACTGTGAAGGATCTAGTTAGTGACTGTGTGAAAAGTGTAAAGGATCTTGTGAGTGACTGTGTAAAGGGTAAAGATCTGGATCTTGTGAGTGAACTGTATAAAGTGTAAGGATCTTGGGTTAGTGACTGGATTCTTGTAAAGGATCTTGTGAGTGACTGTGTAAAGGATCTTGTGAGTGACTGTGTAAAGTGTAAAGGATCTTGTGAGTGAGTGACTGTGTAAAGTGTAAAGGATCTGGTGAGTGACTGTGTAAAGGATCTTGTGAGTGACTGTGTAAAGGGTAAAGGATCTAGTTAGTGACTGTGTAAAGGGTAAAGGATCTGGTTAATGACTATGTTAAAGTGTAAAGGATCTGGTTAGTGACTGTGTAAAAGATCTTGTGAGCGACTGTGTAAAGTGTAAAGGATCTGGTTAGTGACTGTGTAAAGGATCTTGTGAGTGACTGTGTAAAGTGTAAAGGATCTTGTGAGTGACTGTGTAAAGTTTAAAGTATCTTGTAATTGACTGTGTAAAGTGTCAAAAGGATCTTGTGAGTGACTGTAAATTGTAAAGGATCTTGTAAGTGACTGTTGTAAAGTGTAAAGGATCTTGTGAGTGACTGTAAAGGATCTTGTGAGTGACTGTGTAAAATGTAAAGGATCTTGTGAGTGACTGTAAAGTGAAATGATCTGGGGAGTGACTGTGTAAAGGATCTTGTGAGTGTTTAGAAACTTGTCATGTGTCATTTAATCACACACACAGACATGCACACACACACACACGCACACACACACACACACACACACACACACACACACACACACACAGTCTTAAGTGAATGTCTTGCTGGTAACGGGTCTTTCATGAGCTATTGACTTCCACCCACCGCTCATATGCACACACACACACACACACACACACACACATCATCTTCATCATCATCATCATCACGTCCCACTCCGCCATAAAAGACATTCTAGCTGTTCTTTTAGGACTAATGATTTAAGTTGCTCACACACACACAATGTAACCACATAATTCCTGCTACATGTTTTTTACCCAGATGAGGACGGGTTCTCTGTTGAATCTGGTTCCTCTCAAGGTTTCTTCTATTTCCGTCTCAGGGAGTTTTTCCTTGCCACCGTCACCCCCGGCTGCTCATCAGAGACAAACTGATTTCTGTCTTATTTTATCTCATACTTTCTTCAATTGTGTAAAGCTGCTTTGTGACAATCAACAGTGTAAAAAGCGCCAAACCAATAAAACTGAAATTGAATTGAATTGAATCATCATCACTATCATCTTCATCATAATCAACATCTACATCATCATCACCGTCATCATCATCATCACTATCATCTACATCATCACCATCATCTTCAGAATCATCACTATCATCTACATCATCACCATCATCTACATCATCATCACCATAATCTTCATCACCATCAGTGTCATCTTCATCACCATCACCATCATCTTCATCATCATCACCATCATCTTCATCATTACCCTACAGTGTTAAAAACATGGTGCAAAATCGGTCAATTTTTAGGTCGTATAAACCTTAAAAAATCATTAATAGATGCTGATCTGTACATACCAATACATATATTATATTATATTATATTGAACACTTAAACACATTTTAAACAGAGCTTTTTTAAACACACACACACACATATACACACACACACACACACACACACACACACACACACACACACACATATACACTCACACACACACACACACATACACACAGACACACACATTTGTAATTTTAAGACTTGTGGCTCTCGTGACTTGTTCAACTTGCAGCTCTCTGATCACTAAATAAAATCCCTCATCTCAGCCTTAGTACATACTCCTCTCTCTCTCTCTCTCTCTCTCTCTCTTTTTGTCTCTCTCTCTGTCTCTCTGTCTCTCTCTCTGTCTCTCTCTGTCCTCCTTTTCTTTTTCGATCCTGTAGCTCTATGTCGCGGCTAAGCCCTGGGCCGCTAATAAGGATTAAACAGTGTCATATGCTGCCGTTAATGAGAGCTGTTTTACACGTTCCCTCTGATCGCTGCGACCTGGAATGCTAATTAGCGCGAGTGTTAATCTGAAAACATTAAACACAGAAGTTTCGGATGTGTTTTTTGTAACAGCTTCAGAATAACGCTAGCACAGACATAGCGACTAGCAGCTGTTTAAAGAGAGGCTGTTCTGCTCGATCCCTGAACCGCGATGCACTTTGTTAGCGCTCTGAAGACAGATAAAACAAAAGAACAAGCGTTAAAGGTCAAGTTAGCGCTTCAAGGGCTAATCGGCGTCGCAGAACATCTGAAATGTGTGTGACCGCGGAGAAAAAGACACTCGGGTTTCTTCTCACAGTGCTGGTAAGACACCATGAGGGCTAATTCTAGTCTATGCTAACAAGTTTAGTATTTGGGTTTACTAGTCCTGGTCTGTCCAGCCAATAATTGGTCCATATGTCTGTCTGTCTAGCCATTAATCAGTCTCTCTGTCTCTTTATTGTCTGTCTGTCTGTCCAGCTAATAATTGGTCGTTATGTCTGTCTTTCTGTCTGTTTGTCTGATTTCCAATTGTTATGCATATTATTTTATTCCATATTACAACAGGCATCAATGATGATGCAATAAAGAGCTCTGGCTAACTAGCAATGTTTGCTAATTAGGAAAAGTGAACCTTGATCAGCGACAGTAGCAGTGTTGCTAACTCCCAGTCATAGCATCCACCATCAGAAGAACCTCAGTGTGCTGAAACGTATGAAAGAAACCCTTTTCCACTGAAACACAGGGAAAATTCCAGGAACAAAAGCAGAACATTTGATTTTACTCAGCGTCGCTAACGGCGGCGTGACAGGTGCTCAATAGCAGCGGCGTTCCACTCGAACGGACTGGGTAAACAGAGCTGGCATGTCATTTACTTCCTCTTTCTGCAAAGTAAGAAAAATGCGCTCACTTGCAGAGACGCCGAGTGTGTTTGCATGACTGACTGTGGAAATCAGGATCGCGTTCCGTGTTGTAGAGGAAATCTGCGACTCAGCAGATTCCCACAGCACCTCCAGGAGCGCAGGGTGGTGATACATCAACAGAGTGACACCAGGAGCTATGCTAAAGCTAATGCTAATGCTGCGAACCGCGCGCTGAGTTACACTTATGAGATTTAAGCGAGTCACAAGATTTTAGAAACTTGAAGGTTATTAACAAAAACTGACAGGGTTAAAACCGGTAATGATGATGATGATGGTGATGATGATAGTGATTATGATGATGATGAGAATGATAATAATGGTGATAATTAAGATTTTGATGATGATGATAATGATGATGATTTAATGATGTTTGGTGATGATGATGATGAAGATGTTAGTGATGATGATAATTTTGATGATGTTGGTGATAATAATAATGATGATGGTGATGATGATGGTGATAGTGATGATGGTGATGATGATGATTTTAATGATGTTGGTGATGATGATGATGATGATGAAGATGTTAGTGATGATGATGATTTTGATGATGTTGATAATGGTGATGATTTTGATAATGATGATGGTAAGTATGATGATAATAGTGCTGATGAAGATTTTGATGATGTTGGCGATGATAATGTTGATGATTGTGATGATGGTGATGATAATGATGGTGATGATGGTGATGGTTGATGATGATGATATGATGATGGTGATGATGATGTTGGTGATGATGGAATTATATGCAGGAAATTCTAGTAGCTTGTGAGGTTTTACAGTTATCTCATCATGTTTATCTTGTCCCATCGGGTCTCTTTCTCTCTCTCTATCTCTCTCTCTCTCTCTCTCTCTCTCTACTACACACACACACACACACACACACACACAAACACACACAGTGTCAGAGTAATAGTGTGATGTGGAGCCTAATGAAATCTCTCAGCTACTCAGATCAGCTCATGTGAACGAGATGTTTGTACAAGCGTTCATGCAGACCCTAAAACAAGCCACCTGAGACTCGGACCTGCTCGATTCTGCATAATGATAAAATTACAAATATTAAACTTTTTTTCAGATTTTTCTCATGGAGCACGGGATCTTCTGCTGCTTCTAGTTGTTCTAGAGTTCTTCCTGTTCTCCACACTGCACACTGTACACAGGACATTAGATGTTCATCTGAATTAAATTAGAAATTACAGTTACAGCTTTATCAGGTTTCAATACAAATTCTTCTAATATTATTTCGGTAGCCTGCCATTTGGTAGCTCACCCTGAAGCCTTTCTTTCCTGGGCTCTTGACAAAGATGGCATCAGCTCTGCTCCTGAACCTCAGGCACTTTGGATCAAATTATCCAACTGAGCAGATGTGAAAGATCTTATGATTTTATGGTTCTGTTGTGTTTTTAGTAAACACCACTGCAGTATATTTACCTTCATGATGTAAACGTTCCGAATACGTGACAGGTGGCGCTGTTACACGCTAAAGTGCAGCACTATGACACTGGGAGGAGTTTGCAGCTCGGAGATCATCTAGCTTGCCATTGAGTCTTGAAGGTGCCAAATTAATATGTCAAATAATTCCACAAAGCCCTTTCTGTTTAAGCCACGCCCCCTTCAGGTTTAGCTTTACATTCCTGAGCTCTGATATGCGACTGCGTTTTCTGCGATTTCTCTCTGCGCTCGCTGATGTTGTGATGTTATTCTGATGTAGTCACGGCTGAGAAGATCAGCACCGCTCGAGTCGTCCGCCTGAGGATATATAAAAACCTATTCCATCAGATTGCTTTCAGACCGAAGCCCAGTAGAACCCTGAACATCGCTGTGTGAGAAGCTTGAACATCACAGGATGGAGTTCCCCAAAGTTTTCTTAAAAAGTTTCTTGGGTGAAAAAACTTATTGTTTTAAACAACATCTAGTAGGAAAAGCTTCACAGCAGAGATCACTGGGAGCTGAGAAGGTCCCAAGGAACCTATTTTACATCTTAATGATCAGAGACTCTCCAAACATCTGTCAGTCATTGTAGGTGCATGCGTCTGGTGGCTTATCTGGTGTCGTTTTCGGTGGTGGACGTCTCAGCAGCGTACTCTGACGTCCATCTACAGAGCTTTTGTTTGCTCTACATCCTAAAAGCTGTCAGGCTCATTAGTGGCCGTTTAGCTACTCGCTCACCGATCAATGACTCCATCAGTTAGACCCTCTGCTCAATTAGTCACCAGGGAAAAGGGCTCAGTGTGAAACCCGCTGCGTCCATCATTCACTCCTCAGCTCTGATCCATACCAACAGCTCCACATATCGATCCTCTGGCCCCCGTGTGCAGCTGGGACGAATCCCAATGGGAGACTGGAGGCAGGCAGGACGCTAACCGCTTCATCACACCACCGCATGGACCTTAACGACCTGCAGGGATTTCATTAACTCTACTTAAAACATGTCGGCCAAATCAAATCAGTACAGTAATTATTCTGGACGAGTCCTACAGTGTGTTCTGGCATGTCTTAAAGCAGGTTCTAAAATGAGATGTGCAAGTTTCACCTATGGCATAAATGTGTGAAGCATGTCCTTAAGCGTGACTTAGGGCATTTTCTGAAACATGATTCATAACAAATGTGTCCTGAAATGTGTCCTGAGACCTATGCTGTAGTATGACCTGAGGCATGAACTGACAGGTTAAAAGCATTAACTATCAGAGGAACCTTCCAGGAACCCTGATTCTTTTTGGTGTAACATAGATAAGAGATATATAAAGTATGAATCATTCATAACAATTATTTAACCAAAGGTATCGCTGGTCAGGATTAACTGTAACATGCTACTTAAGTTAAACAACTAACACTGACATGGTGTGAAGAAGCAGAAGAAAGATAACTATTGTAGCGTTACGACATAAACCGAGACAATTGTGCAACCCATAGTCACTAAGAGTCGGTGTCCTTGGGGGCGTTTCACAAGATGGCCATTTTTGGGTGGCTTGGAATGCCCCTGAATGGCTCTCGAGTGTGCGTTCTCCAGCTGCTGTTCAACACCTTCCTCAGACAGACGCTAGGAGAATGTCATAGGTTTGTTGCACAATGGCACGGCAACAAGGGCAGAATTTTACATCAGTGTCCAACATGCACTCTAGGGACCCCGGCGGCTTTATCCATCATGACACGCTCCTCATTAGCTCGCTCGTAATTGCGTTGTGGTAGTCGGGTAGGTCATAAATCTAGAGGAAGCACATGGGAGAAGAGAATGAGGAAAGACTACGACCGTAGCTTCAGGGTGTAAAGGGAACACAGCTAATGGTCTAGATCAGGAACTTCTGAAGGACATCACAGCCTGTCTACAGGTTCACTGTCCTCTTATTAATCTATCTATCTGTCAATTTGTCTGTCCGTCTTTTTGTTGGGCTGTTTGTCTACTGTATTGATCTATCTGTCTGCCTGCCTGCCTGTCTGTCTGTCTGACCATCTGTAAATTCATGCCTAGGTTCAGGATTTAATTGATTTATTAGATTTTTGAAGTTCTTTCTTTAGATTCCAGCATTATTCATTGTTCTTTTCCTTTAGTGTTTCTTCTTTTCTCTTTAAACTCCTCCCCTCATCCTTGTCTGTCCAAATTCATTCCCCTGCTGGCACATGCCGTGTTCTGTCCCAGCAGCCAATCTGGACTTAATCACTCTCCTGGCTCTGGCTTTGCCTTCAGAATGCAAATAGCTTATTTTTGAGGAGGCTAGCGTCCATCAACACTTCGCGTGGCCCGGCTAACATGGTTAAACATGAATGACGCCTAGACACTTTCGCAATGCTAATGTGCTAATCAGATCTCTCCGAATATCTCCGAATATGATTTATTATAATTGGGTTAATGGTGCCGTTCGCTTCAGTGCTGTTTATTTCTTATTTCCAAATTCTTTGCTGAATTAAGATAATGTTGAAGCTTGTAAAGATCAGGAAACATTGTCCACACACACACACACACACACACACACACACACACACACACACAACATTACCAATGATTTAGGTTGAGTCGTTAGCAGCCCGCTGCTCCTTTTCTCCGCCACATGTATCAGATCTTAGCCGTCTGAATTAGCATCCCGCCGGTGCATTTTCATTCACAGCCAGTCAGAGAGTGCTGCGATGCGCAGAGGCTTAGGGAGCTTAGCGTTCGTCAGCTAGACGGCAGCTGAAGCCTTGTGTCCCACTGGGCCAAATTAGAAAACTTCATACAGAAGCATCTGGCCGTGTCGCTGAACATCCCGCTCTCGCTCTGGCACACCAAAAACCCAGTAATTATCTGCTTTTTTCTCTATCAAAGTTCATCCTGGTGCTGCATTCTGCTATCCGGGACATAACGTCTTGAATGTCAATGTATTCATCGTGTCGAACTCGGCAAGCGTGCTGATTCGCCAAAATGTCACATTTATCCTTAAATCCCACAAAGAACTTCATAGGACAGCGTGAGGGAATTGGAGCCGAAATGTGTCACATCCTTCTCCTAACTGTGTGCTGGTTTTTACTCTGGACATGGTCACTGCCCTTATATTAATCTATCTATCCATCCACCCACCCATCCATCCATCCATCCATTCATACGTCCATCTGTCCATCTACCTACCCCTCTGTTTGTCCATCCGTCTGTCCATCTATCTATCTATCTATCTATCTATCTATCTATCTATCTATCTATCTATCTATCTATCTATCTATCTATCTATCTATCTATCTATCTATCTATCTATCTATCTATCTATCTATCTGTCTGTCTGTCTGTCTGTCTGTCTGTCTGTCTGTCTGTGTATCTATATAGCAGTGAGAGCTGCATTTGTGTGTGTGTGTGTGTGTGTGTGTGTGTTTTCAGAGCTTCTTAACAGACGAAAGAAAGAGCAGAGGAATAAATGATGCCGGGTTATGAACCGGATTCTGTTGCTGGTTTCTGTTCTGTTATTTCTTTGCTTTGTTCTTGTAAAACGACACTAACATTATACAGAACGTGTTATTTTCATTCTCAGAGCTTTGTGTGTGTGTATGTAAGTGTAATACACATCACCTCATCATCCCACTTAGATACACTGATTCTACACAATAAAACACTACACCATAAAGTTCCAAAACAAAACAATGATCACACATTAAAAAAAGTGTAAAAGCAAGGGGACACTTAAGGATCTACTAAGGAACCTAAAGGAAATCTGCTAAAGAACCTAAAAGAAAAGTACTTAAGTTCCCAGAGAAAATTCACTAAAGAACCTAGAGGAAATCCACTGAGGAACCTAGAGGAAATCTGCTAAAGAACCTAAAAGAAAAGTACTTAAGTTCCCAGAGAAAATTCACTAAAGAACCTAGAGGAAATCTACCAAAGTATCCAGAGGAAAACTACCAAAGAACCTAAAAGAAATCTACTAAAGAATCCAGAGGAAAACTACTAAAGAACATAGAAGAAATCTACTAAAGAACCTAAAGTAAAATTCATTAAAGAACCTAGAAGAAATCCACTTAAGAACCCAAAGGAAATCTACTGTAGAACCTAGAGAAAATTCACTAAAGTTCCCAGATGAAATCTACTTAAGAACCCAAAGGAAATCTACTGTAGAACCTAGAGAAAATTCACTTAGATTCCCAGAGGGAACCCACAGAAGAATGTTCCGCTGAATAACCCACAGGAACCCAGCTTAAGACCTAAATCCTGCCCACTGCTTTATTATTGCATAAAATAAAAATAAATTCTTCTTGAAACCTGCAGCGATTGTACAAAATAACAAACGCACTTGTACTTTTTATCTGGTTATGGTTACAGTCGAGCTTCTGGATCAGTTTGTGAATCGAACTTTTCTTATAGGAAAGTTAACGTAAAAGTAAAGCGGTGAATTTACAACCTGTTTACTTTCTGCTACAAACTGTAATAAACATAATCATTTCAATAATCAATAATCATTTTCCCCAAACTTTCTTTTGTTTTTGTTTGAGAAAAAATAAAACATTTTTCAATGTTAACTCCGCCCCCTTTTACACACAGGAAACTGGTCACTTTTAAGTGCCGGAAACTGAACAAACATAAGGAACATCTATGTTTATTCGATAGTTCCTGTATGCTAGCTGACTAAACCTTAACGCATTGCTAACATTTATTATTTTTTCCCACAGACACATTGAGAACTGGTTCGGTCTGCAGACTGTGCAGGAAGTGGACATGGCACTGTACACTGGAATCCAGAGACTGTGAGTAGCAAAAACTCTTGTTAGCATCACATCGCTAATCTCTTTCTCACCCTGGAATCAGTCAGCATAAAAAAAAAACTCAGGCTACACCGATAGCAGTAGCACTCAAATCACTAGATGTATGGATTAGCACTAAGCGGCGATGCTAGCCGGTCAACCGAGCATTCTTGTCTCCCAGTGGACGACTTCATCAGTGTTGATTTTTCTTTTTGAGTCGGTGCACAAGAAAAAAAAGATGGTCCCCAAGGCCTGATTCATGCTGATCCAATAAACAGCACTGAAGCAGCCAGGAAATTGAATTATGGCGCTCATCATCGCCTGGTGTCTGGATGAGAACTCAGCTAAGGTTCTGACTTTCCTGCAACTCGGCCTGCTGTAGACACGCTCACTTCCTTCATCCAAAACACGTCGCTTCGGGAAAGCTCATCCCATTCCGTTTAAACATGCTAGCACATGCACAATTATTCCCTGCCAATTTCCAAAGGAATAAAGCAATTACAGCAGCGCCGATTAGCATGTATCTCATTAGCGTTTGTCGATACTCCGCTAGCGCCCCAAACCTGGAACGGAAAAAGGGCGGCATCTCAATGCTTTTTGCAGTTTAAACTCTTTTCATGGATTTGGCATTACGTTTTATGTTTAATTTTATTAAAGAATCAATATCCGACTAAGGAACCGCCAGTCACTTGTGATAGAGCAGGCGCCGGTTCAGGAACTCCGACAATTTCTTTATAAAAACATTTAAGAGACAAATCTCCAGACGTAAAGGTTCTCTAATGACTGAAGTGAGCATGGCTGTGAGAACATACTGTAAAATATTAAAGCAGAATCCATCTTCTGTGCTGATGCAGTTGATTTCTTCTTCTGCATTAGTATAAAACTAGTGCTCTCGCTTTAATCGGTAGACATTTGGAAAACAGAAACTCTGGGGGTTTTGTTGAAACGTTTTTTATGAATATTCAGAGAGTCTATATTCGGTTTTATCTTATGGTTAGGAACCACCAGAGAATTGAACTCGATGAAATGTGGCTATGCAACTCAAAGGTTATGAATGGAATACATGAGGTTTATTAGCATAATTTACGCAAATAGAATGAAGCTCCAAACCTAAATAGTGCGTCAAACTGCTGTCCAGAACCTTGAGATTTATGTGTGGGGTGTTTTATGTTTAAGACGGGGTAAAGCCCAAGTTATCACTGCTGGGCCCCTGAGCTCAGTTGTGTAAATGAGTTAAACGTAAGTCACCCTTGATGTCTC
Organism: Bagarius yarrelli; assembly: GCA_005784505.1. NCBI lineage: Eukaryota > Metazoa > Chordata > Actinopteri > Siluriformes > Sisoridae > Bagarius > Bagarius yarrelli. The sequence continues at coordinate 266,620 of VCAZ01000242.1, forward strand.
AAATGCTGGAGATGTAGATAAAACTCATGGTTCATGTTTTATGTAAAAAGTTTGAATGTCAACTTCAGATAGATTAGATGTACCCCATACCTGTAGATAAGAGAAGGTCAATGCAAAGCGCAATACACTTACACCTATTCAATCCTAAAAATACAGAACAGGCAAGCTCACCAGAGAACCCAAAGAAAATCAGCTCAAAACCCCAACAAAAACCTAGTAAAGAAGTGAAAAAAACCATACCAGAGAACCCAAAGAAACTTCTTAAAGATTGATAAAAAATTTCATAAAGAGAACATAAAGAATCCTAGAAAATCCACCAAGAAACCCAAGAAAACCCACTTGGTACTGGTAAAAAATCAACAGAAAAACCACCAAAGACATCAGACAAAAACTGGCCAGAAATGACAACAGGGGGCCAAAACACCAGGAGAACACAGAGAAATCCAGAGGAAAGGCTTCAAAGAACTCAGCTAGAACTTACTGGGTAATGTAAAACAACAAAGAACCCAGAGAAAACCCACACAAATAGGAAAAGAATACAGCAGAATGCGGGACATATGTCTGTTCTCTTATTCCAAGCTCATCGACACCGTCATCACTTAGAGACAATAAGGCAGTATTTCAGTAATCTCTTGTCTTCTAGCCATCCGGACAAAACTACAGAAACTTTACTGTAGTATGGAAGAACCTACTGGTTTATCTGCTCAGAGGAGAACTGACCCCCGCAACTGAGCCTGGTTTCTCCCAAGGTTTTTATTCTCCATTCTGTCACTGATGGAGTTTTGGTTTCTTGCTGCAGTCGCCTCTGACTTGCTTAGTTGGGGACTCAAAATTTATAGATATTAATTAAATTGAGTGTTTTAATGAGTGTTTAATATTGTGGTTTCTGAGGTATTTCTGTAAAACTGCTTTGAAACAATCCCGATTGTTAAAAGAGCTAAATAAATAAAGGGGACTTGACTTGACTTGACTAATCCACTGACCCTGGTGCTGTGAGGAGGACCGACATCATTTATCGAAGACACAATATAAGTGAGTAAACAGACGTAGTCGCTCCAGAGACACAGGAATCCATCCTTCTTTAATATTCACAAAAGCATGCAGGACCAAATCCCTCAATAATCTCGAGCACCGCTGAAGTATTTCATTCTGCGGAATAAGAATCTCACTATGCAGACCTTCCAACAGCTTCAATAATTAGTTCTGATTCTCAAACCGGGCCCTTGTGTGGTCTTGACCTGAATCAGGGCTCTCGATCTGATTCCTGTTTTCATGGCTGTAATGAACAATAGGAGCATGTGCTTGGTACAGAAAAACACCTCATGGATGCCATTGATAACGACAGATTCAATATACATAATCGATTGAAGACACCAGCGACAGGAAGGATAAGTGTGAGGACAGGTTACTCGTCCATGGTTGTAACGATTTCTCAGGAGAAGGAGAAGATGCTGGACTGCTTTTCATCTCCTCTAACCATCTGAAAAAACGATCGCCCCATGAGGTGCCAAGGTCATCCCGGGTTAAACCAACCGAACTGCCCCTTTCTCCCTACACATCGGCCGTGTGTTTTAACCCAGACCTCTGATTTACCTCTAGTGTGACTTTAAATCAGCAGGTAATCAGCACACTCGCTGTTTGACGCAACAGGCTCTCGCTCTCTCAGTCCTGGTTTCCATAGATACCATCATGTATTTTGTGGCCATTTACAATAAGCCCTCTTTGAGAATTGGCACAGCGGTTGCTTGAAATGAAAAACAAAAACATTTGTGTTCTTTTCTCTTTCAGGACCATCATTAACTGCAATTTAAGGACCATCCAGTCTCGAGCTTTCGCCCAGAACCCACATCTACGCTACATGTGAGTCTGAATCTAAAGTTTTTCCATAAGAAATATGTAAAGAAATTCTCAAGCAAATCATCCAGGGGGACCCCCGCCTGTTGCCCAATGACAACTGGGATAGACTCCAGCAGATCCCTGTGACCCAGATTAGGAGAAAGCACGTATAGACCATGGATAGAGAATGATTTGAATTTATTCTGTGTCTGCTCAGTTACCAACCAGCTAACTACTGCTCTGCTGACTACCAGGTTTTCCCTTATAGCTATATTTCTAATTCAATAAACATCCAAATTAAATTAATACTCTGAATAGGGACTAGTCAACCACACAAAAGTTTTCCTCAAATCTCAGTTTTAAAAAGCTTTTATTCTCTTCAGCAGCTTTGGAAATACATCTAAAAGCTTCTCGCATGCTTGCAGACACTAAATCATCTTACAGAACCAATGCACCTCCTTAATTTACGTTCTGATTGAACCAATTGTTCCAATCCCAAGCTGGTGTTCAGGAGATGCCTTCATGAATCATTAATTGTGATAAAGTTCTCTGGAGAACCAAGTCTGTGTTCGTTCTGCAGTAATTTCTTACCCTGCTCCCTGTTTCTTTAACAGATAAGTGTAGAAAGGCTTTAGAAAGAGATCTTAAGTTTGCTGAATTTACATTCCAGTGCTAAATAAACACTTATTTACAGAACACTACTGGAGTCCGACTCAGCACTAGGTCAGTTTACAGGAACCCTAACCCTACACTCCTTTAAGGGGTATAAGGGCTGTTGGCGGGAGATGAGATCAAACATAAATATGAACCAGAGTTGCTGTATATGTTCAACAAACAGCAACTGAGTTTGGAAATGTTTACTCTATAAGGCACTGGAAGTGTAGTACTTGGAGTACTTCAGCAAGACCCTTAACCCTCGAAACACATAGAGACAGGAAATGTCTGTGGTAGCTCAATGGTTAAAGTATGGAACTGCTGATCGAGAGACCACCAAATGCGACTGAGCATGGACCATAACCAGCAACTGCTCAATTAGACAAAAAAAACCCAAAGACTTGGAGAATTGGAAAATTTGGAATCTATAGGCAAATAAACATACAGGAAACTTGGAAAGATTAATATGTTAACATTTTAAATGTGAGGTGTGGATGTGATTCGGTGGTACCATGGATCAAAATTAAGCAGATCAGAACCGAGTGTGAAGCTTCTCTTTCCTGGTCTCCATAAACAAAGGTTATTGCAAGCAGAGCATCTGATTGGTGCTTTCTGTCAGAACAGAAAACAGTGTGTGAGCATAAAAGAAGTGCTGCGAGCGAGGGATGATTCGGGTAATGAAGGCTAAAGCGGGAGAATGTGACAGGTCTGCTATTTCCCTATTTAGCCAGGAAGCGTGATGAGTCACTTGCTGTCACCTCCTGGTGATCCCGCCCAATTTGGGCTGTCCATTACGACCCCGGAGCCACATCTGAATGACACGCATAGGCGCACGCAGCTCGTGTGTAATCTGTCTGTCAGTGTGTATGACTACATCACACTAAGTACAATTTCAGGCTGTGAGTATTTCTGCCCAAATATTGATGAGGTTATTTACGTTCTGCTTTTTTTGTTCTTGATCTTTAAAAGCAAAGAAGGTAATCGGTAGACAAGCAATTCTAATCTCTCTCTCTCTCTCTCTCTCTCTGTCTCTCTGTCTCTCTCTCTCTCTCTCTCTCTCTCTGTCTCTCTCTCTCAATTTAGTGTTTTGTTTTCTTTGCTAATTAACACCTCACAGCGTTCTAAAACGTATTCGATATCTGTAGTTGATTCCCTATAAAGATGAAGTAGTGAGTTCTCTGGAGTCGATCTCATCATTAGCGTTAGCCGCGCTACACCGGAAGGACAGTGTGCTTGTGCTAATCAATACTTCATTTTAGATATCAACTGGGAAATATTGTAGGAATGGAGATCTACTGCAAAGGAACGTGTGATTAAGGCTATAAGCATTAACCTCAGCTCTTAACCTCTTACACACACTCACTTCTTACACACAAACTAGCGCTGTTTAAAGACGCTGCGTTACAGCTTACAGACTCTCACTACAGTTAATCATCAGAAAGGAGGAACTGAACACACCACAGGCTGGGATTTGAGTGAGGTTGCACACTGAAGCTTTTCTCATTTAACCATGTCAAAACATTTAACTGCATCTTTACCGCTGTCAGTGGAGACTCCTTCCATCGTCTCTACATCATCTCCCTAAACAAATCACCGGATTCTTATCACTCAGTCACATGAATGAGGAGGTCACGTGCTTGAGGAGGTCAGGTGGATGAGGAGGTCATGTGGATGGGGAGGTCAAGTGTATGAGGAGGTCATGTGGATGAGGAGGTTAGATGGATGAGGAGGTCAGGTGGATGAGGAGGTCATGTGGATTGGGAGGTCAGATAGTTGAGTAGGTCATGTGGAGAAAGAAGTCAGATAGAGAAGAATGTTTGGTGGATGATGAGGAGGTCATGTGGAGAAAGAGGTCAGATAGAGACGAATGTTAGGTGGATGAGGAGGTCATGTGGAGAAAGAGGTCAGATAGAGAAGAATGTTAGGTGGATGAGGAGGTCATGTGGAGAAAGAGGTCAGATAGAGACGAATGTTAGGTGGATGAGGAGGGGAGGTCATGTGGAGAAAGAGGTCAGATAGAGAAGAATGTTAGGTGGATGAGGAGGTCATGGGGAGAAAGAGGTCAGATAGAGACGAATGTTAGGTGGATGAGGAGGTCATGTGGAGAAAGACGTCAGATAGAGAAGAAATGTTTGGTGGATGAGGAGGTCATGTGGAGAAAGAGGTCAGATAGAGAAGAATGTTAGGGGATGGAGGTGGAGGGAGGTCATGTGGAGAAAGAGGTCAGATAGAGAAGAATGTTAGGTGGATGAGGAGGTCATGTGGAGAAAGAGGTCAGATAGAGACAGAATGTTAGGTGGATGAGGAGGTCATGTGGAGAAAGAGGTCAGATAGAGACGAAGAAATGTTAGGTGGATGAGGAGGTCATGTGGAGAAAGAAAGAGTCAGATAGAGAAGAATGTTTGGCGGATGAGGAGGTCATGTGAGAGAAAGACGTCAGATAGAGAGAAATGTTTAGGTGGATGAGGAGGTCATGTGGAGAAGAAAGAGGTCAGATAGAGAAGAATGTTAGGTGGATGAGGAGGTCATGTGGAGAAAGAGGTCAAGAGGTCCAGGATAGAGAAGAATGTTTGGTGGATGAGGAGGTCAGGTGGAGAAAGAGGTCAGATAGAGAAGAATGTTAGGTGGATGAGGAGGTCATGTGGAGAAAGAGGTCAGATAGAGAAGAATGTTAGGTGGATGAGGAGGTCAGCTGGACCAAGGGGTTTTCTGTGAGACATGAGGAAAAGGCTGCTCTGTGAATGTAATTGGTGTCTGGGCGTCTCTCTCTCTTTGGAGTGAGGCGAGTCAGTGTGTGTGTGTGTGTGTGTGTGTGTGTGTGTGTGTGTTGATTCGGGATGTTGGAGGTGTAAATGTGATTCCCAGTGCTGCAGGATGAGCAGCGCTCTCATTACATCCTCCTCACCCTCTCTTTTTGTCTTTCTGCCCTGAAATGCCATCTGCAGAATCCACTCTGTCTCCAGAGGTGCGACGATTTTACTTCCTGTAGTTTGGTAAAACGTTTGTAGTTGTATTTTTTCATCCCTTGTGTTTTTATCTGCTGTGTTTGTTGCCTCAGCTCAGCTTTTTAATAATAAAGGCCTTTAATTTCTAAATTCCAGATGTGATATATATAAATACAACATATACGTTCTCAAAATAAAGCACAAAAATTTGTTGCAGTGGCTGCTGAGAGCGCAGTAGTGATCAGTGATTGGCTGCTGAGAGCGGTAGTGATCAGTGATTGGCTGCTGAGAGCAGTAGTGATCAGTGATTGGCTGCTGAGAGCGGTAGTGATCAGTGATTGGCTGCTGAGAGCAGTAGTGATCAGTGATTGTGCTGCTGAGAGAGCGGTATAGTGATCAGTGATTGGCTGCTGAGAGCGGTAGTGATCAGTGATTGGCTGCTGAGAGCGGTAGTGATCAGTGAGGCTGCTGATTGTGTCAGTGATTGGCTGCTGAGAGTGTGCTAGTGATCAGTTATTGGCTGCTGAGAGCAGTAGTGAATAGTGATTAGCTGCTGAGAGTGGTAGTGATCAGTGATTGGCTGCTGAGAGCGGTAGTGATAGTGATCAGTGATTGGCTGCTGAGAGCGGTAGTAGTGATCAGTGATGATTGGCTGCTGAGAGCGGTAGAGTCGGTGATCAGTTATTGGGCTGCTGAGAGCGGTAGGTGATCAGTGATTGGCTTGATGAGAGCGAGGGTAGTGATCAGTGATTGGCTGCTGAGAGCGGTAGTGATCAGTGATTGGCTGCTGAGAGCGGTAGTGATCAGTGATTGGCTGCTGAGAGCGGTAGTGATCAGTGATTGGCTGCTGAGAGCGGTAGTGAGAAATCAGATTGGCTTTGCTAGAGCGTGATTGGCTGCTGAGAGCGGTGTGATAGTGATTGGCGTGATGGGCTGCTGAGAGCGGTAGTGAGTGAGAAGTGATTGGCTGCTGAGAGCAGTAGTGATCAGTGATTGGCTGCTGAGAGCGGTAGTGAGAAGTGATTGGCTGCTGAGAGCAGTAGTGAGTGAGTGCTGAGTGATCAGTAGGGCTGAGAAAAAAAAAGCGGTAGTGATCAGTGATTGGCCGCTGAGAGCGGTAGTGAACAGTGATTAGTAAACAGAAAGAGAGAGAGAGAGAGAGAGAGAGAGAGACAAACAGAGAGATAGAGACAGATAAAAAGAGAGAGAGAGAGAGAGAGAGAGAGAGGGAAAAAAGAGAGAGAGAGACGAGAAGAAAGAGAGAGAGAGAGAGAGAGAGAGAGAGAGAGAGAGAGAGAGAGAGAGGGAAAAGAGAGAGAGAGAGAGAGAGACAGAGAGGCAGACAGACCGGAGAAGAGGAAGTGAGTGAGATTTTAAAATGAGTGTATTTGAAACTGTTACGGTGTAAAAATTTCATTAACGTGATTTTAAACGCGGTTTTACAAAACACAGACAAATGATTGGACGACTTTTGCTCACAGCCCACCAGCACCTGTCAGAGTTGATAGAACTGATGTCGTAATCAATCCCGCGATCTTCATCTCCGCCGCAGCGCCGTCACCATGTGTCTTCTCTGGTATAACAGACTGACGATAAACTCCTCATCCAACAGTAAAGCAGCCGAGGGCGTTTCCCCGCTCAGAAAAGCTTCCGTCAGGGAATTCCACCAGGAGACACCAGGAGAACAAAGATCAAAGGAATCAAAGCGGCAGGTTTCTCCAAGTGAAGCTCTTTGGGCTCAGAGCCGACTCACAGGTTACGCTAACGAAATCAATCAGATACGACAAACATCCAAAATTCACATATCAATGATTTGTGTTTATTTTATTATACTTAATCTTATTTTTCACGAGCTGAAATATTTGAGCAGTAAAACAGTGGTAGGAGTGGTAGCTCTGTGGTTAAAGGTGTTGGATTGCTGATCAGATGGTTATGGTTTAAACCCTCAGCACCACCAGTGTCGCTCTGCGTCTGCGGCATCAGGAACGAGACAGCCAATCAAAAACTGTGTAAGAAACCGAGAAAATCCCCACGCAGGCTGCTATTGTCCGGAGCTGGAGGATGTAAACATGTCTAAATGAACACACCACCTCCTGATATCCTGCCTACACCTTTATATTTGTATAGACACACACACACACACACACACACACACATGTGCACGGTTAAAGTGGAAGCTGCGTTGCCATGGAGACGGCTAAGCCTACGCCGGTGGGGGTTTGGGTGTGTTGAGTTGAGCTCGTGTTCACCCCCTGACTTCTGCGGTATAAGATGCGGTGTAGTTGTCTGAGTGTGTGTGAGTTTGTGTGTGTGTGTGTGTGTGTGTGTGTTAGGATGCGTAGGCTGCAAGGCCCAGTTTGAGATCGTGACTTGTTTTTATGAGTCTTTTCTGACCACTTGTATATGGTTGTGTGTGTGTGTGTGTGTGTGTCTTACACTAACACACACTCAAATTGTTTAAGTGTGTAGTTAGAACATGATTAACACAGCAGTGAAGTAAGTGATGAAGTGTGTGACTAGAGGAACGTTTGGATAAAATGTATTGAGGAGCTGATCAACACACTCGAATCTTTAGTAAGATCCAAAAATTATTTAACCCTTAACTCTTACTTGGAACCTGATGTTAACCCTAACCCTAAACTCTAATCTAGGGTACATAACATATAACACCAAATCTTAACAGTAACGTTAATCTGCAGTGATTAAACCCCTTAAACCCTGATTAAGTCTCTTTAACCCCGATTTTAACCCTTACCCTGAACCTAGACTCTTAATTCTAACTTTTAACCCTTACCCTGAACCCCAACTTTAACTCTAACGTACTTTAATCTAATTTTTAACCCTTATCTTTAACTCTATCTGCTATCTGGAAATCAGGGTTCGATTCCCAGCACTACCGAGTTACCACTGTTGGGCCCCTGAGCAAGGCCCTTAACCCCTGATATAAAAGAGATAAATGTAAGTCGCTCTGAAAAAGAACGTCTGCCGAAATGCTGTAAATGTAAATTTAACCCTTTTACTTACCTTAATCTGCAATGCTTAACCCTTACCAATAACCCCTAAACCCAAATCCTAACCCCAACCCTAATCTTAACCATTATACTTAACCTAAAGCTTCAAGCCTGTTATGTTTAAGCCTAACCCTAACCTTATCATTAACCCTTAACCCTAACATTAGTCCCTAACCCTTAACCCCATTTGTTCACCTCAGCCTTTAGGAGAGGTGGTAGCTCAGTGGTTAAGGTGTTGGACTGCTAATTGAGAGCACAGGGTTTGATTTGATTTGATTCCCAGCACCACCAAGTCACCACTGTTGGGTAAAACCTTCGTAGGAAGTTCTTCATTGTTTTTTATTGGTTCTCCATTTGCAAACTAGACATAATAAGACAAGAATAAGCTTCTGAGTAGTACCAGCTCTCCAACCTACCCAGAGTTCAAAGCTTCAGCTTGTCTTCGGGTTCGAGACAGATTGTTAAATAAAGTTTAATTCCTCTCCAAACACAACAAAACATCCAGTGCTCATTTTTATAGCTCAATATTTGAGTAGAAGATAACCGGGTTCTTCTGTGGCTCTCCAAACGCTCAGTCCGGATCTCTAAGTGTGAGTGTCCATGCTCTGTATCCAGACATGTCCTTGTAGAGAGAGATAAAAGCTCTTCTTGATTTAGTGAAGAACAAGCCTGCACCATGAGAGATCCTGCTAATTGGCTCCTTTGTCAGAGATGTGTCAGGAGAAGGCTGGGGTTTTTTGACAGCCATGGGCACGGCTGAGGTTTTACATCAACACACACCAGAAGAGCTTGAAACAGAGGTAGAGAAAAAGAGCGTCAGGATAAAGAGGCAGCTGGTTACCTTGTCAGCCGAGCGTTGGGATTTCAGGTGCCATGTTGATGTCTTTATAATGAAACCGTCTCAGAACATCCATCACACTCGATATCGGTCAGTCGACTCCGAGTGGCTCGACTACCAGACCTCCACAGACAGCTTTTTCCTTTCAGTGAGCAATATATCGCCAAATATTACTGGCAGTCAGTACGGGCTGTGGATTATGGCTGCCAGCCTCAAGAACACCAGAAGAACATCACATACAAATCTTACCACACTTTAAATAGGTGAATTAATTCACATTACCCATAAAACTGCTTTTATTTATCAGCTCATCAGCTGAAGGGAGAGAATTCAGGGGCTTTAAACTGGGGTAACAAAGAATTGTTGACACAGGAGTCTGACATTCATGTTGTTACCCCTGACCCAACAGCATTAAACTGTCATAAAACTGCTAAACCAGTCATCACAGTCTTAACACTGATCTTTAGCACTGTTTCCTCACAGCAACAAGGTCTCAGGTTCGTATCTTCTGCGGGCGTCCTTGTGTGGAGTTTGTGCTTGCATGGGTTTACTCCAGGTTTTCTGGTTTCCTCCCACTGTACAAAAACATACACGTGAGTATGTGTGTGGTTGTTTGCCTCTATGTGGCTCTGTGATGGACTGGCGACCTGTCCAGTGTGCATTCCTGCCTTTTACTCGAAAAAAGTGGGTATAGACAATAGATGGATGGATGGATAGATAGATAGATAGATAGATAGATAGATAGATGGATAGATGGATCGGGGGATGGATCAGGGGATGGATGGATGGATGTATAGTTAAATTCAAAGCTTTGCTTATGAGATAAGTTGCTGGGACATATAATGTCCCTACAGAAATTCTGGTCCCACAAAATTCTTGCATGGCACCTAGCTAAACTCTAAATTAGCCCTAAATGGTTCTAGACAGGTTCTGTGTTGATGGCTTTACTTATTGTAGAGAGCCTACGTTGTCCCTGCATTACAGCTGCATTTGTTCCAAAATAGTTCCGCAGTGGTCCTGCTTGCTGAACCGCTGCTTCCTGGTTATTTACAGGTCCTAGATGGTTCCTGTATAGATTTATATTAGTCCTACTAAAGTGGTGTATAGGGTTATATAAGAGTCCATGGCCACTCTGGCCATACATAGATCCTCAAATTATTCTACACTGGCTAATACTTTGGTCCCCAACATTAGACCTACTTTGGTCCTAGATAATCCATTTCCTTGCTATACACTAGCCAAACAATGAGGCCCATAATTAGCTTTACAATTGTCCTACATTTGTTTATAACAGCTTCGTGGTAGCCATAGGTTTGTCTTGTATAGGTTCTACTGTGATGCAGCACTGGTCCAGGTTCTACAGTGCTAATGCATTTGTCCTACACTTGCCCAAAATAGATCCTGCATGGATCCCAGATTTATAACTGACCTAAATTTAATGATATACCATTGGCCTATATTGGTCCTATAGCGAGACTCTCCTGAGTTTAAAACTGGTTTAAAATAATACTTAGCCTAATGGGGCTGAACTCGTATGCATATACAGCAGGGGCTAAAAAAGGGGTAGAATTATTACTAGACACATGCTTTCAGCTGTGCTGTCAGCTAATGTGCAGACAATATATCAGGTTTGTTATTCCAGACAATTAATATAAGGAGACCGATTGGACAACAATATCCCCAAACTCCCGTATGCTGTCAATCATCCAAACACAAAGTCCTATAGATTCTCACCAACCTCAGCATAGCCTGTAGTCGACTTTTTACTCCATCAGATCTGGGGGTTGATGTATTCTGCACATTTCGATGTACTCTCCACTCTAACAGTCTACTTTAACCTCCTGAAGCTGTGCTAATGATCTGCTCATGAAGTGTGTGGATGAAAGAGTTTTAACGAGCAGGACTGAAATGCTGATGTAGTAATTGTCGTTTAAGTTTTCTTAAAAGTTAGTAAAGATCTTTTTAAAAGTGAAGGATTTCATTGGCCGGGACATCAAATAAGCATTACAGCTTTGCAGTGTTTGAACTATTGATTTAACGGTTTATAATAATGCCAATAAATAGCAGAGAATTAACCTTTGACTGAACAAATCTAACCAAATTGATCCAGTTTCCTGTGTAGTTATAATTGTGTATCAGATTATAGTGTTGTGTTGTTCATCATACATTTTCAGGATTATATTGGTGCTATAGCAGCCTTATGGCTTATTCTTGGTCCTTCATCAGCATTAGTCCTACAGAAAACCTATGATGGCTTTATACTTGGCAACCATAAGCCTTAGGTGGTTATAATCCCTTATGATACTGTATTGATTTATAATTGGTCTACATTGGTCTCATTTCATGCTTGTCTTGATCCTGTTATGGTCCTGGTCCTACGATGGTCATGTGTAGGTTCCACTCTGACGCTCTTACAGCTCTTGACTGATTCTATAAAGATTGTTTATAGATTTTTCTGCAACATCTGACTTTGAATTAGAACTATTGCTTTGGTCCTAAAGTCTGTTGGTGGTTTTATGGCTCTAGATGGTCAAAAAAGAACGAATCTTATCGTATTGGTTCTTCACTGTCATGCATGCATACATGTTCTACTTAACTCTAATGACGGCCCTAGATAGGATTACAGATTGATATAAATAATGGTTGAAAGGTCAATTTCTTTCTGAAAAAAAACCCACCAATCGATTATCTTGCGCGCCATCGTGTGGATGTTTTAAAGTATGGATGTTTTTTTTAATAGGTTTACATAATTTTGTAATATATTAATTTAATATTAATATAACATCACAAAAACATTACAGATATCAATCAAATCTATCAGACAGTTTAAAGGCTGTAAGTCAGTGTTACCACCGCTCGGCGGCCGCTGGGCTGGAAGTGGGGAATAAACTCTTTCCCGCGCTGAGACGAGCTAGTTATCTTCAGGATACCGAACTTCTCAACATCTACAACTTTACCGGGAAAAAAACAGATTGTTTTAGTTCATTCGAGACCGAATTAATTTCTCCTCCATCAGCCATTGAATTCTAATTCAGCTGTACAGACGAGTTTCGCTACTCAAACAGTTTTACTTTGATCGCCCAATCAAATGACAGAAAGGGTTTAAAAATCTGATTGGTTGCAGAAAACAGTGTTTAATAATCTTTACCCAATGATCAATCTGCCCCTGCTGATATAGTGTAAGTTCCACAGGCAGACCTACTGATTCTGAAGGGCAGATTAGATTAACATGGCAACACATAGAAACTGAAATCTGATTGGACAAAAAATCTAACATCCACATCCACGTACTGGAAGCAGTGCAGCGAGAGAAACACTACGAAATGAAGAGAATAAACTGTTGGAATAAATTAATACCATTTAATGGAACTAATATTAGAATTTTAGTAGTAAATGGAGGTCAGTGATTCTGAGAGTGTTTAGAACAGCAGAGAACCACTGACTGACCCGCACTGACCAACACTGACTGCACACCACCGACTGCACAACACTGACTGCACAACACTGACTGCACACCACTGACTGCACAACACTGACTGCACACCACCGACTGCACAACACTGACTGCACACCATTGCTATTGGTCCTGTATTGATCTTACAGTTCTTACACAATGACCATATATGGATTATTCATTGGTCCGACCTGTATGTGGTTGATAGGTTGCTGTATAAATGTCCAGTGGTCTTGGAAGGGTCTTAAAGTGGTCTTTAACATCAGTACTCTTTATATTGGTTCTTTTATGTCCCTTGATGTCCAAAGATATTCCCAAACGATCCCACATTACTTTTGGAATTGACCTGTTCTGGGACTGTGTTGGTCTCAAATGATCCTGTAATTGACGTATAATGAAACTGTGGTGGTCTTTTATAGGTTCTGCGATGGTCCTCCAGCCTGTGCTGATCATAAATCCCTGTGGATCCTGTATCGATCTGTAGCATCATCCGGGTGAACGCGCAACACTGAAATGTTTGTGTGCTTTTCTTATTTACTGTATATTAGCTGTGTATCGGTCCTGTGATTGGGGACATTAATCTCGGTTTTATTCTGCAGCGTCCCTACGATAAAGGCGCCTCTGTCCTTCTTGGACAACCGGTTCTATGCCCAGAAATTAGTTTTACACTGATGATGTCGCTGCTTTATTTGATGTGATGATGAAATATTATTCCAGTGTTATTAAATATACTGAATTACAAGCCGGATTTCCTACTAGGGACGGGAATTTAACTGAATTTGTTTAATTATTAATTTAGAAATATTAATAATAGATTATGAATTTTTTTAACAATATTTCACAATTAAAGCTGCATGTTTTAGTGTTTTGGGTTAAATTTCTGACTTTTTCTGGGATTGAGTGTAAATCGCAGCAGCAGCACGATTCACACTGTGTGAAACAGTTTAACTTTGGTGAAGATCATTAGAAAAATAATTTACACACACACACATGCTAATTTTTGTCAGTTAAGGAAAAACTTTAGCGTATTAAAAAATCTTTAAACTATAAGACAAGGAAGTGCGTTTGATGGTTTACTCGTTAAGTTGTGGGCGGGTCTTTACTGTGATTGGTTAATTTTAAATAACGGATTGGATGAATTTGAATTTGAGCATCCTGAGGGGTCCTAAGGGGTCCTGGAACTCCACTCACACTTTATATTTTCTTTTCGCCCTTTAAGAGTGATCACTGAAACACACACTCACACACACAGATCTTGATGTTCCGCTCTCTCTGTAGGAACTCAAACTCTGTTCACTTTCCATCAGTCTGGAATGAAAAACAATCAATCGCTTCTATTAATTATGATCGATAAAATTCTTAATCATCAATTATCCTCTAATGATCAATCAGGCCACTAACATTTTATCCATATGAGAAGTTTAGATTTAAGGGCCTTGCTCAGGGGCCCAGCAGTGACAGATTAATGGTTCTCAGGAAACCTACAACCTTCTAACCAGCAGGCCAACACCTCTTACCTTAACCACTAAGTTACCACTTCAAAGGTTCCTCACACCTCTCAGACCTCCACCGCTCTGTCATAAGGTGTCTCAGTGGACCTTCTTTGCTGTGTTAATGGGATTCCTGTGATCCATACTGAAGTCCTTATGTCCTCAGCAGAAGGACACAGCAAGAGAGATGGAGATGCACTCGAGAGTGAGTGAGAGAGAAAGAGAGAGAGAGAGAGAGACCCAAGTGAGTGATGAAGAGATAAAAGTAAAAGTGGCTTGAGTTGATGAAGAGATGAGAAAGAGAGGACACGATGATGTCTTTAGTGGCTTGAAAGTTTTATTAGAGGCTGATTAGGACACACACACACACACACACACACACACACACACACACAGTCATAGTCTTGTGAATTTAGTTCTGTGTGTGTTTCCCTATTTCGATCACGTTTACCAAACTCGGTAGTCCATATGTTGTTGGCGCGAGAGGCGAAAACTCAAATATTCCCTTTATCTTTTTTCGTCTCTTCGGTCTCCCTCGTGTTTTCGTTTTATAAACAAACCTACACACACACACACACACACACACACTCGCAGCTAATAGAGCAAAGATGACAGTCTGACTAAACCGTGATAAGAATTTTAGTTTCATTGGGGTTTTTTTGGCTGAATATGAACAGACTCCGTTCATCAGCACTCACACGGGTTCCATCACCCAAACCTTCATTCTTCTCCAACAACAAACAACAATTCAATGGACCATAACAGGACAACAGATCGGCTAATTGGTAGCTGATTTGTTAAGGTGTACCACAAACATTACCACCAAGCTGCTACTGCTGGGCCCCTGAGCAAGGCCCCTAACCCCCGACTGCTCAGATGATAAAATATGAGATAAGTGTAAGTGGCTGTGGATGAGAACAGGCGACAAAAGCCAGTAATGTAAACGTAAAAATATATCCAGCATGTAAAAGTTTATAAATAAATAAATAATAAAACAAATTCACTATTATTAATAACACATTTTGTTCATTTCTTTATCCTTTTTATTGCATCGTCAGGCAGTGAAACGTTTGTGCTTTCGGTAAATAAAATAAATAAATAAATAAATAAAGCCATCCAGAGAGTAGTTCTGCCTGGTAGCTGGTATCAGGAACATACTATTGATCCACAACCACCAAGCAGGATCGAGTGTCTAGAACGTCTCTGTATGTTGTATCATTATGTTCTTCCTTCAGTGGAACTGTGAGACTCAAACCCTGTCCCAGCATGACAGTGTCCCTGTGCACAAACCCCCTGATCTCCATGAAGACATGCTGTGTTCTGATTGGAGGAGAAAAACTGTCATGTCCTGTACAGAGTCCTGATTCTGACTCCACCCTTTAAACTGAACACCTTTGGGATGAACTGGAACCCCGACTGAACCCCAGACCTCCAAACCTCAACATTAGTGTCTGATCTCACTCATACTATTGGAACTGAATGATCAAATTCAGGGGTTCCAATACTTTTGGACAAGTGTATGTGAAATGGTGCTTGATTAATTTTTTACTGAACGTTTGATTCGTACTGGTATCCATCAAGTGTTCTTTAAAGAAACATTGAAGAAGTGGTAGCTCAGTAATGTTGGACTGCTGATCAGAAGATTGTGGGTTCAGTTTCCAGCAAGCTGCCAGTGCTGGACCCCTCAGCAAGGCCCTTATGTTTCACATGCTCAGATATAAATGAGAGTCCATCTAAACATCTAAACACTTTTTACCCTCAGTTGCGCAGATGGAGAAAGGAGATAAAAGTAAGTTGCTCCTGGCCTGCCGGTCAGGTCTGTGTTTTCTCTCCTGTGTTGTGTGGAGTATTTCTGATGCCAGACGTCGTGACTGTGATGGACAGCTGATGGCTAAGAAAGAAAAAGCTCTTGGCCTTCAACTGGCAGTCCTAATTTCATGACTGACGGCTCGAATCATTATCACAGGAGCTTCACAGGAGGCAAAAGACTCAAACCTGCTGTGTCAATTCCAAAAAAAGAACCAATTCCGACAATTGACAGATGTCCTTATCCAGAGAGATCTTATATTATTTAATTAACTGAGCAGTTAAGGATAAGGGCCTTGCTCAGGGGCCCAGCAGTGGCAGTTTGGTGATGATGTCAACTGAACCTATGACCTTTCTTTCAGCAGTCTAACCACTGAGCTACCACTTTTCTCCAGGCTTAAATTTTTAGATTTTTCGATTTTTAAAAATGTTTATCGTAAATTGTTTTTATTTCTCACAATTTGCACTTTTCTATTGCACATTTTTTCTATTTTCCTACTTTGCACGTAACTGTTTCTGTATCTGAGCCACAGTAACAATTTCATTTCCCCACTGTGGAATCAATAAAGATGATCTAATCTAATCTTATCTAAAAACTCCATAATACATGGTTCCAGAAAGTGGTAGCTCAATAGGTAATGTGTTGGACTGTGGATTGGACTGCTAATGGGTTTTATTCCCGAAACCACCAAACTCTTACCACTTCCCTACACAGAGAACCGAACTGAACTAATTATTAGCTTTGAGTTTAATGTGTAAGGTTTGGAAGAATTCCATATAATTTACATTTACGGTATTTGGCAGACGTCCTCGTCCTCGTCCTCGTCCAGGCTGACTTACATTTATCTCATTTGTTATTCAACTGAGCAGTTTAGAATTAAAGGTCTTGGCCAGATGACTAACAGTGGCAGTTTGGTGGTGCTGGGAATTAAATCCATGATCTTCCAATTAACAGTCCAACACCTCAACCCAGGAGTTTAAGGATCCAAGCTGCTGTGTTGACATTAGCATCGTTTTTTTTCCCTAAAATCTAACACTTCATTAGTTTAATGCTCCCCCATGGCGGCGTTCGCTTCCTGCGCTCTCGTTGTCTTTCAGGAACTCCTTATGAACGCAGAAGGATCTGATATATGTTTTGCTGATACACCAGCCTTACGAGGTGCATCTTTAATGTTCCTGCTTATACTTAGGATCTTTTTTCCGAGTCTGATGAAGCTGGATCGCATCCTGACCTCAGGGTTACAGACACTGGTACTCTCTATATAAGAGAAGTGGTAGCTCAGTAGACTGAGACTGATCATTGGAAAATCATGGGTTTCTTTTTCAGCACCACCACAATGCCACTGCTGGGCTCCTGAGCAAGGCCCTTAATCCTCATCTGCTCAGATGGATAAAAAGGTGAGGTAAATGTAAGTGGTGCTGGATAAGGGTGTCCTATCTGCAGTGAGAGTTACACACACTGAAACTTTGACTTATACATGGAAACTAATTTTCTTTGACGTTTTTTTTAACATAGAAACAGTGATGCGAACTCTGGGTCAGGAAGTCTGGCTCTGATTGTGGTGCTTTTATTGTGAAAAAAATTCTCCTGAGGTTCTTTCAAAGGCTGACAGATCCAACAAGCGCAGAAAAAGCTCTTAACTACATCATTAGAAGAAACCTCGCTTGTGGAAATAGAGACGGCGTGTATCCCGAGACCCGCTGTCCTGGTCACTCACACTAATGATCGCTTATTAGGCCAAAGGTGCGTCCCATCACCAAAACGTATTTTCGCCTTTAAGTGAGTTGCAAACTGATAACAAGCCCATTAGAAGGTCAGAGTCAGTTAGAACAGAGGCAGTTGGCGGATTTGTGAAATGTTAAAGTGGCTTTTTCTGATTGTCCTTCGTCACAAGTTACAGAGCGGTTTTTATAAAGTCCAGATGTAGCTTTCCATCTCTAATAAACGAGGCAGAAGAGACAGTAATAAGGACAAAAAAAGGAAGAAAGAACCTTGGGAAGAACCGGATAACCGGAGACTGGACTAAAATGAAATTGTGCACATTTGCATTTAGACTTCAGCTCTAACTTCAGACGTCATTTAGAAGATACACACAGCGAATGGAGTTTATCTAATACAGATTTGTTCCCACTCAGTTGGGTGGAGTTTGTCCAGAACAGGCGTGTCTCAGTTCAAGGATCGGTATTGGGTCCAGTGTCACTGTTGGACAGCTCATTTAAGTCAGGATGTGTCTCTTGTTTTTATAGTAAAGTAAAAACCTTTCTGCAGTCCACAGTTTCTGTCTCAGGTTTAAATTAGAACAATTTAACATTAACATCAATCTGAATATTTTGTTAATAAAGGATAAAATATTGTTTACAGATTACAGCGGCTGCTACAGCCACAGTATTTAGATGAAGTTTTACTCTGAAGACTGCAACACATTTCCGGGTCTGTGCACACAAATAGTTGAAATAAATATAATATGGGGAAGTGGTGGCTCATGTTTAAGGTGTAAGACAGGCAACCTGAAGATTGTGAGAAAGACCCTTAACCCCCAATTGCTCAGTTGTATAAATGAGATAAATGTCAGGCGCTCTAAATAAGGACGTCTGCCAAATGCTGTAAATGTAAATGCGTCTCACTCAAACACAGCTCGTCTGTTTGCTCTGCTGCTTCATCAGCCCGCCGCTTTACAACACCACCCCCACCCCCCAACCCCCCAACCCATACATTAATGTGCTACTTAAACAGAGTAAATTTGGAACAGAATCTTATTTTAGAACAAGGACATACCACCAATTGTAAACTTTAAGTGTGCCAGTAAAAGCCGACCGAAAGGTTGCCTATTTGTTATATTTTTGACTGAAATAAAAACAAGAAAATTCAGCACAAATTTGTAATAGAAATTTTGTTGAGCTGATGAGAAAAGACTGATGGAGAAAATTACAGTGAAGGAAAGAGAAATGAACGAAGGAAGAACAGACAGATTGAAGAATCCTTAGAATCATCGCCGTCCTTTATTTGTGATCTTAACCTATACAGCGGTGAAGGTGTTAAACTAATGAGCATGGGTTTAATTCCCATCAGCAATAAGCTGCCATTGCTGGGCCCCTGAGCAAGGCCCTTAATCCTCACCACTTTACTGCTCAGTTGGATACAAAAAATAAGATAAGATAAGGAAGTCTGATAAACACCAGGAATGTAAATGTGCCTCATTTGCATAGAACATTTGCATAAACTCTATTTGTACCATCTATATCTGCTTCATGAAACATCTCAGCATCACAGAAACAGCTACCACATGGTATAAGCACCACAATATAAGCCTTCAATATCAAACTTTGTTTTTTTCCAACTCCACACGCTTTAGAGATACCAGATAGTTTTGCCTTTTATAGTCTGGCACAAAGTCAGTCAGTCGGCGGGACACATCGAAGTCACCAGTGAAAGATTCATCCATCTTACACTGTCAGCGGATAAGACAGTTGTAGCCTTGATGGTGCCTTCAAAGGCAGTTTCTTATTGGAAAATCCTGAATCTCTGGAAACTCTTATGTTAAAACTATACACAGATGTTAATGACATAGCAGTTAGTATAGATTCTGAATCATACAACTCTTAGAAGATTTAGAAGTTTTTTGGGTCGGTTCTCTAGGATTGCTTAAAGTTTTTGTAAAGGATAAAAGGAAAAATGACGGTGGTGCACTGAGCCGTTACTCTGCTGTTCTGTTTGACCAGGCCTAATTTCCATTTCCATAATTTTGTAAGACTAAGAAATCTTAAAATTTGGATACTAAGACCTTTTTTTACCAGTCTGGGGTCTTGCTAATATTTCCTGATGATCATTACACTGGTTCCAGGAACCAGGAACCTTAATATTTATAAATTCTTTCTTTTATACCTGATACTCCTCACCAAAGATGGATACTAACCTGCATAAAGCAATACTCTCTAGTCACGGTGACCCCAAGTATGAGTACTAGGTCCAGTATTAGGTTATTTATTATGAGCCCTTGTTCCTGATACTCCTTACCATTAAAACACTAGGAATGGGTCCTAGACTAATTTATGAATAGCAATGTAGCATTGCTTTGGGTAAAATACTCTAGTGGTTGTAACAACTAACATAGGTGCTGAGACCAATTAACTTTTTAACCTTATGGGTGGATACTCAGGTCCACCCTAAAGTTAGGTTCTAGAACTTGTTTATTTCTAATCCCCTCTTTTTATCCAAAATCCTTGAGCGAATTGTGGCATCTCAGTTACATGCCCACACTACGCTTAACTAATTTGTTTGACTAATATAAATTTCATAGCGCAGAAACCGCATTAGTGATGTTTATTAATGACCTGTTAATAAATGCTGACTCTGGCTGTCTGTCTGTCTTGATTCTGCTTGATCTCATTGCGGACTTTGACACATTTGATCATGAGATGTTAATCTCTCAGATAAAATCTGTGTTTGGTGTTACTGAGACTGTATTAAAATGACCGCATTCAGGTTGCTTCCATGTAAAATTTGGAGTCCCTCAGAGTTCCATGCTGAGTCTATTAATATTCTGCATGTATATTTTTTGACTTGGTCAAAGCCTGGTGACTTCACAGCTGCTGCTCTCCTGCATTGTGTCTCTGAGATAAAAATAAGGAAAAGCTTCTTATTATATCTACCTCTTCTGTATCAGATGATATAATCTATGTTACATAATCTGGAACAGGATATTGTAATCCTAGAGGTGCGTACTTAGACCTATTCAATTTTTTTTAAAACTAGTGCTGCATCAGGTGAAATATCTAAGTTGGGGTAACCCAAGTATCTGTACTAAGACCAATGTCCTGTATAAATGCTGCCTTCCTACCTGATACACTTTGCAATTGTAATCCTAAATATGGGACAAAGGGAAGTGGTAGTGCAGTAATATCAGTTTGATTGCTGATTTGAAGATCATGGGTTCATGACCACCAAACTTCCATTAGAAGATCATGGGTCCATGACCACAAAACCAGGACCATTTCACATATACTGTAGCTTTCCAACAGGACATAAGACAGTTTAGTTTAGTTCTGCCATCACAACAAGATATCTAACGTATTCGAACACTTTAGTACCGAAAAAGCATCTGTAAAAAATTAACCCCTAAAAGTAACGACGTAGACGTGCTAAAGGTTTAGCGCAAATACTTAAAATACTGCACACATTTGCTACAGTTACCTAGAATCTAGAACCTAAAATTTGGTTAACAAAGCATTTTTTTTGCACTGGGTTAAAACAGATCTAATCTTTTCTTGAATAATATAAACCGATTTTATTCAGGCAATAAATGAAGCAAAAATGTCTTTTTGCTGGAGGAGTCAGACATTGAAGACGTCACTGTAGCGTCTTTCAAAGAGTCGTAAATCTTATTGGGGTAAAATCGTTAATGAGACAATTAATGCTGCATCCAGAGGGAAATTGAGATGCGTTTTTTCAAAGAGAACACATGGTTAGGGAAAAAAACAACAAAGGGAAAGCGCTCCATCTCTTTGGCAGCGTGACGGCGCGACTGAAGGCTGGATGAAACGAGACCTCTGAGATTACGTGTTTATTTTTATTAATGAGCCCCGAAAATCCACACAGAGGAGCTCTGGGGTTTTTTCCCTAATGTTAAGACTCCCATCAGTTAAATGTGAAGGAAGAGAAGCAGGCATGCTGAGGGCACCTTGAGACCACTGCGGCATGCTGGGATACGCCGCTGCACTTCTGTTTCTATGATACACGAGTGTAACTTTCACAGACGCTGTATAAAAAGACATTTTAAACACTAAGGATTCGGACCTACGGCTGGGCTCACACACTCATTTACATACACTATCTAATATGGAAGTGTGAAATTTAGGAAGGAGTTTAGGTTTCTAAGCTATGTTCTATGTTCTTCAGTTGAAGAAGTAAAAAAAGATTTCTAGTTAACATTCTTATCATTTTTTTTATCGATCTGATCGATCACTGTTACGTGTTTTTAAATAATAAAAAATGTATTGTATAAAAACTACAACAGGATGTACTGGCATAAACCGGTTTTATTAAGTATACTGTACAGCGTTTACCTTGGAGATCAGGCGACTCCACTTGCTAACGCGCAGGTCTGACTAGCTATCGAGTGACACACGGGATGCTGGGCGGATGTTACAACTCATTTCAGCATTATTTTACACCCTAATTGTGAATATAACTTTTTACGGTTATTACACTGTTATTAAGCATATATTACATGTATTAACACATAACATCACTGTTTTTCTAGAAACCGAAGATTTAAAGCGGATTAGTTTGGGGTAAAATGCTTTTACTAATAGCATCTTCATACAATTACAGAATAAAAATGACAAATTATAAATATTTGTTAATATACATAGCATGTAGACGTAAAAGAATAAACCCATGACTATAACATCACCTTCAAAATGCGATTTTCTGCAGGTTATTTGTTTTGTTTGTTTGTTGTAGATTTTACTTAATTTATGATAATAGTGTTGGAAATTGGTAAACTTTCTCACATATTTTGTGGATTATTTTTACATAAACCAATTATCTAAATTTACATTACTTTTAATTAATAATTGATATGAAAAGGATGTAGACTTATACTGTATGATGCTCAGGGTTCGATTCCCGGCTCGTGGACCTTTTCCTCCCCCCCCCCTCTCTCTTGCCAATAAAGGCGAAAATGCCCAAAAATAAATTTCCAAAAAATGAAATGAATTGTGATTAAAAGCTTTTGATCGAAATCTGAAGGTTTGGAAGTTGATTACAGGTTAAACACCAAATTTCTTTTTGCTGAAGGCATCAAATGTCCACTGATGGAATTGAGGCTTAAGATCATATCTGGTTACAACAGCTCAGAGTCACCATTTAATCATCCACACTGGCCAATGTTAATTAGCCTTGTGAAAATATATTAACTCAGAGAATAAAAACCTGATTTAGCTGATTTAATGCCGAGATCTTTAGACAAGAAAAGGTCTGAAACCTCACACTGCTTAATTCTGTACTGCATCTGAGTTACTACACACTGCCCGGTCAGTAATAAAGTCTGTTCTATAGTGTCTGATTATCTGAGATTATGAATGGAAATTGGACGTACTACTACATCCTCCATGTTCATATTGATCACATGACCTATGGCGTCACAGCAGTGTGAATATAAAGTGTCTTTTTCTTCTCCTCCTTTCGGCTGTTCCCTTTTAGTGGGGTCGCCACAGCTAATTATCTGTCTCCACCTACCCCTGTTCTCTACATCCTCCTCACTCACACACACTAACTTCCGCCAGCACCCTGTCGGTCAACGGCGCCGGTACCGGTGGTTGTTAACTCCGGGCCTCGACCCATCCAGTGTGAAATTCTGACGGATGATTCGCATATTCAGATTTGGCAAAGTTTTACGTCGGATGCCCTTCCTGACACAACCCCCTCTATATATCCAGGCTTGGGACTGCCACCGAAGTCACTGGCTTGTGACTCCTGTGGCAAGATTAGTGTGAATATAAAGTGTGTTAATGTTGAAAGTGTGTTGATGATAAAGGAGTGAAATTTAACTAGAATGAACAATGTTTTTATCCTGAAGTATTAAAGTTACTTTAAACTCTGGTAAAGTCGCCGCGGCGCCGCTTTCTTTCCGCCATTTTGTCGTTTCTCTCCCGCGGGATCATGGGACAGTAAATCGGATGTGGACTTCAGAATCCATACAGAAGTAGTAGATAAGCATCCGTAAAAACTTTACACACTGATTTACACATACTAATGATTCAGACATTTTACACACCTCACACACTCCATTACACACACTATATAGTCTGGAAGTGTGGATTCTGAAAAGTTACAGTAAAGATTTGCAGCGGTTTTCCATCAACCTGAGAACTCCAGAGATTCTGGTTTCCTCCACACTCTTGTGTAACGGCTTCATTCTGTCACCTCCACTCTGCTGAATTAAACATGAAGCTTTCAGCTCCTGAGAGTTCTCAAACATCACTCACTGTCTGTCTATCTGTAAGTGTGTGTCTGTCTGTGTGTGTGTGTGTGTGTGTTGGTATCTAAAATTTTATCTAAAATCTTTAAAAAAAATGAAAGCAGGCAGCAGAACTCAGCGGGATTTGCTGTTTGGAGCTGATTATCAGTGAATAACTGCACACAGCAGCACATCTGATCAAACACACACACATCATCATCATCATCTGGTGTTTGCTATCGTTATCAACAGCAGCTACGCTAATTCCTCTCCACTCGCTCGCATTTAACAGAGGTCCTTATCCAAAGCCACTTACGTTCATCTGAGCAGTTCAGCTGTAAGGGCCTTGCTCAGGGGCCCGACCGTGACAGATTGGTTTAAACCAAATAATTATTTGGATTATTTGAAAACGAATAAAATCGAATTAAAAAGAGTTCAAACACACCGTCATTGTGTGAATTCGATCATTTCTAGTTCTTTAGTTAATTACTGTGTGGTGCCAAAAAAGACGCCACTGTAAATGCCTTCTGCTCATTCAATCCGGATTTTTCCGGTCCAGGACGCGGCAGCCGCTTCCCGCATTAAGCGTGCGATTGTTTACAGCAATCAGTGTGTCTGAGCATTAGCTTTAAAGCTTCTTTTTCTAAAAATGAACTTTTTTTTAAGAATGTATTTATAACACACACACACACTTTTCCATCATCTGAGTGTTTTCTTCAGCTCTTCAGTTTTATAGATGGGTGTCGACTCTCCGGCTTCTGTAATCACAATAAAATCAGATTTGGGAGTCGATTTGTTCAGTGCAATATTCAGCGCTTCAGGGAAAAAAGACAAACGCATTCTAGATAAAACGGAGAACATCTTTAAACTCGGTTCCTTCAGGGTGATGAAAGTGTTACTCGGCACCGATAAAGCTGTCTAATCTGACGCGCTGGACTGAAGTCAGACGGATTCATAGAGTCGGTGTTACGTGGGGTTTTTTAGGGAAGATTCTCTTCTGGTTCATTCTAGACTGAATCTTCTAGAAAAGCTTTGATCTTTTTTCTCTTTGAATGACTGACTGTGCCATCTGCTGATCCTGTGTTATTAAATCACCTCGAGATCTTATGAAAAACTCGACCGGCCATGAGGGAAGATTCAACAAATTTATTTACAAAACACAGACTGGGATTAAATGTTATAAAGTTTTATAAAGTGTTATAAAGCAACAGAAATAAAACTAATATTAGGCTGCGAGTCTGGAAAAAAACTTTAATCTAGAGATTTAATATTTGACTCAGAGTCAACTCCCAAATGAGTCAACTCCCAAATGAGTCAACTCCCAAATGAGTCAACTCCCAAATGAGTCAACTCCCAAATGAGTCAACTCCCAAATGAGTCAACTCCCAAA
Organism: Bagarius yarrelli; assembly: GCA_005784505.1. NCBI lineage: Eukaryota > Metazoa > Chordata > Actinopteri > Siluriformes > Sisoridae > Bagarius > Bagarius yarrelli. Next base: position 292,005 of record VCAZ01000242.1, read on the forward strand.
TGAGTTGTTTTGATTCATAGTTGAACTGTATTGAGTCATTTCTCTCTCTCTCTCTCTCTCTGTAATAAGACACAGTAATGAGGTACAGGGATGAGACCGACTGATGAGACACAGGAATGAGAAACACTGATGAGACACAGTGATTAGGTACAGTGATGACAGACGTGATGAGACACAGTAATGAGACACAGTAATAAGGTACAGTAATGAGACACAGTATTAAGGTATAGTAACACGGTTAATTGATGAGACAGTGATAAGGTACGATGATGAGACACACTGATAAGACATTGATGAGACACAGTAATGAGGTACAGTGATGAGATACAATGGTAAGACACTGTTGGGACACACTGATGAGACAGTGATGAGACGCTGTGACAAGGCACAATGATAAGACACACTGATGGGACACAATTATGAGACAGTGATGAGACACGCTGATGAGACACTGCGATGCTCAAAATCGTTTCTTACACTGACAGATGCTCAAAGAAGGTCAAATGCATTTGTTTACCACACACACACGCTCATACGCACACACACACACACACTCTCACACAGAGCTCATCAGAGGCTTGGCTGTCGGCTATCAGTGGCTTAGCAGGTGGAAGTGATAGGGAGGTGGCTCACTGGTGGCAAAATTCCAAACGCTTATTGTCAATTTTATCCACCTGCCACACACACACACACACACACACAAACACACACACACAACCATCCACCCCCTGTACACACACACACACAATTCCATTGTCTTCCACTGTGCAACTGAAAACGAATGGAAGATTAATATAAAGAAGCTCTCTTAAATCCATACACAACAAATTGTGTGTGTGTGTGTGTGTGTGTGTGTGTGTGTATACTATATAACTAAATTCCAGTGCTGAGGGCTGTGTGCTCCACACTCTGGCAGCAATGACTCGGTTGTGCCAGGTCATTTCTCACTGGACTCATGCCCTCTCATGCTGCGTCACAATGGCAGGATCATTTGTAAATTCCTGGAATAGAACAAGGAGAAACGGGAAAAGGCAAACTGGAGGAAAGTCCTTGGCCTTCTAAAGCGCCGTCCAGAAAACCTACAAAACACACAGGAAACACAGGAAACACCTCACATACATGGCACAGCTTCCTCAGAGCTGAATTGTAAATGAGCTTAACATCGAAACCTGAGGTACCTCACTTCTTTTTTCTGCCTTCCTTCTGAGGAAAGTCTGATTTTTTACCTGAACTAGGCTCTGAAGTCATCCACTTGTTTTTCTTTAATAGATATTGGTGTCACTCACTATCGAATCATCAGATTAATAATAAACAGAGAGACGGAGTTTTAAGAAGTTGAATAGAAGCTTATTACGATTCACAGCTCATTTTCGATGTTTGATACAATGAATTGGTTTATTTATTTATTGGAAAAACCTTTGAAAATGAACAAAATCCTGATCTTCTTTCCCGAGACGTAGAACTCAGCCGAGTCTTCACTTTTCGAAACATCTGAAAGCCTGAAATTCCACGGTTTTTTGGGGGTTTTTCTGTTTGATTCTTTTTGTTTTAAAGCAAGCAGCATTTGATAAGTTTGAGGCAGAGAACAGGATCTGGGACGCAGAGAGAAGCATTATTAACGGACAGCTGTCAGAAACAGGCAAGCATGCAGAACAAAACCTTGTCTGAACAGAGTAAACACACATATATATATATATATATATATATATATATATATATATATACAGAGAAAGAGGGAGGGGGGAGATGGATGATGGGAAGGGAAGCAGAGACGAAGCTCTTTTTAGTTTCCCCCTTTGGATAAGAACTGCGCTGACCTTGGAGACGGGTTTGATAAATGGATGTTGCGTTAATAGTCTTGTGAAAAATTCATACAAACATCTATTTTTTATAGCAGGGCTTTGTTTGGTGTGTGTGTGTGTGTGTGTGTGTGTGTGTGTGTGTGTGTGTTGAATGACAGCTGAAGGTGTTTGTATGTTTTGTATGTTTAATTCTTGTAGTGTGCGGAAATGAGAAATTAAACTAAATCCTAATAAATAGTGTAAAAATCCTGAAGACTCTGTAATACTGGAGCAGAGGACATACCAAAGTAGACAATGCTGTACTGTAGCACTGAGGAAGAGACAGGAGGAAAAGGTGGAGGTAGCAGAGCTGAAGATGTTGAGGTTCTCCTTGTGATTGAGAAGGTTAGAGAGGATTAGGGACCAGCACATCAGAGAGACAGATCATGCTGAACATTTCAGAGACAAAGCAGAGAGGACAGATTGAGATGGTTTGATGTGCAGAGGAGGGAAAGAGGAAATATCGGTAGGAGGCCAAAAAGGAGGGATGTGGATGTGATAAATCAAGACATAAAGTTAGTGGGTGTGAGTGAAGAGGATGCAGAGGACAGGACTAGGAGGAGGAAGATGATTTGCTGTGGTGACCTTTGAAGGGACCAGCTGAAAGGAGAAGAATAATAGTTTTGTAGTGTGGGAAATACTGTGATTAATACTGAAACACACAATAAATACTGAATCGAATGGAATACTGAATCGTATGGAATACTGAATCGTATGGAATACTGAAGAGTATGGAATACTGAATCATATGAAATACTGAATCATACTGAATACTGAAGTGTATAAATACTGAATCGTATGGAATACTGAATCGAATATAATACTAAATCGAATGGAATACTGAAGTGTATGGAATACAGAATCGTATAAAAATACTGAATCGTATGGAATACTGAATCGTATGGAATACTGAATCGTATGGAATACTGAATCGTATGGAATACTGAATCGAATATAATACTAAATTGTATGGAATACTGAAGTGTATGGAATACTAAACTACGAATCGTATGCAAAGAATCGTATATAATACTGAATCGTATGGAATACTGAATCGTATGGAATACTGAATCGTATGGAATACTGAATCGTATGGAATACTGAATCGAATATAATACTAAATCGAATGGAATACTAAATCGTATGAAATACTGAAGTGTATGAAATACTAAAGTTTATGAAATACTGAATCGTATGAAATACTGAATCATATGAAATACTGAAGTGTATGGAATACAGAATCGTATAAAATATTGAATCGTATAAAATACTGAATCGTATGGAATACTGAATCGTATGGAATACTGAATCGTATGGAATACTGAATCGAATATGAATACTAATCGAAATCGAATGGAATAATACTGAAGTGAATATGGAAGTGTACTGAAGTGTATGAATACAGAATCGTATAAAATATTGAATCGTATAAAATACTGAATCGTATGGAATATGGAATCTCCGTATGAATCGTACGAAGTCGTATGGAATACGTGTATGGAATACTGAATCGAATATAATACTAAAATCGAATGTAATACTGAAGTGTATGGAATACTGAAGAGTATGGAATACTGAATCATATATGAAATACTGAAGATTATGGAATACTAAATCATATGAAATACTGAAGAGTATGGAATACTGAATCATATGAAATACTGAATCATACTGAATACTGAAGTGTATGTATGGAATACTGAATCATATAAAAATACTGAATCGAATATAATACTAAATCGTATGAAATACTGAAGTGTATGAAATACTGAAGTTTATGAAATACTGAATCGTATGAAATACTGAATCGTATGAAATACTGAATCGTATGAAATACTGAAATTTATTTGAGAGAGAGAGACGGTAGACTCTTTAACATTCCTAGCACACTAGTAAACTCCCATAATGCACTGCAGCAGGTAGCAGTGTAACCCTGGCAAAGCTTTATGGGCCGTTTTTTAACATAGAAAATAAATTCACTACTGAAAAAACATTCAGTACATTTATTCAGTAATGAATCCATTTCTACAACTGCACCAGGCTCTACAACCCCCAACCCACCCCACCCCCATACACACCCCTCGCTCTCGCACCTAATTGATTTTGGCACTTTGACAGATTGAAAGGAAGCTTTTACTTCCTCTGAGGGAAAAAAAAGATACTCACACTCGTCTGCTCGTGTCGCTCGCTCTTCCCTGATTAACGCCGTTCTCGTCTTTTGTCTCTCGTCTATGAGTGATGTTTTTATTCTGTTTGCTTTTGCTCACTCGTTGGAGCCGCAGGATAAGAAGCGACACGCGACTGTTTAAATAAGAAATAAAAAGAAAGAACGGCGTTCGGTCGAGCCGTCAAGAAGTTGGTGAAGTCTATTGATCATCAGAGTCGTCTGTCAGAGGTTTCAGTTCACTGGAATCCGTTTCTCACCTGCGTTTCTGCCTCTGCTTTATTAAAGGACAAAAAAGAGAACATTTTATTTCTTTCTCTGTTTTATCTGTTTTTTATTCATATTTTCTGTTTCAGTGTTTTTCTTCATCTGTCAATCAATTAATTCGTTTTTTTTTCATCCGTTTTCTTTTATCTATTTTATTTTCTCGGCTTTTATTTTATTTTTTTTTCTTGGGACTTTTTCTAAACTTTTTTAAAAAAATCTGCGAAAAAAAATGTGTTTGGAAAACTGAATTATGGAAAAATACTAACAAAAAACTTTTGCAGTTCATTTTGAGACGTTTATCTAAAGAAAAGTCTTTATTTTTACACCGACTGTGAAGTATTGTTACTCTGGTATTTAACCGTTTATCACAGTTTTTTTGTGGTCCGGATTTTTTGGGCGGGACTAAAATCATGAATTAATGATGAAATCGAGTCGGCGAGCAAACCCTCGAATTAAATACCCTTATATTTTTACCCTGTAGATATACCCCTACATACTGTGAATAACCCAAAATACTAACAAAGATATGCACAAAATTATTCCCAATATTAATTACTCCAAAATAATAGCTTAATGTTTTACCACAGAAATATACCCCACTGTAAAAAAGAGACCTTAATAAATATACCCTAAATAATATACCTCTAAAATAAATATACCCTAAATAATATACCTCTAAATAAATATACCCTAAATTAAAATCTATAATCCCTAAATAAATAATCATATATCTTAATAAATATACCTAAATAAATATACTCTTAAAAATAAATATACCCTAAATAAATATATCCTTAATAAAATATACCTAAAAATAAATATACTCTAAATAAATATAACAAATAAAATAATTATTATACTCTAAATAAATATACCCTAAAAAATAAACTAAATAAATATAACCTCTAATAAATATACCCTAAATAAAGAAATATACTCTAAAAATAAATATACCCTAACTAAATATAATATATCCTTAATAAATATACCCTAAAAAATAAATATCACTCTAAATAACCTAAATATACCCCTAAAATAAATATACTTTAAAAATAATATATACTCTAAATAAATATACCCTAAAAATAATTATACTCTAAATAAATATACCCTAAAAATAAATATACCCTAAAATAAATATACCCTAAATAAATATATCCTTAATAAATATACCCTAAAATAATATACCCTAAAATAAATTATTCTCTAAATAAATATACCCCTAAAAAATAAATATACTCTAAATAAATATACTCCAAAAATAAATATACTCTAAAAATAAATATACCATAAAAATAAATAAACTCTAATAAATATACTCTAAAAAATAAATATACCCTAAAAATAAATAAACTACCTAAAATAAATATAATACTCTAAAAAATAAATATACTCTAAAAATATACTCTAATATAACTCTAAAAATAAATATACTCTAAATAAATATACCCTAAAAATAAATATACCTACTAAAATACATATACCTTAATAAATAACCTAAAAAATATACCCTAAAGCTAAATATACCCTAAATAAATATACTCTAAAAATAAATATACTATAAATAAATATACTCTAAAAATAAATATACTCTAATAAATAAATAATATCTAAATAACCCTAAAGATAAATATACCCTAAAAATAAATATACCCTCAAATAAATATACCCTAATAATACCCTAAAATAAATATTACCCTAAATAAATATACTCTAAAAATAAATACTCTAAATAAAATATACCCTAAAAATAAATATACCCTAAATAAATATAAATATAACCCTAAAATAAATATACCCTAACAAATAAATATACCCTAATAAATATACCCTAAAATAACTCTAATATACCTAATAAATAAATAATAAATAAATATACCCTAAATAAATATACCCTAAATAAAATAACTCTAAAAATAAATATCTCCACCTAAAAATAATATACTCTAAATAAATATACCCTAAAAATAAATATACCCTAAAAATAAATATACCCCTAAATAAATATACCACCCTAAAATAAATATACCCTAAAAATAAATATACCCTAAATAAATATACTCCCTAAAATAAATATACTCAAATAAATACTCTAAATATACTCTAAATAAATATAAATAATATACCCTAAAAATCCCTAATATACCCTAAAAATAAATATAAATAAATAAGACCCCTAAATAATAACTCTATATAAATACCCTAAAATAAAATATACTAAAAATAATATAAATTACTAAATAAATATACCCTAAAAATATAAATAATTATACTCTAAATAAATAACCCTAAAAATAAATATACCCTAAAATAAATATATAAATACACTAAAAATAATAATATATACCAAAAATAAAACACACCACTATTCCATTAATGTAAAATTACCTTTGGTTGGTAGTGGTAGTCAGTGGTAGTCAGTGGTTTAGGTATTGGGCTGTTAATTGGAAGATCAGGGTTTTTAAATCCCAGCACCAGAAAAGTTACCACTGTTGGGCCCCTGCGTGAGGCCCTTAACCCTTAATTACTCAGCTGTATAAATGTAAGTTACTCTAAATAAGGACGTCTGCTGAAAGCTACAATTATAACAGTAAAATGTACAGATTTTTTAAAGAAATGTTTTATTTCTCTCAGTTTGATGTAATAATCTTTAATGAATCTTTAATAATCTTTATGATCTTAATAATCTTTAATGATCTTTAATGATCTTTAATATCTTTATCTTTAATAATCTTTAATGATCGATATTAGTAGAGAAGTAAATCGAGTCTTGGTGACATAAAGCTAAAAAAAAGCTTCAGTTTAACATCTTTTCCTGTCTGAAGGTTGTTTAATGTTATGAACTGGTTAATGAGGTGATTAGCATGCCGAGAGTGAGCGACTGAAGCCGCCGCTCGCTTTCACTTTGGATGTTTATGTGGGTTTAGCACTTGGCTAGCTTCCTCTAGCATGTAACACTCCACCCTGATGTTTCTATAGAAACAGGCTGGTGGTGATGCTAAAGTGTGAATGAATGAGTGTCAGGAGAAGAACTTTTAGCATCTGTTCCACAGTGTACACAAATCACGCGGCTTTATCTGCCTTAGCAGGGTTAGCGAGCGAGATGCTTCACCGCAAACAGCTAACATATCGTTACTACAGCATGAACCTGACAGCTCAAAGACCTCCAACGTGATGAATTGTTTATCTGGAAATAATGAGATAACAGAAAAACACAGGACAATAAAGACATAATAAGCTAAAGTGTAGATCTTAAAGAATGATATTTAAAAATAATAAAATAATAAAATATATTGTATTTATAAGGTTACGACTGCATGTCCTGGCAAAATAACATAATATCCTAAACTATATATTAAAATAAAAGATAAAGATGGCCAATAAAATGTCATTGGATTGTTTGTTCCTGGTTTTTGTGCCAGTTTTTTATTCTGTTTCAGTTTCTTCTCTTCGCAATAAAAACATTTGTAGAGTTTCAGTTCTAGAACGTTCCCCCGACCGACGCCACACCACGCCCCCTGAAGGGCTTTTCAATCCTTCCAAAAGTTTTTTTTCTCTGTATATTTTTGTGCTTATCCATTTGGAGTTGCTTTAGATTTCCCCGGAGTGCATTGTGGGTAACTGATTCCGCTCAACACCCGAGCTGCATTAGTAACAGTGACTGCCTTTCCTTTACGGGGGTTTTTTTCCGCAGCATCGTTACGAACCGGACCCCGGATGCCCCCGGGGACACGGCTGCTGCCTTCAGCAAACACGCTCATTCGGAATATTAGACATTACGCGCTTCGCCAAATGAAGCGGCTTCTTTTTTAATGCTATCTCAGCTAATGATCAACCGCGAGAGCTGGGAATAGAGAGGAACTCGCCTCAGTAAGTTTACAGAGCAGGAGAAAGCTGCTGAGATAGTAAGTAAACTATAAACTGATAACTATGATAGGGGGAGTTTGGGTCAGAGGAGGAGTCTGTGTAAGGGGAGGAGTCTGGTTCAGAGGAGGAGTCTGTGTAAGGGGAGGAGTCTGGGTCAGAGGAGAAGTTTAAGTGAGGGGAGAAGTCAGAGAAGGAGTTTGAGTAAGTGGTGGAGTCTGTCAGAGAAGGTGTCTGAGGGAGGGGCGGAGTCTAAGTCAGGGAAAGAGTCTGAATCACAGGAGGAGTCTAAGTAGGGGGAAGTGTCTGAGTCAGAGGTGGAGTCTAAATCAATAAAAGAATCTGAGTCAAGTAAGAAGTCTGAATCAGAGGAGGAGTCTGAGTAAGGGGAGGAGTCTAAGTCAGAGAAAGAGTCTGAATCAAAAAGGAGTCTGGGTCAGAGGAGGAGTTTGAGTAGTGGGAAGCATCAGAGGAGGAGTCTGAGTAAGGGGAGGAGTCTAAGTCAGAGAAAGAGTCTGAAGCAAAAAGGAGGCTAAGTCAGGGGCAGAGTCTGAATTTGGGGCGGAGTCTGAATTTGGGGAGGATTCTGGGGGAGGAGTCTGAGTCATTTTAAATAAAGTTAAACAAGTATGTGGTTCTTGTTTATTCTGTTTTCCGGCTCTCAGTCTTTTCTCTGTTTTGTGCTGAGTGAAATATTCTGCACATTTAGTTGTTTATTACGGAATCACTTTTTCGTCGCAGTGTTGTATAGAGGTGTGTGTGTGTGTGTGTGTGTGTGTGTGTGTTTTTGCAGGCCCGAGCCGCGGCGCATTGGGAGCGTTTTTTAGCGCGGTTGCTGATGGAAACACGTTTTATCTCTCCGGCGCTTCTATTGGATTAAATTTCCGGCTTTTAGGAGCCTGAAACCTTCGCGGCCTCCCGCTAATTTGTTGCTTTGAAAATAGCCGAGTGTGTTTATTGTGCTGTTGAGGCAGCAGTTTCTTTCTCACAGCGCAGTGGTGTTTATGTCCCCAGTGTTCTCTTTATCACGCTCACACACACACACACACGCACACACACACACACACACACACACACACACACACTCACTAAAACACTTTCTCTCTTTTTTTCTGTCTTTCCTTCAGAAATTTATCCAAGAATCCTCTGATTACTCTGTCCTGGCAGCTCTTCCAGAATCTGCAGCTTATCGACCTGTAAGTCACACCTCACTGTCTCCTCCTTCCTGTCTGTCTGTCTGTCTGTCTGTCTGTCTTTCTTCCCTTCTTTCTTTCTTTCTTTCTTCTTTCTTTCTTTCTTTCTTCTTTCTTTCTTTGTTCTTTCTTTCTTTTTTTTTTCTTCCTTTCATTTCTCCTTTCTTTCTTTCCTTCTTTTCTTCTTTCTTTCTTTCTTTCTTTCTTTCTTTTTTCTTCCTTTCTTTCTTTCTTTCTTCCTTCTCCTTCTCTTTCTTTTTCTTTTCTTTCCTTCTCTTTTCTTACTTTCTTTTTCTTTCTTCTCTTTCTTTCTTCTCTTCTCTTTCTTCTTTCGTTTTCTTTTTTCCTTTTTCTTCTCCTTGTTCTTTCTTTTCTCTTTTTTCTTTCCTGTCTTTTTTTCTTTCTTTTCTTTTTTCTTTTCTTTCTTTTCTCCTATTTTCTGCTTTTCTTTTTTCTTTTTCTTCTTTCTTTTTCTTTCGTCCTTTTCTTTCTTTCTTTCTTTCTTTCTTTCTTTCTTTCTTTCTTTCTTTCTTTCCTTCTCTTTTTTCTTCCTTTCTTCCTTTCTTTCTTTCTTTCTTTCTTTCTTTCTTTCTTTCCTTCTTTCTTTCTTTCTTTCTTTCTTTTCTCTTTTGTTCTTCGTTCTCGCCTTTCTTTCTTTCTTCTTTGTTTATCTCTTTGTGTGTTTTTCTACATTCATCACTTAGTATCGATTGTTGGTTATTCTTTTTTGTGCTGCTGGGTTTGTGTTTATGTGTGTGTGGGAGGGGGTGTTGTGGTGTGTGGTTGAGTGAGTGTGTATCGTGTGTGGAAGGGGGTTTATGTGTGTGTGGGGGGGGGTGTATGTGTGTGTGTGAAAGGGGTGTGTATGTGTGGCGTATTTGGTGTGTGTTTTCATTAAAAACATCAAAAAATCTGCACAAAATCTCCAAATTTCTTTTATTTTATAAAAAAAACTGGCCCTGTGCACCAGTAAAGGGGGCGTGGCCTGTGCATCTGTCAGTCTTACTAAAGGAGGTGTGGCCTAATCATCTGTCAGTCTTACTAAAGGAGGCGTGGCCTGATCATCTGTTAGTCTTACTAAAGGAAGTGTGGCCTGTGCACCTGTCAGTCTTAGTAAAGGGGACGTGGTCTGTGCACCTGTCAGTCTTAGTAAAGGGGCGTGGCCTGTGTATGTTTGAATCCCAGTATAGGTGTGGCATTTTTACCCGCATCTCCAGTCCCAGTAAAATAAGTGACTCCTCTGCAGTTGTCATTGTTTACAAAGGAGGCGTGGCCTCTTCACGTCACTCACTCAGTCCCAGTAGTAATGCTGTAATATACAGCTGTCAGTCACAGTAAAGAAGGCGTGGCCTCTTCTCTTTTATCTCTAGTGGTCAATGCACATATCAGCATCAGTAAGAAAAGTTGTGTTAAATACAGCTGTCAATCATAGCAAAAGAGGCGTGGCCTTTGTATCTGTCAGAGAAACTGAGATCAGATGTCTGAAGGAGACCGGATAAAGTACTTGTCTTCTTCTGCAGTCAGAATGTTTGTGTGTGTGTGTGTGTGTTAGGAGGAAATAAACTCAGTCTGGTATTTTAAGTTCAGGAAGCAGGACATGTTCCTCAGAGGAGCAGATTTATCTCCTCCACCAGGTTAGCATGTCCTTTCCCACCGTCTCTAAGGGAACGAAGACGTCGGTGTGAAACATCCGCCATCACATTGTCCTTAAAGTAAAGAGCGTGACCTCCAGCAAATGGCTAACAGAGTTGCAGCATGCTAACAACAAGAAGTTTCAGTCCTTCACACCGTGTGGACGTGGCCTGGTGTTTGAACCAACCTCCTGATTAAAACATAAGGCAAGCAGAGTGGTGTAGCATGCTAGTGTATTAAGCTAATTTAGCTTGAGTTTAGTTTTCATTTGATTTAACTTTATTTTCTGTTTTATTTATCTTTCGTTTTTAGGTTAGCATTTACTCACTAATCTACCTGAGATTGTTAGCTTTTTGTCAGATGTTAATTTTGTTAATTGGTAGATTTGTTGCTAGCATTCTGTCACATGCTCTCCATGAGGTTTGTAGCTCGATGGTTTTCTGGCTTTGCTAGTTTTGTCACATGCTAGTTTCATTCCTTTGCTGGTTTTGGTGGTATTTTGCTAGTTTTTCATCGTCAAGTTCTTTAAGAACCATAATTAATACTGTGTTAGCGCTGGCTAAGTGCTGAGCTAGCAGTGCTCTTGTTAGCCGTCTCAGATGTTGAGCTCCAGCGGTGTAGAAAATGGCCTCTGTTTCCCTGTATGACTCGAGACACTTCACTGGCTCACAGCTGTCAGTCATGTGATCAGAGAGAATAAACAAGTTCACACACAGTAATGGAAGGCAGAGCGACACAAACTGCGACTCAATTATCAGCACGGAGGCGTGTTAGAACCCCGAGGAACATCCCAGAACCTGTGAGGAACATATGTGTGTTTGTGTGTGTGTTTCGATTATACACCAGGTTTATTCTAGGGTGGATACACAAGTGTGTGTGCACACAGGGGAGCGGTCTGAATCAGAGGAGTTTAAGTCAGAGGAGGAGTCTGAATCAGGGGAGGGGTCTGAGTTAGGGGAGGAGTCTGAATCAGGGTAGGAGTCTGAGTCAGGGGAGGGGTCTGTGTCAGGGGAGGAGTCTGTATCAGGGGAGGGGTCTGTGGGTCAGGGGAGGAGTCTGTATCGGGGAGCAGTCTGTGTCAGGGGAGGAGAGTCTGAATCAGGGGAGGAGTCTGGAGTAGTGCAGGTGTACACTGTGTACACACAGGTCACACACACACACACACAAACACACAAACACACACACATGCTGAGAGGAGGAAAGGAAATGAGTAAGAAGAAACAAGTGTGAGTAATGGAGGAGAAGAGAAAATGAAGCTACTACAAAACGTTCTCATTTCCAGAGAACCAAAACCTCATTTTCCTGCTGTTTATTTTCACACAAGCTGAGACACACACACACACACACACACACACACACACACACACACACACACACACACACATGACGTGTGTACCTCTGTCTCAACACAGCATGTAATGTTCCGCCATCAGCTCCAACGACAGAAACACAGAGACAATGAGTTTGGGTTCCTTGTCTATGTGCTTGGTTTCAGGCTGACAGTTCACACACACACACACACACACACACACACACACACACACACACACACACACACTTTATTCTTATTCGAATGATCTTTTTTATATATGTGTTACATTTATTTACTTATTATATTATTTTAAATGATAAATTTAAAAAAGATCTTATTTATTTTTTTTTTATCTAATTTATTTGCATAAATGTCCTTTTTTGTTTTATTTATTAACTTATTAATTGATTGATTAGATGTTGGATATAAGCAGTAATTATTTATATGATTTATTGATTAATTTATTGATTAATTGTTGGATTGATGAATCTGTCTGTGTGTCCTGACAGTTTGGTTAATTGTGATTGGTCGATGCTCTGTGATGTGATCTCCAGCTGTTAAACAGATGTGGGTCTGAGTGTGTTTACCGTCTGAGACAGGAGCGTGTGCGGATATCAGACGGGTTTTGTTCCGATCTGTTTATCTTTATTTAATCTCGATCTTTAAATAAGCGCCGGAACCCGTGTGCCGCTGGGCTTCCAGCAGATCCGACGCTCCGGAACCCTTTGAGACATTTTCACTTCCTGTTTTTAGAAGTTTATTTCATCATTTATTTTAATGTGATATTTAAATTCTTCTAATTGGCTGTGAGATGAAAATGTGTGTCTGATTAAAGCTGCGGTTCTGTTCGCTTTCCTTCTTTCATCTTAAACACTTTTTACCATGAAAGAAACTCCACAATCTCCACAGAAACAGCAGACCAACTTTAACCCCGTCTTCATTTGAAAGCTTTCCTTTTTTTTCTTTTCCTTTGTTTGATGTCTGATGAACGAGCTGCGCTTTTCCTCTAACAATTTAATGGGAAGAGAGAATCAGACTCAGGTTAAAGAGGAGGAGGTTCACATGTTCTGAAACACTGACAAGTGTGTGTGTGTGTGTGTGTGTGTGTTACTGCAGGACATAAACCACAAACAGGGCGACCTGTAGTATAAGCAGTCGCCTAGAGTGCAAAATGACTGGGGGCGCCGCACGAGAGGGGTTTTTTCCCGTCTGTTGGGTCTTGCTCAGGGACCCAACAGTGGTTGGCTTGCCGGTGGTGGGGCTTGAACTCAGGTGTTTCTGGTCTTTAGATCAACAGCTGGCGGTGGTGGGGCTCGAACCTGGTCTTTCTGGTCTCCAGATCAGCAACTCAACCATTTGAGCCACCACTGCCCCTGTTTAAGAGTCCCAAACTAAACAATCCAGAGGCGACAACGGCGACAATGTCCACTGGGGAAAACAATAAAAGGAAAGACTTACATCACAATTGTTCAATCTTATTAGGCCAAAAATATAAAAACAATATTGATTTGCTAACAACTAAAGTGGGAGGGTTCAAAACAAGCCAATTAGAGCTCACTCTCAAATCACATGCTGATGACATACACACACAAACGCACACTTATATGCACAAAATACAGGTGTTAGACTGCTGATCAGAAGATCATGGGTTCCATTCCCAAGCTGTGTTTGCTGGGCCCCTGAGCAGGGAGCAAGGCCTGAGCAACCCTGGGAGCAGCAAACACAGCTTGGGAATGGAACCCATGATCTTCTGATCAGCAGTTGTGTAGAATGAGATGAATGTAAGTCAGTCTGGATGACGACGTCTGCCAGAAATCTAATCTGACTGAAGACTTTTGCGATAAATCTTATTGTTGACACTGTTTTTGTCAACTTTGGTTTTTGTGACTTTTCGGCTGCTTCAGTCTCGATATTCACGCCATCATCAAACATAAAAGCAGGACCTCAGCTTTCATCATCCCCCGACAGCAGAGACCGACATCCATCCTCAACACACGCCCCTCTTCATCCTCATCTTCATCATCCTGCTGTGAGCCATTTTACCTCCTGCTGACATCAGTAGAATGCATTCTATTATACAGACTGAGTGCTGTGTGTGTGTGTGTGTGTGTGTGTGTGTGTGTGTGGAGGGGGAGGTGGTGTATGATGATGGGGATGTAAACATGTGTCTTCCTGTTGAAGAAGCAGATAATGTAGGTTAGGGTGAGATGAGAAGAAGACAATTCTTATTTATTTTTAATTTAATTTTTTGCTTGTTTATGCCCACAAAAATGTCCATTTGTATTCGTAAACTGTGTATAAACTGTAGATCTGGCAACCTGATGCAAATGATGCAAATGATGTTTTTTTTATTATTTTCTTTTACAAATAAATTATTAAACACTTTGTTTTTGGCCAAAGAAATATAACCGTGTGCTCATCTGCTGAGAACCACGTCAACTTCACGCTGAAACACACACACTGCTGAACACATCCAGCTGAGTAATTAGTGCAGAATCCTAATTAAGTCTCATCATCATCATCATCATCATCATCTTCATCAGCAGCAGCAGCTCAAATCTGTTTGCTCATTTTTTCAGCTGTTTTTTTGGCAGCGTTTTTACCTGAACATCTCTCATTAGAGTCTAAAGTAAACAAGCAGAAGCGTGTGTGTGTGTGTGTATGTGTGTGTGTGTGTGTGTGTGTGTGTGTGTGTGTGTGCATGTGTGTTATACTTTTCCAGCTCACAGCCACACACTTTTTCTTGCTGTGTAAATTGGTGGTTTGGATTCCACTCTTTAGCTCCATTTGGCTAATGTGTAACACCTGCGTGCTAACGAGCGCTAACACCGCGTGCTAATGAGCGATGACACCGCCGCTGTTGGCAGATCCACACTGAGCTGGTCACCTCGCGGAATTCCGCTCGGAACGCTAACATTTCTCAACACAACACCTCAAACCATTCGTCAACACGCTAACGAGCAGCAGCCACCAGAAAGAAACGGGAATAAGTTCATCGGCGGAAAACAAGCACGGTGTCCTGCACCGCAGCGAGTTAAAGACATTTCAGCTTTTCATTGTGTTTCTTTTGCTTTTCCTTATAAATTAGGTAAAAGGTGAAAATCCATAGCTGAAATTTGCGCGTTGCTAATGACATACGCCTCCGGAGCACAAACGATTGAATGCTAGAAAAAGTAGCAGGGTTTACCTCCGTTTTTAGGCGTGACATGTGCATCACTCCTTATATGGAAAAAACACTTCCTGACATCAGCAGAATCATAACCAATCACAGAGCAACAACACAAAATCTAATGCAACCTAAATAAAGCAAACTGTAGTACAAACCGCAATAGTCATTAAGTCAGCGAAAAAAAGGGGGTGTGGCTAAGTGTCAGGTGTCCTGAGAGGTGGAGCTCCTGGGCAAAAACAGAGCTGAGGACATAAACAAACAGAAGTCGTGTCACAGCTCTCTGAAGAAACTCCTTCTGTTAAGTCCAGTGGTGTCCAATCTCGGTCCTGGAGGTCTGGTGGTGTCCTGCAGAGTTTAGCTCCAACTTGCCTTAACACACCTACCTGTAGGTTTCAGGCAAACTTAGCAACATCTTGATTAGTTGGTTCAGGTGGATTTGATTAGGGTTGAAGCTAAACTCTGCAGGACACCCCGTCCTCCAGGACCGAGATTGGACACTCCTGACCTGAAGAATTGGTGTGTAATATCACTCAGTTTCATTGGAGAAATGCAGTTTGTGGCGTATTGTGCATTATATTTTCGTTTTATTCTTTGGTCGATTGATTTTGTGTGTGTGTGTGTGTGTGTGTGTGTGTGTGTGTGTGACACACTCTGATTAATCATTTCATTCTGTTGACTACTGGGAGCTAAATGTGTAATTACGGCATAATTAAACACTGTCTTTTAGTGTGAGGTCAGACTGGCGATCCTGAGCAACGTGAGGTTCTTCACATGGGATTTATTTCCTCAGCAAGAAACCAGGAAACTCACTAACACACAGTGTTTATAGATGTGTGTATTCGGCTTTGTGTGCAATTTATCCTCGTCTGCTGATTACAGCACAGCTGGTTCGTGTTCCCAGGTCACCATTTTCTATAGTTATGCTTTAGTTAGTTCTGCTTCCATGGGTAGATTCGCGCCACAATGATCGGCGTCTCTCTCCTGCTGCAGTCGTCTTATATTTGATCATTACAATATGCTGTAACTAACAATAACATGTGGGGTCCCTCAGATGAGGACGGGTTCCCTATCGAGTCTGGTTCCTCTCAAGGTTTCTTATTCAGGGAGTTTTCCTTTGTCACAGTGCCTCCGGTTTGCTCATCGGGACAAACTTACCACTTTTCACGTTACTGCAGTCTGTGTAAAGCTGCTGTGAGACAATGTCCACTGTTGAAGCGCCAAAACAAATAAATTTGAATTTTCCAGAACACAGTTCTCTAAGGTGCCTGGTCATGATTTTGCAAGGTCCCACATTTTCCGGGCAGTGGTATGTTAGGTTCATGTTCCCATTGGGCTCTATTGGTTCACAGAGTCCCTATTGGGGGACAGAGTCTCATATTCCCACATTTATTGATTTCCAGGGCTTTGTGTTTCCAGAGTGTTGTGTTTTTTTAAGGACACCAGGTATTCCAGGGTTTTATGTTCTTTTTAGAGATCAATATTTCAGGGTTCTTGTGTCATGACAGCATGGTGTTCCAAAGGTTCTATGTTTCCAGACTCTTTGCTTTCAGGGACCTAAATTGCTAGGATACTTTTTTGCAAGGTCCAACATTTTCTTATCTTATGTCCTGAAAGCTAGTACGTTAGGGGTTTATGTTTTCATTCTTGTTTTAAGAGTCATGTGAGATCCATGTGTCATGGGGTTTTATGTCCTTACAACATGGTGTATTCAGTGTCTTATGTCAGGGTCTCTTTGGTTCAGCAAACTTTGGTTCCCCAAACCTTTTAGTCTTCTTTGGTGTCCGGATCTTCTTGTTCCCAAAGTCTAGTACTCCGAGGGCACTATGAATTTAGAGTTTGTTTCCATTCAGAGTTAGAAGTTCCCCAAATTCCATGTTTTCAGAGTTCTAATGCTTTTTGTTCACAGTGTTTCTGTTTCTGTTATTGTTTTTTCACAGCACAGTGTGAGAGTATCCACTAACCCTACACCATGGGTTTTTCCACAGTTCTATGTTCCAGTCTTCTTTAGTTTCCAGGGCTTTGGGTTTTCGGGTGTTTGATGTCCTTACAGCATGGTGTTTCCATGGTCCTATGTTCCCATTTCAAGTTCCCCATACGTCACTTATCCAAGACTTCTCAGTCTCTAATTTTTTGTCTATCCTTAATACAGTTTATAAAGAGTTGTTGGAACCAAAACCACAGACGAGCCCTTAGAAAAGTGCTCCTAACACACTAAAGGAACTGAAGAGCCTAATCCAGGATACACAGTGTTTCATTCCCAGGCTGCAGGATACATGATGATCTAATGAAGGTGTTCTATAGATGTCTGTAAGCTTAATTAATCAGCTACACCACAGCTAATGTTAAATGTTCACTTCTAGCTAATCAGCTAACGGAAGGGGGAGATATTGTGGAATGGTAGCCTGAGAGAACGCACATAGTGCTGCTGATTGACTTACAGAAAGAACAGATGAATTCGTACCCGTCCGGTGGAGGTCACACGGAGGCTACTGCTTTTAGCTACACTGGCTAATCTTAGCCGTTATTAGATTGAGATGGTTTTGCCTTGTGGTTCAGTGCGAGGTGTTAATTGAAGTCTCGTTAGCGCTGAACAGGGCTTTAGTGAGATTAGCGTCTTTACCAGCTCATTATCTCATATGTATAGTTGACATTTCCGAGGTGAGTCTGGAGACCTCAGGGTACGTACCGTATACCGCGCACACCATAAAAGAAGCCGCCAAGAAAGCTAATGAAAATAAATTTGGACTAAGAAGCTAATGTGTGAGGTGGAAAGAGGGATTTTTTGAGATTGATACACAAAGTTTTGTTTTATTCTCTCTTTTTTTCCTCACACACAGTTCCGTTCCAGACTCACTGGTATGTCCAGCTCTCCTGTCCCCTGATCCCCTGACTGACCGCCAGAAAACACTGCATAGCGTCTTAGCGAAGCATTTCTCCAGTTTCCACCGAACAATTCTGCAAAAACTGGATTAAAAATAGAGGAAGAATTTACTGTAGTTATGAATAAATCTGTCTGTTACCTCGGCAACAACAATCAGCTCTAACGTCTAATCTCTGCCCACTGTGACTCCGCCCACAAAACGACCAGCGATTAAACAAATACAGACAATACATTTCACTTAGTTTATTCAGTTTATTCAGTTTGCCGTTTTATATGGATAACTTTGTTTTCACAGGTATCTATCTATCTATCTATCTATCTATCTATCTATCTATCTATCTATCTATCTATCTATTCTATCTATCTAGTATCTCTATCTATCTATCTATCTATCTATCTATCTATCTATATCTATCATCTATATTATATCTATCTATCGATCTATCTATCTATCTATCTATCTATCTGTCTGTCTATCTATCTATCTCTCTATCGTCTATCTATCTATTCTATTCCTATCTATCTATCTATCTATCTATCTATCTATCGTCTATCTTCTATCTATCTATCTATTATTATATATCTATCTATCGTCTAGCTATTATCATTATCTATCTATCTATACTATCTATCATCTATCTATCTATCTATCTATCTATCTATCTATCTATCTATTATTATCTATTCATCTATCTTCTGTTGTCTGTCTGTATGTCGTCTATCATCTGTTCTCTCTCTCTCTCTTTCTTCTCTCTTCTTAGTGAGCCGAAGTGAGCGGGGTGGGTGAGGTGATGTTGAGACTCTGGGTCTATAGTAAAGTGTTTATATTAGCGTGATAACGTGAAATTCTCGATTCTACCCGCGGCACCAAAACAAACGCGAATACACACACACACACACACACACACACACACACACACACACACACACACACACCACACTATACACACACATATTGTTTCTTCAAGTCGTGGGCAGAAATGTACTAAAGTGTGAATTACTGTTAATTGCCAAGATTTCACTTTTAATGATATTTAAAATGTAACGTTCTTCCACTCGTTTATCTTTCTCTCCTTTTTTATATTCAAACGCTGCCTAACTATCCTACTGTAATATCCATGTGCTTCTTCTTTCTTTCTTTCATTTTCCTTTTCTTTCTTTCTTTTCTTTTCTTCTCTTTTCTTCTCTTTTTCTTCTTTTTGTTCTTTTCTTCTTCCTTTCCTTTCCTTTTCTTTTCTTTCTTTTCTTTTCTTCTCTTCTCTTCTCTTTTTCTTCTTTTTCTTCTTTTTGTTCTTTTCTTTTCTTTTCTTTTTGTTCTTCTTCTTTTTTCTCTTTCTTCTTTTTGTTCTTTCTTTTCTTTTCTTTTCTTTTCTTTTCTTTCCTTTTCTGTCTGTCTGTCTGCCTGTCTGTCTGTATGTGTCTGTCTTTTGCTGTTTTTGTGGTTTATTCAGCTGCTGTTGTTTTTTTCTCTGGTTTTGGACAGTAGATTTATGGCGACTCGGTATGTTTTGTTCCTCCTGTTTTTTTGATGGTACAAGCAGGATTTTTCTTCCGCTCTTTGCTTTTATCAGCGATTCCGAGTGTGTGAGTCGTCCAGCCTGCACAATAAAACATCTGGGTGTGTATAAATATTAAAGAGCGCCGGCTGCAGGCAGCAAATCCAGAATCTTCTACACACAGCGGTGGGAGACAGAGTGACAGATTAACCATGCCATGCAGTGTGGAGAACACACACACACACACACACACACACACACCACACACACACACACCACGCTGATGGAGCAGCTACAGCCTCCACATCCAGTGCGGCTCTAAATCGTAAAATCGTCACACAATTTTAATTTTTAATTAAACAATCACATTATTGAAGATAACACACACACACACACACACGCAAACACACACACACGCATTAATATTGTTCATTGTGTCAATTTGTAGGTATGTGCCAGCGTGTAACCCCTGAATTAAATTGTGTGTGTGTGTGTGTGTGTGTGTGTGTGTGTGTGTGCATAAAAGAGAGAAAACTGCTAATTATAACCTCTGACTCCTGCTATGTTGTGTCGGTTTGGTGTGTGTGTGTGTGTGTGTGTGTGTGGTGTGTGCAGGAGGTTAGAGGGCGTGGTGTTTAACTGCAGCTGTGAGATTCGATGGATCCAGCTGTGGCAGCAGAGGGGAGAAGCAGGTCTCCACAACCAGCAGCTGTTCTGTAACACAGGCTTCAGCCAGATTCCACTGCAGCTCCTCAACATCTCCCGCTGCGGTAAACACAACCTCCAGTTCATAAAGGGAGGAGTGGAGGGAGGGGGGGGGGGGGAGGGGGGGAGGGATGAGTGGATGGATGCATGGATACTCCATCTGTCTGGTGGACTGAGACTCTCTCTCTCTCTTTGATGTCTGTTTTAGATGTTTCTCTCTAATGTCTCTTTGTAATATTTGTCCATTATCCCTTTCTCTCTTTCTCTCTTTGACTGTTTCCAGGGATGTCTCTCTCTTACTTGTCTTTTTCTGAGTGTATGTATATATCTTTTTCTTATAAGACTGTGCCTTGTCTCCCTGATGTCTCTCTCCTGTGTCTTTCTTTAAATTGTCTTCCATTGACTTGTCTTTGTCTGTCTCCAGCTCTCTCTCTTGGACCGCTCTCACTGATGTTTATTGCACTGTCCTGTTTCTCTTTGATGTCTCTCTCTCTTTGTCTCTGAATGGTCTTTCTGTGATGACTCTAGTGTCTCTCTCTAACCTGTCCTTTGTTGTTTTGTGTCTCTTTCTGATGTGTCCTTTCTGTCTGTGTTCATGCAGACATTCCAGAGATCAGTGTGACACACAGCAGTCTGACGGTGAATGAAGGAGACCGCGTGTCCATCACCTGTAACGGCTCCGGAGTCCCGGTTCCTGATGTGGACTGGAAGGTGAACTCGCTGCACTCCATCAGCACACAAAACAGGTAAAAACACACCGACTAACACCACCTGTCTGTGTGTTTTACATGCGAGTGTGTGAGTGTTATATCTGTGTGTGTGTGTGTGTGTGTGTTCCAGGCCACTCAGTTCCCTCCTCACGTTCACTCGTTGACGTTAACGCTGTTTAATGTGAGTCGAGATGATAACCTGTCTCTGCTGCCCTGCACCACCGAGAACATCGTGGGAATGAGCAACACCTCCGTCCACCTCTCCGTCCAGTGTGAGTCATTCTCACCACCACCATAACACCTATCTGTCTTCCTCCAAACCTCATCACACCTGTCTGTCTGCCTAAAATCATCCATCTTCTCTTCCTCCAAACCACCTTATCACACCCATCTGTCTTCCTCCAAACCTCACCACACTGTCTGTCTTCCTCCCCAACCTCACACCTGTCTTCCTCCAAACCTCACCTGTCTTCCTCCAAACCTCACCACACCTGTCTGTCTTCCTCCAAACCTCATCACACCTGTCTGTCTTCCTCCAAACCTCACCACACCTGTCTGTCTTCCTCCAAACCTCATCAACACCTATCATGTCTTCCTCCAAACCTCACCACACCTGTCTGTCTTCCTCCAAACCTCATCACACCTGTCTGTCTTCCTCCAAACCTCACCACACCTGTCTGTCTTCCTCCAAACCTCATCACACCTGTCTGTCTTCCTCAAACAAACCTGTCATCACCAACCTCATCACACCTGTCTGTCTTCCTCCAAACCTCACCACACCTGTCTGTCTTCCTCCAAACCTCATCACACCCATCTGTCTTCCTCCAAACCTCATCACACCTGTCTGTCTTCCTCCAAACCTCATCATCACACCTGTCTGTCTTCCTCCAAACCTCACCACACCACCCATCTGTCTTCCTCCAAACACCACACCTCTGTCTTCTCCAAACATCACCTGTCCTGTCTTCCTCCAAACCTCATCACAACCTGTCTGTCTTCCTCCAAACCTCATCACACCCATCTGTCTTCCTCCAAACCTCAACCACACCTGTCTGTCTTCCTCCAAAACCTCATTCACACCTATCTGTCTTCCTCCAAACCTCATCACACCTGTCTGTCTTCCTCCAAACCTTACCACACCTTATCACACCTGTCTGTCTTCCTCCAAACCTCATCACACACCCATCTGTCTTCCTCCAAACCTCCTCATCACACCTGTCTGTCTTCCTCCAAACCTCATCACACCCGTCTGTCTTCCTCCAAACCTCATCACACCTGTCTGTCTTCCTCCAAACCTCATCACACCCGTCTGTCTTCCTCCAAACCTCATCACACATGTCTAAATGAAATCAGTGGTGTTTTTATTTGTTTTATTGATTGGGTTCTTCGGTGATGTGAGATGATCAGCTGTCTGTGGTTTGTGTATTTACATTTCTCGCTGTTGTCCAACACGGCTGTAACGTGATGCTCTCACACTGCACTGGCATCGACTGAGAGATCTACAGCCACTCAGGACAAGACACAATGCGTGTCCTCGTTTCTGTAACTGAACTGATCTTCTTTGTTTGTTTCCCTCAATCCTCTTCCCTCAATGTCCCTCACATTCCCTCCACCTCTATGTCCTCCACCTTCTCTATGCATTTCATCTCAATTACGTTAATCTTCACTATCATCTTCATCTCATCTTTCCCATCCACTTCATTTCCATCTTCAGCTTCACCTTTTTCATTACTGCTTACAAATTTTACCTTCACTTCAATCTCCATCTTTTCTATGCACTTTAGTTCTCTCTTTCTTTATTTTACTCCACCTCCATCTCACTCTGTTGTTTTCCTTTTTTCCTTCCTGATCTCCACATCCTCTATGTCCTCATTTAATTTCATTTCCATCTCCATCTCTATCTCATCCTTTCTGTCTCCACCTTTTCTATGTACTTCATCTCATCTTTTAATCTCCATTTTCATCTTCTCTATCTACCCCTTCATCTCCACCTTTACTTTTATCCTCTACAACTCCACCTCCATCTCCACCCTTTATATGCACCTGATCTCAATTTTCTTGTCTTATTTTATCCTCTCCTTCAACCTCTACTTCATCTTCACTTCCATCTGCTCCTTCTTAGTTTCTGTTTCCACCTTAGTCTCCTCTATCTTATACTATTCATCTTCAATCTTTTCTTCTTGATCTCCATATTTAATTCCATGTTTTTTATTTTTAACTCTATCTCCATCTCCATCTGCTATCTTCATCTTTTCCACAGATTGTCATCAAACTAATAATGAGGTACATTCACAGGTCTAGAAGAAAAACATGGAAGTTGTAGAAGGAAAGATGTATTTATGAAAGACAGAACATTTTTTTCTTGCTCTCCTTTCCTGTCTGTCTGTCTGTCTGTCTGTAACAAGCCGTTAGATGTAGTATTAAAAAATCTTTTCTGCAGTTCCTCCCACCATCATACGCTTTGAGAGCCCGGAGAAGCGGCACGACACCTGCATGCTCTTCATCATCCGCGGCCAGCCGCTGCCCACCGTTCGCTTCTTCTTCCGTGACGTGGAGCTGCAGCAGACCGACTACGTCCGCATGGAGGCTGAGGTTTACCAGGATTTACTCGAGGGTTGCCTGATCTTCAAAAACCCCACCCACCACAATAATGGCAACTACACGCTGGAGGCTCACAACTCCCTGGGCGTGGCTAACAAAACTGTCGACGCCCACTTTATGGGAGCTCCATTCGATGGTGAAAAGATCTCCCTTTAATCTAGAACAGAAAACTTTTGTTACACGATTGGAGACATAAATATTAGTGAAGAAATGATTCCTTATTTCCGAAAAGAGTCTGTGTTTATATGTCTTTAATGCAAGGCTGAAGTATTAAACACGTTACCTTCATCATTATCATTATTGGGGCAGCACGGTGGCTTAGTGGTTAGCACTGTTGCTGATTCCCGGCCAGGGGGTCTTTCTGTGTGGAGTTTGTATGTTCTCCCTGTGTGTGTGTGTGTTTTACTCCGGGTTCTCCGGTTTCCTCCTACAGTCCAAAAACATGTATGTTAGATTGATTGATGATTCTAAATTGCCCATAGGAGTGAGTGAGTGTGTGTATGTATAGAAAATGAATGAATGAATTATCATTATTATCATGATCATGTGTGTGTGTGTGTGTGTGTGCGTGTGTGTGTGTGTTAATATATTATAATAATGTTTTTTTTTTTTCTTTTTAGGAGACTATGTGGAATATTGTGAGTACTAACTAACTACAACACACTTACATTTACAGCCAGACACACAGACAGATAAACAGAGACAGACAAACACACAGACATATACACACGACAGACAGACATAAACAGAGACAAGACAGACACACAGACAGATAAACAGAGACAGACAGATAAACACACAGACAGATAAACAGAGACAGACAGACACACAGACAGACACAGACAGACAGATAAAAGAACAGAAAGACACACAGAAAGATAAACAGATACAGACAGAAAGATAAACTGACAAATAAGCAGACAGATAGTCAGACAAAAAGATGAAGTGGTGGCTTGGCGGTTAAGGTGTTGGACTAAAACCAAAAAGACCGGGGTTCCACCACTGTTGGGCCCCAATTGCTCAGTTTGTATAAAAGAGATAAATGGATAAGGGCGTCTGCCAAAAACTGTAAATGTAAATGTGAAAAAAGAGAGAGACAGACAGATAGAAAGACAGTGACACAGACAGACGGACAGACCGACAGACAGACAGACAGTGACACAGACAGACGGACAGACAGACAGTGACACAGGCAGACAGACAGACAGACAGACAGTGACACAGACAGAAGGATAAACAGATTATTAGCACATATATTTAAGATATTACACACTTTGAGTAAATGCATGTTTAGACTGATGAAGTTGATGACATTTGTGTGTGTGTGTGTGTGTGTGTGTGTGTTCACAGTTCACCCCTCAGCTCACTCCCCCGTGAGTCCAAGTCTGACCCCCACCCTCGCTGTTACACACCGTCCTGAAGAGGACACATTTGGGGTGAGAGAATTATATTGATGTCCTTATTTATGTTTGTGGGATCCGATCCGGAGTTTAATTCACGCTTATTGACACCCCAAGCGAAGATAACCGCACATCTGGACTCTGATTGGCCAGAAGGCGTTGATTAAGGGCCCCAACAGTGGTAACTTGGTGGTGCTACGATTAGCAGTCCAACACCTTCACCAATAAGCTACCACTTCCCCAATGGGTCCCGGGAAAATCATGGAGATGAGCTCGAGTTTAAGCTTCATTAAAGAGTTTTGTTTGCTGTAATCGGTCAAATGGAGATTAGAGTTTATTATAGCAGTGTGTTGGGGGGGGCAGTATTGAGCCTCTGAGTGTCCAGATGTCTTAATTGAAGACAGCGCTGTACTCTTTTCTTTATCATTTTTCGTCTGCTTTCTTTTGACTCGGGATTTGGCCACTTTATTCTGTTCAGAGGAAACGCTGAGCTGGTTGTACTTGAGCAGGGACGTGTTAACGGGAACCAGGATTCTATTCTCTAGTATGTAGAATTCACTTACTTTACAATCCTTATGATTCCTGAAAGGATGCTGATAGAAACACACACACACACCCACACAATTTTTTTCTGCTGGTCGAGTTCAATTGACTAGATCCAAACCCAGAATAGAACCCTGAGGAATACCAGGGCTCAGTATGTGTAAATCAGTGTGTGTAAATCAGTGTGTGTAAATCAGTGTGTGTCTAAATCAGTTCAAGTTCCCGGATGATTTTTTACTTTCTTTTACTTTCCGGATTCTGAATACACATCCGATGGACACTTCACTGTCCTATAATCATGCGGGACAGCTGATTCCTCAGATTCCAAAATGGCGGAAAGAAAGCGGCGCCATGGCGACTTCACAAGAGTTTAAATTAACTTTAATACTTCAGGATAAAAACGTTGTTCATTGTAGTTAAATTTCACTCCTTTATCATCATCACAATTTAAACATTAACACACTTTATATTCACACTGCTGTGATGTCACAGGTCATGTGATCAATATCAACATGGCGGATGTAGTATGTCCCAATTTCATTCATACTCTCAGCTAATAATACTGTATAGAACAGACAGTCAGGAAGTGCGGACTAACTCAGATGTAGCATGTGTTCTGATAGAATGATGAACAGTGTCGGTTGCGGCACAGAGGAGCTACATAATGAAAACAACTTGGACTCTGAATCAATCGTTAACGACGTTTACTGGGTTGCTTCAATTCCCAAATCTTTCCGCAGCCTTTGAGTGAGATAAATGTTTCTCTGTCAGTTTTCTGTTTGCAGCGGCACTCTAAATATTCCAGACATCTACTTATTAAATCTGTTTGTGAAAAAAAAATAATCCAGTAATAAAAGTTTGATGCCACTTTTCTGCTCCATCAGCTGTTGAGGGAAGAGTTCGTTAAATATTGTTTGTCCGTGGATTGGATCATGAAAATATCTCTATTGAGACGTTCTGGAAGGCGGGTTAATCCTCTCACACTCGCATTCTGTGTGTGGGGTGTGTGTGTGTGTGTGTGTGTGTGTGTGTGTGCTTAGTAATACAGTCCTTGGTGCAGAAATCCTGTCCCTGTTAGCCTTATCGTTCCTGAATGTTCTGCAGGATGATGAAGCGCTCTATGCATTGTGTGTTTTTTTTTTTTTTACACTTCATTAATTTCTGGATTTGTTTTTGCGCAGGATTACGCCGTGACTCCGAATTTTCCGGACACAGATTAAGCTCTTGTCTGAGAACAAATTACAATAGTAAAGGGGATTCTTGATTGCGGACAAATCCTAGCTTTTATACGAGACTCAAGGTTTTCTCATTCTGACGTTAACTGTTAAAAATGGACTAAAGAACTTCAGGTCCTTCACCTGAACTCTGTGGAGTAATGTGTGTATCTGTGAATTCCAGTTTATAATACAAGCAGCAAAATTCTGAATTAACTGACGTTTACGGAGAAGCTTCTGTAGTAAAGCAGATACAATCGATGCGAGAGGTGAGAACCAAGTGAACACAGATGACAGCACTGTGCGGGGTGAGAGATGGATGGAGATAAGCGACATTAGGAAAATAAAAGTAACAAGACCGGAAAATATTCTTAATGTGGGCTTCAAATGAAAGAATGCTGTCAAAGCTGATCCCAAAATTCGTAACCTGGAAAGAAGGATAAACCCTCGGAAGAGCCGTCGATGGGTAAAAAAAACCCTGCAGGACCTAGAAAGGAGTACTTCTGTTATGCTGCTATAATGTTAAACAAAATTAATAGCAGCATAACAATACAGATGTTGCCCAGTAAGAGAAGATAAAATAGAAACCATAGAGGGCCTAGGACGGAACCTTGAGGGACACCACAACTAACAGGAAAAGATTGGAAGTGAGTTCTTTTTGGTGTTGTCACAAACTGTGTGCATCTGAAAAAAAATATAAAGTAAATCAGGCGAGAGAAATAATAAAATATTGTGTGAAAAGGTGTTAAAAGCTGCACTCAGATACAGCAAAACAAGGATATTTATCTCCACTATTAGCCGCTTAAACAGATCATTGACAGAAAACACGTAGATAAATGAATAATAAGAGGAGCAGAGATCAGTGCTGAAAGTATTTTTTAAGAATTTAGGAGGATTTCAGATGGGGCAGGAGTTATCTGGATCGCACCAGGGTTTGAAGAATTTGGGTTAAAGCACCAGATGTAACAGATGATAGAGCAAAACCACACATATTAAACTTGTGTAATGGTGTAATTTCAGGTTTCTTGGTTTCCACTTCTCCACAGGAGCCCCAGTTCTGGTGCTCAGCTAATTCTGCACTCACTGTTTTCTGTTTTATTGTCTTTATTTCAGTTAATAACCTTTTGTTGAACGGTGCAGTAGCCTAGGGCATCGACATATATGGTCAGTCATCCCAGGTACCTTTCCTGATCTCCTCTTTCTCTCTGTCTCCTTTCACTGTCAACGAAAAAAAAAAATAAATCCACTATTTTTTTTTTTTTACAATTTATGATTTATCTGATTAGATGGTTTGCTGCTATTGGACTATAAGAAGGGAAGGAACTTTATCTGCGGGTCTCTGACTCACTCAGTTTTTTTGTCTGGATAAAACCTTCAGAACAAAGCAAATAAATGAAACTGTAACTCAGTCTAATGTAGACAAACGCAGCGATCTGCGTCATTACCCAGTGCGGCGGTCTGCGGAGATCTACAGGACTCGTGTGGGAGTTGCACTTCATCTTATCCATGTTGATTAGCTGAAGCTGTTTAATTTCTCACTGAAATCTGTTTAATTTCTCATATGTGAAAGCATGTTGTCTGTGAGACGGCCTTGACTAGCATTTAAATAAATTAGCCATTGTTTGTTTCTGCTCCCTCAAGGCTTCTCTTTAGATAATTAGAATAATTGCCTTCATAAAACTTGGCTCATGATATGCGGTACTGCTGATCAAAAAAAAACCTCTAAAGTGTGTGTGTGTTTGTGTGTTTGTAGGTGTCGATCGCAGTGGGCTTGGCTGGCTTCGCCTGCGTTCTCCTCCTTGTCATGTTTGTTCTCATTAACAAATATGGCAGGCGCTCCAAGTTCGGCATGAAAGGTGAGTGGTGTGTAAACAGCCTCAGCGTGAAGAATAAATGAAACGATAGACGTTCTGGTTTCTGATGTTTTGGATGTTTGTTCAGGTGCCAGTCATAGATATTGATCCGTGGTTGAGTTGTTGGCTTTTCCTTTGTTTCCATGGTTGGGATGATGGTTGTTAATTATAGAGATTTTATTTCAGTTCATGGGTTTTACAGTTAATGGCTTTGCTCAGATATCCCCGCAGTCGATGCATGGTATTGCCGGGAGTGGGCCAAGACCTTAACCACTGAGCTACCACATTTACATTCATGGAAGCCACCTTATTTAGAGCGACTTACTTTTATTTCATTTACCCAACTGAGCAGCTGGGGTTTAGGGGCCTTGCTCAGGGGCCCAGCAGTGGCTGCTTGGTGGTGCTAAGAATTCAACCCACAATCCCCTGGTCAGCAGCACCGGTTACTAGGATATCCGTTTATTATATCTGGATTCTTTATAAAAGAATTCCCCCTGTCTCTGCCCTCCTTCGGGTTGTTTGTTGCCCGTGAACATTGACATTCTAGTTTCTTGATTAATTTGATTTCTTAGATCTTGTTTTTCTTCAGCTTTCAAAGCAATGAGAAAAGTGTGAAGGAAAGTGTGGAGTCACCACCATGTTTCCCAGCATATGAGGAGTTAGTTGAGTTGAGATACTGAAGTGTGGACTGAAGACTGTCCGGTCAATAAAAAAGAGACATTTATAATAAAATTAGCGGACATTTGTAAGGCAGCATTTTGGTCCTCTTCACATACATTTGTCTGTTTTTGCAACCTGGACCTGGCAGAAACAGGGTCCTCACAATGGTTCCACACACAAGGGACAGTGACATGGCTTTATGGGTATCTTGTTTCCAAGTTTCCAAAGCGTTTTGACACAGTTCCTGGAGGAGCACATCTCCAGGTTACTCACGTAACCATGATTCCCAGAGGATCAATATGCTGAGTCACCTGCAATACCTCTAGCATCCCAGTTACATTACACAGTAGCACTTTGAAAGCGTTTCAACACAGCATCTTCTTCTCTCGGGGAACCGAGGTTACATGCAGCACCTGTAGATGTATCATTGGTCTGTGGGCCCCAGTTGTAGAAGAAAGTTGTGTGTTTTTAAGCATCTACAGCATCTTCAGTTCCATAGGTCTGAATGTATACATTTTGGCCAAAGTATGAGGAACCAGCTGTAGCTTTATTCCTGTTTATTTCCTACAAAAAATCATCAGTATGAAATCATTAGAATTCACACAAATTGCGGTTTCATCTGGCAGCTGGCTGAAGATTAGTGACTGTCCAAGGTTCAGAGCAGGGATGGAATCTGAAGGTTTCATTGTTAGCACAGCTTTAGTTTGAGCTCCATCCCGACTCTCATGCGGATCCTTCCTGATCCTGGTGGCTTTCACTGGTGAGGAAACGATTTGGCTGTGACGTCAGTTTAAACACTCTCTGTCACTTTTGTTTTTCTTCCACAGCTTTTTTATCCCTTTCCTAATATAGTCCACTCGTACATCACATGTGGTCATTTGGCAAAGGCCTCACTTTCATCCAGCAACGGAATTCAGTCCAAAATTCTCTGAGCAGCTGAAGGCTAAAGACTTGGATCAGAAGTCTGCCAGTGAAACTTACATCCTTCTGATTAGAGAACTTTAACTGTTAAACTATCTCTGCCAAGTGGGTGTTTCTGAACCTGACCTGGATGGAAGAAAGGATCGATCAACGGACTGCGAATGCTGAGATAATTTGGTGAATCCAAAATGAATATTACACAAGAAGCCTGTCAGAATATATGAAAAGCTGGAACGCAGATCAAAGCCTAAAATCTCCACACTGAATTTTTGTCTAACTTTACTGGGTGTGAAACTGGAGGCCATTAAACAACGATTGATTATTAATTTAATCATTCATTATAAGCCATTTATATTTTTAAGGAGGAATATCTACCCTTAAGGAGGACTATCTACCCTTAAGGAGGAATATCTACCCTTAATGAGGAATATCTACCCTTAAGGAGGAATATCTACCCTTAAGGAGGAATATCTACCCTTAAGGAGGAATAATCTAACGGAAATCTACCCGCTTAAGGAGGAATATCTACCCTTAAGGAGGACTATCTACCCTTAAAGAGGAATATCTACCCTTAAGGAGGACTATCTACCCTTAAGGCGGAATATCTACCCTTAAGGAGGAATATCTACCCTTAAGGAGGAATATCTACCCTTAAGAGGAATCTAAAAGTAGTACCTATAATCTACCTTTAAGAAGGACTATCTAAATATCCCCTTAAGAGGAATATCTACCCTTAAGGAGGAATATCTACCTTTAAGAAGGACTATCTAACCCTAAGGAGGAATCCCCTTAAGGAGGAATATCTACCCCTTAAGGAGAATATCTAATCTACCTTTAAGGAGGACTATCTACCCTTAAGGAGGAATATCTACCCTTAAGGAGGACTATCTACCCTTAAGGAGGAATATCTACCTTTAAGAAGGACTATCTACCCTTAAGGAGGAATATCTACCCTTAAGGAGGAATATCTACCCTTAAGGAGGAATATCTACCTTTAAGAAGGACTATCTACCCTTAAGGAGGAATATCTACCCTTAAGGAGGAATATCTACCTTTAAGAAAGACTATCTACCCTTAAGGAGGACACTACTTGGACTTCAGATCAGTTCATGGATTTTATTCACAGCACCACCCTTAAGGCTGCCAGTCCTGGGCCTCTAATTAAGGCTCCTAACCGTTAACTGCTCAGTTATATAAACAATAAGAAATTGCCAGAAGATAATGCCAGAAATATAAATGTGGCAGCTCAGTGAAAGCCAAGCGGAAGATTGTGGGTTCGATTCCTGGTACCACCAGTCTGCCATCACTGGGCCCCTAAGAAAGGTTTTTAAATGCTTAAATGGTTAAAATGATTAGATAAATGAAAGTCACTCTGGTCAGGTGCTGGTCAAAAGGTTATGTTGTTCCTGATCGGAAGGTGATGGGTTCATTTCCATCGACCCCCAAACTGCCACTTTTGGGAAAATATAGTAAAATGTATCTGTATAGTAAGAAAAGAAGACTTAAGGTCACCCCAGGCTGAGATTTCAGGGGCAGGTTTGAGTCCAGTGGTTAAGGTATTAGACTGCTGATTGGAAGGTCAAGGGTCCAATTCCCAGCACCACCAAGCTGCCACTACTGTGCCATTGAGAAAGACCTTTAACTTCAGTTTTTTTTGCCTGTAGAACCAAACAGTGGACAGTTCTAATACTTGATGTGCTGATTATTGATCAATGTTAATTAAGTAAAACATCTAAATATGGGCGGAGTCCTTTATTTTGATTGGCCCACCGAAACTCGATTGAAGCTGAATATATTTGAAAGGTTGTTTGGGTCATGTGAGGCCACGCCCCCTACACATCAAGGCCAGTGTTATAAAGTAAGTTATGCTCATCATAGTATAGTATAGAATTTCTAATGACATCATTCAGACACGCCCACCTTTCACTACAGGTGATTCTGTTCCAGATTAGCTGGGAAACTGATCCCGTCACTGAGCTACGATCGGAATAAATACGCAAAAAAATAAAAGAAAACACCAGAGATGTGCATCGTTGTGGATTTTGTCTCTCTGAGGTGATTTGATGTAAAGTATTTTTAGCGTTTTATGTTTAGACCTGTGTGTAAGTGAATACACATCATTCTGAGCGAGTGTGAGTGAGCGGCCATGATTGTTTTTCTGTTCTTGGCATTTTGCCATCTCTATTCACTCCTCTTCATTTTCTCAGTTGCTGCAGGGAAATGTTGTGTGTGTGTGTGTGTGTGTGTGTGTGTTGTGTGTGTTGTGTGTGTGTGTGTGTTGTGTGTGTGTGTGTGTGTGCGTGCGTGCGTGGTTTTATTTGTTTCGATTCCTCTGGCTAAACAACCTCTCCATTTGTTTCCTATTTCCCCCCCCCCCGATTCACCAACCCTCCGCCTCTACCCCCCATACCCACCGCCCCACCCCCACCACCGCCGCCTCCATGTTCCTGTTTTCATAAGCAATGAGATTTTTTTTATAGTTAATTAAAAGCAGATTACAGCAGTAACACCGGCAGATACAGAAATTTCAGAGGCGGAAACAGGGAAAAGAAAGGAACGGAAGAAAAAGAATAGAGAGTGGAAGAGTGTGTTGGCGTGTAACGGTTGGATGGAGCGTTAACTGTTTACATTCACACAGGCCGTGTCGTCTTATTCGGCTGTTCTGCATTCAGCACCATGCAGCACTCTGCCAGGCAATAAGAAGAAAGAGAGGAGAGAGAGAGAGAGAGAGAGAGAGAGAGAGAGAACAGAGAGAGAGAGACAGAGAGAGAGCAGAGAGAGAGCGGAGAGACAGAGAGACAGAGAGAGAGGAGAGAGATAGAGAGATACCGAGAGAGAGAGAGAGAGGAGAAGAGAGTAGAGAGATAGAGAGAGAGAGAGAGACAGAGAGAGAGAGAGAGAGAGAGAGAGAGAGAGAGAGACAGAGAGAGAGAGAGAAGAGAGAGAGATGAGAGAGAGAGAGAGAGAGAGAGAGAGAGAGAGAGAGAGAGAGAGAGAGAGACGAGGGGAGGAGGGAGTAGACAGAGAGAGAGAGAGAGAGAGAGATAGAAAGAGAGAGAGAGAGCGCGATGGAGTGGGAAAATAGCAGAGAGATGGCCTCTCTAGAGAAAGAGAGAGAGAACGAGGAAAGAGCCAGATGGGAAGAGAGAAGGGAAAGAGGGCAATGTAAAATAGCTAAGAGCGAAAATGAAAAAGAAAAAGAAAAAAACAGATAGGATTAGAGGTAGAGAAAGAAAGAGAGAGAGGCTGACTTGATGAGAAATGAGGAGAGGATGAAAGGCAGACATTTGAAAGAGAGAAAGAGGGAAACATGATTGGAAATGAATGATTGGGGATGAACGAGAGACAGAAAGAGAGAGAGATTAAGATGATTGGAAATGAAAGGATGAACGAGAGAAAGAGAGCGAGATATAAAAAGAGAGAGAGAGAGAGAGAATGGGCTGAGATGGAATAAAAAAGAGGCAGACATTAAAGAGGATACTAAACGAAATGGAGAGCATGAGAGACAGACAGAAATAAATACAGAGACATATCGACAGGATGAGAGACAGAACGGGTGAGAGAAGGCAGAAAGGATGAAAAAGGAGAAAAAATACAAAGAGAGAACGAGAGAGAGATCAAATGATTTTTTTATTCTTTCTTATTTTTTTGTTATTTCTTTTTCTCATCCTCCTTTTTCTTCTCTCTTTTTAGAATTTTGATAAATTATCATTTGTAAACAAAGCCCACACGCCGACACCTACACGGACTCTCTATCTGTTGAATACTGCACTCTGATTGGCTGAGCCACGGCTGTGTGTGTGTGTGTGTGTGTGTGTGTGTGTGTGTGTGCTTGGCCTGCGTAATCGCTTCTTACAGCTTTAATCATTATTAATTAGGGTTAATTAGTGTGTGTGTGTGTGTGTGTGTGTGTGTGTGTTTCTGTTCTAATTACATCTGAAGATAAAATATGTGCTTTTTATTTTACATGACCTCTCCTTATTCTCCTTAGTCACATGACCTCTCCTTATGTCACATGACCTCTCCTTATGTCACATGACCTCTCCTTATGTCACATGACCTCTCCTTATGTCACATGACCTCTCCTTATGTCACATGATCTTTTCTTATGTAACATGATCTCTCTCCTTTGGTCACACACACACACACACACACACACACACACACACACACACAGTTCTGGAGTGTTTGTAAATAGTCTAGTCTGTTTCGTTTTATTTTGTTTTTTTAGACTAAACTGGTTTGTTGAGCTGCACTATTTCGTCAATCATCTGTCTCTGTCATCTGATTCTCTTTGTACTCTTTGTGTGTGTGTGTGTGTGTGTGTGTGTGTGTGTGTGTGTAAATCTCATTCTGCTAATTGATATTCCACTCGTCTCTCTGGCAAGTCAAACTTTCTCCAAGGGCTCGCTGCGAAATTCCATTATTACCATCTCAAATCGCACAGCAGAGCCGTTCTCCTCCCTCCCAAGAAATCCTAATATTTAAGAAGTGTGTGTGTGTGTGTGTGTGTGTGTGTGTGTGTGTATCTGCGATGTGTCATGGTCGTCATTCGTCTCTTTTGTTCAGTAAAGCAGACGAACTAGCTTCTCGCTTGGCTGAACTTTATTTCTGAGGTTCTGCTGTTCACACACTCACTGCAGGATGTCGTAAAAACCTGCGGCTAATCAGACGACCCGCGGCAGGACACGCCGTATCATCCTGCTCGTTTTACCGCCCGGAACATCACCTACCTGCTCAATCCACTCCCCATTACACTGCCTACTACAAGTGTGAACATGGATGGATGGATGGTATGGATGGGTGGATGGATGGGTGGATGGATTGATGGACAACTGGATGTAAGGAAAGTAAGGAAGATAAAAATACAAAAGGAAGGAAAGGAAGAACTGGCAGATGAGTACCGAAAAGAAAAAATGTAATGGATGGCAAAAGAAA
The DNA here is from genome assembly GCA_005784505.1 of Bagarius yarrelli. Lineage (NCBI taxonomy): Eukaryota > Metazoa > Chordata > Actinopteri > Siluriformes > Sisoridae > Bagarius > Bagarius yarrelli. The sequence goes on from VCAZ01000242.1 coordinate 327,369, forward strand.
GACAGAGCAGGAGAGGTGAGGAGAGAAAGAGGAGAGGAAGTAGGGAGGGGAGGTAAGGGGAGAGAAGAAGAGGACAGAAGTGGAGGGGAGAGGAAGAGAAAAAGAAGAGGGAGGAGGAGGGGAGGGTAGGGAGGGGAGAGGAAAAAAAGAGGTGGAGGGAGGGGGAGAGAAGGAGAGGAAAAAAAGAGGAGAGGAAGAGGGCAGGAGGGGGGGAGAGAGGGGGAGAGAGAGGAGAGGAAAGGAAAGAGAGAGAGGAAGAGGGGAGGGAGGGGGAGGGGAGAGGAGGAGGAGAGAATAGGGAAAAAAGAGGAGAGGAAGAAGGGGAGGGAGGGGGAGAGGAGGAGAGGCAACAAAGAGAGAGGAATAGGGGAGGGAGGGGGAGAGAGGAGAGGAGAAAAAGGAGGAGAGGAAGAGGGGAGGAGGGGGTGAGTAGGAGGAGAGGGAAAAAAAGAGGAGAGGAGAGGGGAGGGAGGGGAGAGGAGGAGAGGAAAAAAGAGGAGAGGAAGAGGGGAGGGTAGGGGGAGGGGAGAGGAGGAGAGGAAAAAAAGAGGAGAGGAGAGGAAGAGAAGGAGGGAGGGGGGAGAGGAGGAGAGGAAAAAAGAGGAGAGGAAGAGGGGAGGGAGGGAGGAGGGAGAGGAGGAAGAGGAAAAAAGGAGGGAGGAAGAGGGGGGAGAGGGGGAGAGGGAGAGGGAAAAAAAAAAAAAGGAGAGGAAGAGGGGAGGGAGGGGGAGAGGAGGAGAGGAAAAAAAGAGGAGAGGAAGAGGGGAGGGAGGGGGAGAGGAGGAGAGGAGAAACAAGAGGAGAGGAAGAGGGGAGGAGGGAGGGGGGAGGAGGAGAGGAAAAAAAGAGGAGAGGAAGAGGGGCAGGAAGGGGGAGGGGAGGGAGAGGAGAGAAAAAAAGAGGAGAGGAAGGAGGGGAGGGAGGGGGGAGAGAAGAGGAGGCAGAAAATTGAAAAGTATTAAAAGTTCACATATAAAGGAAAATGGAGGAAGGAACACTGGTGTTGTTAAGAACAGTCATTTTGCATCTTGTAGGAATTTGTTTGTTTGTTTGTTTGTTTGTTTGTTTGTTTGTTTTTGTTTGTTTGTTTGGGTTTGTTTCACTGGTCATGGTTGTGATATTGTGATGATTTGATGATGATGGCATTGGTGATGGAGTTGGTGGTGATACAAGCAGCAGTAATGGTGATGGTGGTGGTGGTGGTGATGGTGTTGGTGATTGGAGTTTGGTGGTGATTACAGCAGTAATGTGAAGTGGTGTGGTGGTGATGGTGTTGGTGAGGAGTTGGTGGTGATTCAGTGGTGATGGTGGTGGTTTGGGTGTAATTGATGGTGGTGGCAATGGTGTTGGCTCTTATTAGAGACTTTAATATCTAAATAAATGGTTGAGAGGACGTGTCTGGGAGGAAGTGGATAGGAGGACGTGTCTGGTAGGAAGTGGATAGGAGGACGTGTCTGGTAGGAAGTGGATAGGAGGACGTGTCTGGTAGGAAGTGGATAGGAGGGGGGTATTGTCTGGGAGGAAGTGGATAGGAGGGCGGTGCTGAAGGAATGGATGGAGGGCATGTCTGGGAGGAAGTGGAATAGGAAGGGCGTGTCTGGGAGGAAGTGGATAGGAGGCCGTGTCTGGTAGGAAGTGGATAGGAGGACGTGTCTGGGAGGAAGTGGATAGGAGGACGTGTCTGGGAGGAAGTGGATAGGAGGGGGAGGGCGTGTCTTGGAGGGTAGGAGGACGTGTCTGGAAGGAATAGGAGGACGTGCGTGTCTGGGAGGAAGTGGATAGGAGGACGGTTGTCTGGAAGGAAGTGGATAGGAGGACGTGTCTGGAAGGAGGTGTCTAGGAGGAACGTTGCTGGAGAAGTGGATAGGAGGACGTGTGGAAGTAAGTGGATAGGAGGACGTGTCTGGGAGGAAGTGGATAGGAGGACGTGTCTGGGAGGAAGTGGATAGGAGGATGTGTCTGGGAGGAAAAGAATAGGAGGCAGCGGTTGGAAGGAAGTGAATAGGAGGAAGTGGGTGGAGGACATGTCCTGGAGGAAGTGGACAGAGAGGACGTGACTCGTAGAAAGTAGATTTGAGGAGGTGGACAGGAAGGAGTGTCCGAGAAAACCTGTCTGACACTGAAGCAGCAGGCAGCAACGTCAAATGTCAGAAGAAAGGACGGTTTCATTTGATGTAAAGAACAGAACAGCTTGACAGAGGATAGACAGAAAGACAGAAATTCAGATAAAGAGAGACAGACAGACAGACAGACAGAACAGAATAGTTAGATAGATAGAAAGATATATGAACACTGAATGAGCTGTGTGACCTCACAGGACCATAAGATTCTTTACTTTTGAGACGACACAACGTGACCGTCATATTGCGGTATTTTAACACACACACACCACACACACACACACACACACACACACACACACGGCAGTATCCGATCCTCCGATCAGAATCCAGCCTTTATGAAACGCTGCTGTTTTTTTCCGCTGTAGTGCTTCCAGTCCTCTCACTTGATTGCGTGACGCGTTTGTCAATGTCTGCTTTAGCGAGTCACCTGACATCCACTACCAACGTGAGGTAAGACAGGCAAGATGTCAGTCCACAAACCGCTGAGAGAGAGGGAGAGAGGAGAGAGGGAGGGAGAGAGAGGGAGAGGAAGAAAGAGATAGAGAAAGAGAGGGAGAGAGGGAGAGGGAGAAAGAGATGAGTAGGAGAGAGAGAGAGAGAAGAGAGAGAGAGAGGGAGGGAGAAAGAGAGAGAGGAGATAGAGGAAGAAATGAAGTAGATAGCGAGAGAGAGAGAGAGAGATAGATATATAGAGCGAGAAGAGAAAAAATATATAATCTAGAGAGAGAGATAGCAAGAGATAGTAGAGAAAAATATAGAGCTCTAGAGATAGAGAGAGAGAGAGAGAGGAGAAATAGAGATATCAGAGGATAAAATAGATATATAGATATAGATTATAGATAGAGAGATAGAGAGATATATAGAGAGATATAGAGAGAATATAGATATATATATAGATAAGATAAGAGATAGAGGATAGAGAGAGATATAGAGAGAATAGATGAGCGCCTAGAGAGAAGAAGATAGAGATAGATATATATAGAGAGAGAATATAGAGAGCTAGAGAGATATAGAAAAAAATCGAGATAGAGCCGATATAGAGAGAGATAGATGAGAATAGATAGATAGAGATAGAGAGAGAGATAGATAGAGATAGAGAGAAGAGAATAGAGAATATATATATATATATAGATATATAATAAATATAGATTAGCAGAGAGAAGAGAGGATAGAGAAGATAAGATAGATAGATATAGTAGAGATGATTATATATCAGATATAGTAGAGATAGAAAGAGATATAAGAATAAAGAGAACTTGAGAGAGATAGAGAGAGATAGAGAGAGATAGGGAGAGATAGAGAGAGATAGAGAGAGATAGGAGAGATAGAGAGAGATAGCAGAGAAGAGAGAGAAAGAATCCAGTATGTTTGCTGGATTGACTCTTTTCTGAACAGTGCAAAAATTCTGACACTGGAACTGCTGAGATTTTTTGTTTTGTCTCTTTTCCATACGGCATCATGGACAAACCGCTGGTGTGTGAGCAAACGTCCAGCTGTTCCAGGGAAAGAGACCATGTGGGGACACCAGTTTTCAGCCACCGGACTGATGATTATTAATATCTTTATGCAGACAATGAAAATAGTAATGAACATTTACAGAAGCTTACATTGCATTTCCAGATCTCGTTGGGTTGGTGTGTGTGTGTGTGTGTGTGTGTGTGTGTGTGTGTGTGTGTGTTGACTCGGTACCATGTACTCCAGTGCTTCGTCTGGTCCTCTGTCTCGATTGACTCCAGACGGTGGTTTTTGGAAGCAGGATGTGTGTCATTTGGACCGGTGTTAATGTGGAGTTTGATAGACTTTCAGGCCACTAAACTGAGAACCGATGAATTAAACACTGAATCCGGGGCGTTTAATTGGACCATTAACTTCCTCACTGGGGTCATACAGGGGTCAGAACCGCTGGAGAACATCAGTCAGAACTACTGCTGAGTCAAACTCCAGTCCTCTGCTGCGGCTTTCTGTGATCACTGGGATACGATACTGTTTCTATAGTAACAGCACAGATACACAGACGAAACAGGAAGTGTCCAGTGACAAGGAAAATTATTTTCCCTAACAGCACACGATCTGATCTAGGATCATCTAATCTAGTCTAGTCTAATCTAAACTGATCTAAAATAATTCAATGTAAAATAATCTAGTCTGGTTTAATCTAATCTAACCTGATATAATATAATGTAATTTAATCTATTCTAATTTAAACTGATCTAGTCAAATCGAATCTAATCTAATTAATCCAATCATAAACTAAACATAGACTTAAACTGATCTAGCCTAGCCTAATCTAGTCTAATTTATTGAAATCTAATCTAATCTAATCTAATCTGCATTTAGGCAGCCATAGCTTGTACAGTTAATGGTATCAACTCCAAGGCTAACTTTTTAGCCTGCTGGCTATTTGTGGGCGGAGTTTAAGATAAAGTTAGATTTTTTTAACCTGCTTTAAAATCTTAATGAATAAAATATAGAAACACACAAACCTGCTATTTAAATAGTATTTAATGATTTGTTACTAAAAGATATGGGGTTTTTTTTAATAATATTGTTTTTGGAAGTAATTTATAACTAATATTTTAATCCCATTTATTTTTAAATATATAATTTACTTTATTAAAGATTTTTTAATTATTTATTAAATATCGACATTTATTTCAATTGTTTTATTATTTAATATGTTTATAAATGTGTTTTACATGTGGTGAAATATTGGTATGTTATTGTAAATATTGCAATCGGTTGACTGGCGCTAGCATGACCGCAGCATTAGCGTGTACAGCTATATTTAGCGTAATTAGCAGTGATGTTCCTGGTGTAGCACTCGTTATCTCAGCAAACATCCGTTCAGATGTTCTTCAGGTGTAAAGCGCTGTATCTTCTGTATAAAACCAGAAAGGGTGGAGACAGCAGCTCAGTGTGTTTACGTAACTCCTCACAGCAGGTCGTCTGCGGTTCTCCGCCACAGGAAACAGAGAACATCAGCAGAATCTTCTGAAGAGGGCAATTACTCCACATCCAAC
>VCAZ01000242.1:337511-355011 GCA_005784505.1 Bagarius yarrelli
AAACTGTCCGTGTTTCTCTGGCGGTTTTTCGCAGGAAAGAGAATGATGTGAAATCCAGCAGATTGGACAGGAATGGAGTCTGAGATGTGGACTAAACACACAGATCCGCGAGCTGTAGGACGTCCTCCAGGCCTCAGAAAGCAGGACGTTAATCAGACAAAACATAAAGACAAACAAAAGACAGTCAAAAACACAAACTGTTTAAACTGAAATTATATCAATTTAATTAACACAAAAATTTAAGGATCACAACTAAACAATTTTAACAGAATATCAGACTGGAAAGACGGGTTAGTTAAACCAGACAGGTGTCTTTACTGAGAACAGCATGAAGGGGACAGTAATGGAGCAGATTTATACTGGTTACTGGAGACCAGCGGAGAAAGTCGAAGGAGAAGAAGAGTCCCTGAGTCAGGAACTTAGAATAGAGATATAGAGAAACTGAGGAATAGAGGAACTGAGGAACCGAGGATAGAGGAACTGAGGATAGAGGAACTGAGGAACTGAGGATAGAGGAACTGAGGATAGAGGAACGAGAGAGAACTGAGGATAGAGGGGAACTGAGGATAGATAGAGAACGGACTGAGGAACTGAGACGAATAGAGGAACTGAGGAACTGAGGAACTGAGGATGAGGAACTGAGGATAGAGGAACTGAGGAACTGAGATAAGAGAACTGAGGATGAGGACGACTGAGGATACTGAGGATAGAGGAACTGAGGATAGAGGAACTGAGGAACTGAGGATAGAGGAACTGAGGAAACTGAGGATAGAGGAACTGAGGAACTGAGGATAGAGGAACTGAGGAACTGAGGAGAATGAGAACTGAGAAGAGTACTGAGGAACTGTCGATAGAGGAACTGAGGAACTGAGGATAGAGGAACTGAGGATAGAGGAACTGAGGATAGAGGAACTGAGGATAGAGGAACTGAGGAACTGAGATGAGGATAGATGAGGATGAGGATAGAGGAACTGAGGACTGAGTGAACTGAGGATAGAGGAACTGAGGAACTGAGGATAGAGGAACTGAGGATAGAACTGAGGAACTGAGGAACTGAGGAACTGAGGATAGAGGAACTGAGGATAGAGGAACTGAGGATAGAGGAAGAGGAACTGAGGATAGAGGAACTGAGGATAGAGGAACTGAGGATAGAGGAACTGAGGATAGAGGAACTGAGGATAGAGGAACTGAGGATAGAGACACTTGAAAACCGCAGGTGAAAGCTTGGGTTGCAGGAGTTGATTAATTGATTGATTGATTGATTGATTGATGGATTGATTAATTGACTGATTGATTAAATGATGATGAATTGATTGATTTGTTGAATCATTTCGTTGCAGGTCTGATCTCGGAGTAGGAAATCAGGAGAAGTGTCTTTTTTTCAGGTTCTTTAGCCGAAGTGAGTTTATCCTGTCTGAAAAAAGACAACAGAATTATTAAAAAAACATTTTGGGATTAAAAACTGAAATAGAAGGAAAATGAGCAACAGCGTAGTGAGTTTTTTCAAACCCCATTTGTGTGTGTGTGTGTGTGTGTGTGTGTGTGTGTGTGTGTGTGGTGTGTGTGTTGGAGAAATGTCTGTATTATTACTCAGACTTTGCTCTTTTGTTAAAGCTAAGAAAGAGAGTAAAAGCGTCTATGTGAAAAATGTCTTTTCCGTCCATGCAGTCGGTTTTGGATCAATGAACATTAGCGAAAAAAATCGGACTTTATTCTGCAGATGTTTTTCTTTAATTGTCTGATGTTTCGCTGCACTTTTACAATCCGCTCACAGCAAAATCCACACCGAGCAAAAGAGCTGATTTACTTCCTTTCTTTTCTTTAAATTGGAGATTAGATTGGAGGAAGATGAGTGTCGGGGGGTGGGGTAGGGGGTGGAGTGTGTGGGGGCGGTGGATGAACGGTTTACGGTGTGAGATCAGACGGTGAGCACAGACTGTCCTCACATTGTTAAACTTTTTCTCCAGTCAGGACTGGGACTCGGGTCAGGTGACATAGAGTTAAGCCACACCCATGCGGTGAAGTATATGTTAGGCGTCCCACAAGGCTCGGTTCTCGCACCGCCTCAGTATAAGTTTACACTTGCTCTCCTGGCTAAAACTTCCAACAGAACCGATGAACAACCAATTTCTTTCTCTATGAACCTAAATTCCATAATTAAATTCATCAATAAATAAAATAAATTTAGGAAACAATATTAATCCATAAGTTATTTATTTCCGTTATTCGAGTTAAATTTGGTTATTTATATTCTTTAAAAGTTCCGATTAAAGAAATGAACTGATGAATGGTGTCTGTAGCGTTTGTTTTTGTTTCTCAGCGTTCATCAGCGTGGGATTGGTTCCTGGGCCTCGAACCTCCTGCACGAGTTTACAGGGAAGCTACGATGAGTGAAAGATTCTAACGCGGCCAGTTTTAACGCGCGGTTCCGTTGATTCTGGCTAATCACACAGTGCAAACGTCCGCGTAGCAGCAAGACTAAATAATGCTAAAGACTGTAACCCTAACCTGTAATCAGTTCCTCAGAGAGAGAGAGAGAGAGAGAAAGAGGGAGGGAGAGAGGGAGATTGAGAGGAAGGAGGTGGAGGAGAAGAGAGATGAGAGAGTGAGAAGAGAGAGAGAGTGAGAGATAGAGTGAGGAAGAGAGAAAAACAGAGAGAGAGAGAGAGAGAGTGAGAGAGAGAGTGTGTGTGAGAGAGTGTGTGTGTAAGAGAAAAAGATAGAGAGAGAGAGTGAAGGAAAGAGAGAGAGAGAGAGAGAGAGAGAGAGAGAGAGAGAGAGAGAGAGAGAGACAGATAAGTGTGTGAGAGAGTGTGTGTGTAAGAGAAACGATAGAGAGAGAGCGCGTGAATGAGAGAGAACAGAGAGAGAGAGAGAGTACGAGAGAGCGAGAGAGACAGAGAGAGAGAAGAGAGTGATTGTGTGGAGAGAGTGTGGTTGTAAGAGAATAAGATAGAGAGAGAGAGCGTGAAGGAAAGAGAGAGAGAGACAGAGAGAGAGAGAGGATGAGAGAGAGACTGAGAGAGAGAGAGAGGAGAGAGATAGAGAGAAGTGTTGTGAGAGAGTGTGTGTAAGAGAATAGATAGAGAGAGAGAGAGTGAAGGAAAGAGAGAGAGACAGAGAGAGAGAGAGAGAGAGAGAGAGAGAGAGAGAGAGAGAGAGAGAGAGAGACAGAGAGAAAGAGAGAGAGAGAGAGAGAGAGAGAGTGTATGCATGATTCTTGAAATGTGTTTGGATTTTATTCTGCTGTGCAGAGTCGAGACGAATTAATTTTAAAATCACATCATAAACCACATTTGTTTTATTGTGTGTGTGTGTGTGTGTGTGTGTGTGTGTGTGTGTGTGTGTATACTGAGCTCATTCTTCTCCTCTCTCCTTCTCAGAGATTGAGTCTGACAGCAGGCTGATGTGTTTGTTATGCTTTGTGACCACTCTGGATTCACTGCTGTGTGTGTGTGTGTGTGTGTGTGTGTGTGTGTGTGTGTGTTTGGTGTGTGTGTGTGTGTGTTTTCAACCTTCATTCTGCTGATAAATAGTTCTTCCCGAATAAATGTCACACCCCTCAGCGCGGAATCCCTTGTTTGGATTTATTATGAATTGATCTGAAGTTTAGCGCTTTAGCTTTAGAGCAGCAGATCTGCTAGGCTAACTTTGCTAACAAGTAGTATGAACATATGGCTACCGGTTTAGCTTTGCAGACTCGTTGGTGTAGTGCCTGACACTGATATCTGTAGCCTTAAAACAGTGGGCGGAGTTTAATATATGGGAGGGGTCACAGCTTCAGTGGGTTAAGCAGCAGGTTTGGGGGGCGTGGCTGAACGTTTGGAGGTAGACCAATACTAACTTTATTTCTCCCTCTGTCTGTCTGTTTATCTACCTGTGTGTCTGCCTGTCTGTCTCTATATCTGTCTGTCTGCCCGTCTGTCTCTCTCTCTTCCTCCAGGTCCTGTAGCTGTAATCAGTGGAGAGGAAGACAGCGCCAGCCCCCTGCACCATGTTAATCACGGGATTTTGAGCCCGTGTACATTGGACCCCGGTCCGGACGCCGTCGTCATCGGCATGACCCGAATCCCCGTCATCGAGAACCCGCAGTATTTCCGCCATGGACACAACTGCAACAAACCTGCGACGTGTGAGTGTCATCAGTGTTGTGTTTATTATTCAACAGTGTTTATTATTCTGCAATATTTTATACGCAACCCTGTTTTTTGGTTTTTTTTTTTTTTTTTTTTTTTTCCCAGCGCGTCTCCATAGCAACAGAACTTTCGTTAATATATTAATTAATACAGATTTATTTGGTTTAATTAGAACAGAATCAGTACTAAAAGAAACAAACGTCACACCCCCTTTAGGAACAAATATACAGGGCCACACCCCCTTTGCTAACAAATATATAGGCCACACCCACTTCAGTAACAAATATACAGGCCACACCTCCTTCAGTGACAATTATATAGGCCACACCTCATTCAGTAACAATTATATAGGCCACACCTCCTTCAGTAACAAATATACAGGCCACACCCTCTTTAGGAACAAATATACAGGCCACACCCCCCCTTTGCTAACAAAACAAATATATAGGCCACACCCACTTCAGTAACAAATATACAGGCCACACCTCCTTCAGTGACAATTATATAGGCCACACCTCATTCAGTAACAATTATATAGGACACGCCTCCTTCAGTAACAAATATACAGGCCACACCCTCTTTAGGAACAAATATACAGGCCACACCCCCCTTTGCTAACAAATATATAGGCCACACCCACTTCAGTAACAAATATACAGGCCACACCTCCTTCAGTGACAATTATATAGGCCACACCTCTTTGAAAGACCAATATACAGGCCAAACCTCCTTCCTTCAGTGACAATTATTTAGGCCACACAAACTTCTTCAGTAATAAATATATAGGCCACACCCCCTCCAAGGACAAATATATAGGCCACACCTCCTTCAGTAAAAACATAGAATCCGCACCTCCTCTAGTTACAGTACCAGTCACAGAGGCTCTGCTTTTCTGTATCTGCACACTGCACAGAGCATTTCTGAAATTCACGGCGGTATTTTTTAGGATTTGTGGCAGTTTCGTCCTTGTCCAGCTTTTTTTTACCGCGTACTTAAGGAGTGTGTAAATCTCGCTGAGCCTCTGCGTTCGGGAGTTGTTGGCTTTTACGGAGCTGTCACAGTTTGAAGGAGAGAAATGAAGTCATGTTTAAATTTAGGGCCAAGAGTAACTCATGGTGGAAAGAGAGGGAAGCAGCGAGGGAGAGATATAAAAAGAGAGAGAGAGAGAGAGAGAGAGAGAGAGAGAGAGAGAGAGAGAGGGAATAATATGGGAATCATCTGGGTATAATATGGGAATTATACAAATTATATGAAATCAGAAAATAATCTAAGAATAATTCAGGATTATTGTATAAATGATTCAAAAACAATCTGGAAAAAAACGGAATGTGGGAATATAGGAATGATTTTGGAAAAAATTGGAAATAATCTGGTATCATAAAAGGATTGATCTAGAAACAATTAGAAAATTTGTTAAAATGTTAAAATAATCAAAGAATTATTTTATTATATACAAAAAATCAGGCATATTCTCGAAATAATATAGGGATAATCCAGGATTAATATAGTAATAAAACAAGAAAATCTGGGAATGATTTGGGAATAATATTGGAATAATTTTAAAAATAGGAATAATCCGGAATAATAAAGGGTTAATTTAGAAATAATTTAAAATGAATAGTGAAATGATCTTGGAATAAATTCTTAGAACAATCTAGGAATAATAAGGGAACAATCTGAGAATAATCCAGAATTAATCTAGAAATAATTTGGATTTAATCTGAAAATAATACAAGAAAATCTGTGACTAATCTAAGAATAATCCAAAATTATTATGAAAAATTATTTGGAAACAATTTCAATTTAATCTGTTAATAATACAAGAAATAATATCTGAACAGTCCAGGATTTATCTAGAATTAGTCTGTGAATAATCCAGAAAATTCTGAGATTAATTCATGAATAAGGTGAGAATAATCACGGATTAGGATTTTTCACTTTACTCGTCTATTTCTGACACATGATTTCCCCAAATCCTTACGAAAGTTACCAGTTAAATCCTTACCTCCATCTAATACCATAACCACACCCCCCTGTCTGTCTCTCGAAGGTTATTGCTCTCCTCCAGCCTTTGAACTGATCTGAAGATCTCAATAAGATCCAGCGGCTTTCAGAAGCTGCTAGCGCTCGTACTGTAAGCATGCTAATTATAGACGCTAGTCTGCTTTTTATCGTGTTTGACCGCAGCTCTGTTTCCAGGCACCACTGAGACAGAGAGAGCGAGACAGAGAGAGAGAAGGAGAGACATAGAAGAGAGAGAGAGAGAGAGAGAGAGAGAGAGAGAGAGAGAGAGATAGCATTAAGATGAGTAACGATGCTCTCCTGCGGGTGAACTGAGGCAATATCTACTATTCCAGTGAGCTCATGGCCATGATTAACACCTCAGGTGTCCAGGTTCCCCATCTTCTTGGGTTGGAGTGTAGAGACGGATTAGATAGACGGAGTGGAGTAATGGAGAGACCGAGTGGAGAGATATAGGGAAAGATGTAGTCCAGTGGTTAAGGTGTTGGACTGCTAATTGGAGGATCAGGGTTCGATTCCCAGCACCACCAAGTTACCACTGTTGGGCCCCTGAGTGAGGCCCTTAACCCCCCAAATGATCAGTTGTATAAAAGAGATAAATGTGAGTCGCTCTGGATAAGAACATCTGCCAAATGCTGTAAATGTACATATATGAAAAAACGGAGAGACTGAGAGACAGTGAGGCGGAATGGATAGACAGACAGACAGACAGACAGACAGACGTGATTTTCTTCTGATCTTTTTCTTTCTGTCTGTCTTTTTTTCCTTCTTCTTTACTTTCTGTGTTCTTCTATCTTTTATTTTTTTTTTACTCGACTGTTTGTAAGTAAAAACTCTTTCTTCGTTTTGTTTGTCGTTTCTCAGTTCTGTCCATCGTCACGTCACTTGTTTATCTGAAGGATGCAACTTTTATTTTTTTGCGACAATGTCTGTCTGGGAGCGCTGATTATTCTTCACACGCACACACACGCGCACACACACACAGGCGCACACACGCGCACACACACACACAGGCGCACACACACACACACACACACACACACACACACACACACTGGTCTTTCAGTAACGTTTCTATCGTCTCGGTTTTCTCGGAGCTCAAAGAGAAACTTCGATCAGTCGTTCGCTTTTCTGCTCTGATCTTTACAGACAAATAAATCACACCACAACCGCCTAATGTGACCAGGAGAAGATTTTCTCTCTCTCTTTCTCAAACACTCTCTGTCTTTTTCACTCTCTTCTGCTCTCCCTTTCTCTTTGTATCTCTCCCTCTCTCACACTCTCTTCCTCTCTTTCACTCTCTCTTCTCTCCCTCTCTCACACTCTCTTCCTCTCTTTCACTCTCTCTCTCTCCTCCCTCTCTCACACTCTCTTCCTCTCTTTCACTCTCTCTCTCTCACACACACTCTCTGTCTTTCTGTCGTTCTAACTCTCTCACACTCTTCCTCTCTCTCTGTCTCTCTCTCTCTCTCTCTCGCTCTCCCTCTCTGTTTCTTTTTCTCTGTCTCTCTTCCTCTCTGTCTCTTTCTCTCTCTCTCTCTCTCTCTCTCTCTCTCCCCTCTCTCTCTCCTCTCTCTCTCTCTCTCTCTCTCTCTCTGTTGGACGATAGCCCGAGTGTTTATTCTGAGAGATCATCACTCATCCTCACACAACATTCAATAATAACCTCAGAGTGACGAATGTTTCTCTACACGGCTGTATTAATACACATCACTTTCACACACACACACACACACACACACACACACAACACACACATGTACACACACACACACACACACAGAGTAATAAAGATAGAGAGGGTGAGACAGAGTGAGGTTAAGACAGATAGAGAGACTGTGACCGACAGTGAGACAGACAGAACATAAAACAGATAGAGAGAGTAAGACAGGTAGAGAGTGAGCCAGATGAACAAAGAGTGAGACAGATAGAAAGTAAGCCAGATAAAGAGTGAGGCAGATAAATAGAGATTGGGACAGAAAGAGATAGAAACAGAAAAAAGACAGAAAGAGAGAGTGAGACAGAAAGAGAGAGTGAGACAGAAAGAGAGAGTGAGGCAGATAGATAGTGAGACAGATAGGAAGAGAGCCAGATAAACAGAGAGAGAAAAAGATGAAGAGAGTAAGACAGATAAATAGAGAGTGAGACAAATAGAGGCAACCGTTTCCAAGGTGTCCCCCTTTCCCTCTCCTGCTTTTCACCTTTTCAGAGAGAATGAATAATAATAATAACACACACACACACACCAGAGCTCACTATGACTTTAGCACAAAAAGAGGGAATGAAAGAGGAAATGAGAGAGAGATCAGAGGGATGAATGTAGGAGATCCACAGGCTCTCTGATAGATCCACTGTCTCTCTGATAGATCCACAGGCTCTCTGATAGATCCACTGGTCTCTCTGATAGATCCACAGGCTCTCTGATAGATCCACAGGCTCTCTGATAGATCCACTGTCTCTCTGATAGGTCCACAGGCTCTCTGATAGATCCACTGGCTCTCTGGCTCTCTGATAAATCCACTGGCTCTTTGATAGATCCACTGACTCTCTGATAGGTCCACTGGCTCTCTGATAGATCCACTGGCTCTCTGATAAATCCACTGGCTCTTTGATAGATCCACTAGCTCTCTGATAAATCCACTGGCTCTTTGATAGATCCCCTAACTCTCTGATAAATCCACTGGCTCTTTGATAGATCCCCTGACTCTCTGATAAATCCACTGGCTCTTTGATAAATCCACTGACTCTCTGAATGAAGAGAGGAATAAAAAAGACTAGTTAAAGATGGTAAATGAAGTCGGTCAATTTTTTCGGCGTTAGTTAATGGGGTGTGGAAAGATCGCAACTTTCTCTCCAACGTAAATATCATGAAGACGAATTCGGCGTGAAATCGCATGAAACGGTGCTGAAAGATGAACAGATTCAGAGGAATTTAATGAAGCTGCAGTCGACGTGAATCTGTCATCAATCCAGCAGATCTTCAGGTCAATCCGCTAATTAGGATTAATTTCCTGCCACGTTAACACCTGTAGCACAGAGAAGGTCATCCATCTCCCACAGGAACCTGCTGAGAGAGAGACAGACAGAGAGAGAGGGAGAAATATAAAGCTACACAAAAATAAAGAGATGGAAAGACAGACAGACAGACAGAGAGACAGAGAGACAGACAGACAGAGTTGGTTTGAGATTTCTCCTGGCATTAAATCAGCAGAAAGACAGATTGATGGAAAACTGCAGCATTTATCTGACCTTTAGGTCTTCAGGTAACACGGCTGCTCTAATGGACCTCGACACACACACACACACACACACACACCCTATGGTGACGGAGTGTTCAGGTGACGCTGACTGTCTCCATCACTGTCACACTGCTGTCACTGCTGAACGCTACACACGTCCAACTGGTGCCATCACTCTGGCTTTTTGGAGCCTCTGCGAAAGCACACACACACACACACACACACACACACAAATTACTGCTTCATTGATTTCCAACACCAATACTGCAAAACTGAAATAAAGCCTTTACGCTTTATATCTCTGATCTGTGTGTGAGTGTGAGTGAGTGAGTGAGTCTGTGTGTGTCTGTGTGTGTGTGTGTGTGTGTGTGTGTGTGTGTGTGTGTTTAACAGCATGGACTGTTAGTGATGATGGACCACTTTGAGTAAATAGCAGATGTTGCTCTAATGTTAGCCATATGGAGAAAACACACTCTCAAGATTGAGGCTGTGTGTGTGTGTGTGTGTGTGTGTTATTTGTTATTGTCAACTTCATTAGTACTTGTAGAATTTTTCAGTTTTATTATTATAATAATTATTTTTATTTGACCACACCCTACCCAAAACCCCGCCCACTTTACCCTAAAATCCACCCAATTATAACCCTTAACCCTGCCGCCAATCTACCCTAAACCCCACCCCTTACTCTAACCCTAAACCCCACCCCTTACTCTAACGCTAAACCCCACTCCTTACTCTAACCCTAAACCCCACCCCTTACTCTAACCCTAAAACCCACCCCTTACTCTAACGCTAAACCCCACCCCTTACTCTAACCCTAAACCCACCCCTTAACCCTAACCCTAAACCTCATCCCCTACTCTAACCCTAAACCCCACCCCTTACTCTAACCCTAAACCTCACCCCTACTCTAACCCTTAACACCACTCCTTACTCTAACCCTAAACCCCACCCCTTACTCTAACCCTAAACCCCACCCCTTACTCTAACCCTAAAACCCACCCCCCTTACTCTAACCCTAAACCCCCCCACCCTTTACTCTAACGCTAAACCCCCACTCCTTACTCTAACCCTAAACCCCCACCCCTTACTCTAACCCTAAAAACCCAACCCACCCACCCCTTACTCTAACGCTAAACCCCAATACTCCAACCCACTCCTTACTCTAACCCTAAACCCTAACTCCACCCCTTACTCTAACCCTAAAACCTCATCCCCTACTCTAACCCTAAACCCCACCCCTTACTCTAACCCTAAACCCTCACCCCTACTCTAACCCTTAACACCACCTTACTCTACCATACTCTAACCCTAAACCCCACCCCTTACTCTAACCCTAAACCTCACCCCTACTCTAACCCTTAAACACCACTCCTTACTCTAACCCTAAAACCCCACCCCTTACCCCTACCTACCCCTTCTAACCCTAAAACCCCACCCCCTAAACCCACCCTTACTCCACCTAACACTAAACCCCCCCCCTTACTCTAACCCTAAATTCACCACACCTCACTCTAACCCTAAACCCTACCCCTTACTCTAACCCTAAATTCCACACCTCACTCTAACCCTAAACCCAAATCCCCCTTACTCTAACCCTAAATTCCACCCCCCCCCTTACTCTAACCCTAGACCCCACCCTTTACTCTAACTCTAAACCCCACGCCTTACGCTAACCCTAACCCCCCCCCCTTCCTCTTACTCTAAAGCCCACCCTCCACAATGTGTTTTGGCCTGATTGCGTTGTTTGCTTTTTAAATGTTGCGTTATATCAGGACAGGTGATGATAAGGATCTGGGTGAAAACCAGGTGAACTTTTCCTACTCCTGCTTTTTGTATGTGTTCATGTAGCAGGATCTGGAAGGTGTAAAGGTTTGTGGCTCTGTTGCGGAGTTCAGTATTACTGATTCCATCCTGAGGAAGAGTCGGATGGCAGCGTCTCCCTCTGGACTGTGTTATCACTTCCAGTGACGAATCTGGACGTTTTACAAATTTTGTTCACCGAGATCCACTTCACACTTTCACCTTTTACCACACAGCTTGCTTGGCCTCTCTCTCTCTCTCTCTCTCTCTCTCTCTCTCTCTCTCTCTCTCTCTCTCTCTCACTCTCATTCTTTCTGTCTCGCTTGAGTCCTCTGAGGTCAGTTCAGCCTCATAGGCTTTATGTTCTTATCTACTGCTGGAGTGTAAAAAGTGTGATTTTTTTGCAGAATGAAAAATATTGCTGCTACTGCTCATACTTTTTGTTAGTTTTTTGTTCCTTGAACATTTTTTTCTGGGTAAAAACCTCCTGCAGGACAGCTGGGCATTAACAGGGGGCTTTTTGCCTATCGCTTCCCAACCAGCATGTCATATATTGATCTTGCTTTAATGTACCAGATTTTTAAAATAAGCATTAAAGTGCCACTGAGTCTGAAATCTACATCATCCAGAAACCAGATCTCGTCTCTTTGTCCTCTGCAGACGTGCAGCACATAAAGCGACGGGACATCGTGTTGAAGCGTGAGCTCGGTGAAGGCGCCTTCGGGAAGGTCTTCCTGGCAGAATGTTATAATCTCAGCCCCACCAAGGACAAGATGCTGGTCGCCGTCAAGGTAAGATATCTGAGTGGTGTGACCTTCCTCTCCGCTTACACAGGGTCAGATCTGCTTCATAAAACCCTGGCATATTACCCCGAAAATGATATGATGAGGGATGATGATGCTGATGCTCATGATGATGGATCAAGTAGTGGAGATCAATGAGAGAACGATCTGCTTTCTACACTTAGAGGATCAATATGAGGAGAGGGAGAAGTTCAGCTTTCAGATGGAATCTTGGAGACGGTTAGGGTTTCTTCAGGTTATTTTTTTGAAGAGAAATTTATTTGGACTATGGCTTTAAGTTGGATGGTTATAATTTAACCAATACTGATGGTTATAATTTGGTGTCTCTGAACAATTTTAGTTGTGTTCCAGTCTGTTCAGAATCTAATAGCTTAAAAAAGGTGGTGGACTGGTGGTCATAAGATGTTGGGTTCAAGTTCACTGCTGGGTCCTTGGGAAAGACACTTATCCCCTGATTGCCTTGCTATGCAAATAACATAAACATAAGATGCTCTGGTTAAGGACGTCCACTTATATATCGGTGTAGGTCTAGCTGCAACTCTGGGGATGTGGTGGGTTAATGGTTAAGGCTCTGAGTAACTGTTTAGAAGGTCTGTCTAAAATCATCATAAGGCCCCTCAAGCAAGGCTCTTAGCCCTACCTACTTCAAGGGTATTAGACTCTCTGCATTAGAGTTTGCAATTACCTTGTGCACTGGTGGAGTTGTTGATTAAACGCACTGTTGATTAAATGATGCCGAGCATCCACTGGGGGTCATTGTGGTCCTAACACATTGTTAAGCATTTGCACTTTCTTTACTTTTTAGGAGCTTTAACCTTACCTTTCCTCGAGCAGGTGGGTCCACTCACACACAGGGACACTCGGGTTTCCCCTCGGCAGGTGGTCCGGTGTCTCTGATAGAGAAATAACCCTCTACCATCTGTTCTTCTGTTGCCGCCTCCATTCATCTCAATAGAGCTTTTAACAACATATGACGCCAAGTGTGAAACATAATTAAAATGGATAAAGTGTGGAGTCACCAGTTCCAGCACCTTGTATCAGTCAGAGGTGAAGCTGGAACTTCAGGTTTTAACCTTAAATGTGCCTAAAACATTTATGTGTATAAAACATTATAAAGTTCCTGAACTGGAGACTCCTTCCAGAAGTCAGTGCTGGCATTGTAGTCCGTTGTGTCATTATTGTCATCTTTGTTCTCTTTCCAGACTCTGAAGGATCCCACGCTGGCTGCGAGGAAGGATTTCCAGCGTGAGGCAGAGCTCCTAACCAACCTGCAGCACGAACACATCGTTAAGTTCTACGGCGTCTGCGTGGACGGAGATCCGCTTATCATGGTGTTCGAATACATGAAGCATGGAGATCTCAACAAGTTCCTCAGGTACGTAACCGATCCTGTCGAGTGGTAGCTTAATGATTAAGGTGTTAGACTATTGAGTTCAAATCCCAGAGCAACCAGACTGCAACAGCTGGGCCCCTAAGCAAGGCCCTTCACCCTCAACTGATCAAAGTGTATTCTGCTTCATGTCCTCCAAACGCTCCATGAAAGTGTGGAGAACGTGTAGTAATTGTAAAACAGTGTGTTGAGTCCAGCAGTGTTTTGTTTCCTCCGTCAGCTCCGTTTGAGTAATGAGCGACTTTCCTCCGTCTGTCCCATGTGTCTCATACGCGCAGTTGCACCGGCAGGCGTAGGTGGGATCCACTCCACCCGCCTCATCTTTCACATGCAACCTTTAAACATGTGACAGCGGCGGCGCCTCACGGTGTCGTACTCACGCCATCGAGGAACAAGACAAGGAGGAGACTTTTTCTTTGTTTTCTTTCCTTTTACCGTTTTTTTCTTTTTTCTTCTCTCTTTTATCTCCTTTCACTTTTCTTACCCTTTCTCCTCTTTTCAGCTTTATTTTTGCTCTTTTCAGCTCTCTTCAGCCTGTATTTTTCTTGTCTTCTCTTTTACTTTCTTTATCTCTCCCTCCCTCATGCTCTCTTTCTCTTTTGTCCTTTTTCTCTAGTTTTTTGGGTTTTTTTCCTCCTTTTCAGCTTTTCCTATCTTATTCTCTCTCTCTCTCTCTCTCTCTTCTCTCTCTCTCTCTCTCTCTCTCTCTCTTTTCCTATCTCTTTCTCTGTCCCTGTCTTTCCCTCTCAATCATTCTTTTTTCTCTCCATCTTCTTTTTTCTCTCTTATTTATTCCCTCTCTTATTTTCTCTTTCATACTCCTGCTCTCTTCTTTGTTTTCTCTCCTTCTCCCTTTCTCCTTTTTCTTCTCTCTTTTCCCTTTTATCATTTCTCATTTACTCTTTTCATCTTTTTCTTTCTATCTCTCTCTCTCTCGCTGTCCATCTCTGTCCCTCTCCCAGACATTCTTCTCTCTCTCCCTCTTCCTTTTTCTCTCTTTTTTATCCCCTCCCCCTCTCTTCCCCTCTCCAGAGCGAGTGATCAGAATGTGATGGATGAGGAACGAGCTTTCTGCGGAGAAATTATTCTAGAAACAGAATCAGAGATGATACACTGCTACATCACTTCAGACTAATTCGTCCTGGGAGCATCAGGCTCTTTGCAGCTTCTGGATTAAAATGATAACACAGACACACACACACACACACACACACACACACACACACACGGTGCTGTGAGCCATGCTCGGGTTCCCTGGGGTTCCTGCATGCTGTTGCGTTGGCACACTGCGGCGGTGATGAGAATGCAGCAGACGCGGCCAGGAGGGCGACGCTGTCAGAGTTACAATAACAATAAAATTCCATAAACGGTAATTGAAGTCATCCAAGTGCAGAGTTCTGATTGGCTGAGAGCAGGAGCGAATAAAAAGGTTCTCAATTCTGGAAAAAACACGAGGCTTCATTTGGCAGACGACCTCATCCAGAGCGACTTACATTCATCTCTTTTTAAGGGCCTTGCTCGGCGGCTGATGGTGGCAGCTTGGTGGTCCTGGAAATCGAGCCCAGATTTTAATTTTGTAACAAACTAAAAAGACAATTTTATTAAAAAGTGTTCAAAAGCATCTGATGGATTAAAAACAAACAAACAAATAAATAAATAAATAAATCCACATTAATTGTTTTTCTACACCAGTTGACTCTCATCACACTATCCAATTGGGCGTGGCCTGATATTTAAATGAGCAAATGTGTTTGATTGACAGCGTTCCACCGCCTTTGTTATTCGCGCAGATAATCAGGATCCATGATGATTAGGACAGTGTTACGCTGTAGCTGTTCATGCTAGCTTAGCTTTCACTCGCTAGAAACCTCCATAAAGCTTCTCCAATAAAATTCTCCATCCTGGTTAATTTCCTGAACAGAAGCAACATTATGACATAATCTTAAAATTCCCAGCCAATCACAGTCTAGCTAGATAGCTGTGCTTTTAGTCCACAGGTGTCCAAACTCGGTCCTGGAGGGTCTGGGTGTCCTGTATAGTTTAGCTCCAACTTGCCACAATGCTTCTACCTGTAAGTTTCAAGTAAACCTAGCAAGACCTTGATTAGTGGGTTCAGGTGTCTTTAACACTGCAGGACACCCCGACCCTCCAGAACCGAGATTGGACACCCCAACCCTCCAGAACCGAGATTGGACACCCCAACCCTCCAGAACCGAGATTGGACACCCCGACCCTCCAGAACTGAGATTGGACACCCCGACCCTCGAGCACTGAGATTGGACACTCCTGCTTTAGTTACAGTTAGGTAGCTACGGGTTCCACCTCAGTCGCCTGTAATAGAGGTTATAACTGCTAATTCGGGGTCACAGAACTGACCCTGACCCAGCCATCTCTGAAAGGGTGAAAGACAGGAGGGGGACACCCTGGACAGGTTTCCAGCCCATCACAGGGACACACACACACACACTCACTCCTATAGACAATTTAGACTATTAAAATTATTTAATCAACTAGTAAAATTACTGATCAATCGGATTATTTGTTCCTTTTTAACTATTATTAACTCTTTAAAGAGTTTTTTCATGTTTTTTTCCCCACAATTCAGTTCTTTCAGGATTTTGAGGCTCATTTTCGTGATTGTTGCGGGTTCGAATTATTGATTTTACAGCAACTTTTCTAACAATAAAAAAAAACGCTTCATGTTGTGGGTTTTTTGGTGTTTTAATTGCAATAAAATTATGGAATTAAGTGTAAATCACAGCAGCACAATTTACACTGTGATCATCAGAGAAATGATTCACACACTGAGGGACAAACTTACACTTTTCACTGTTACTGTATTCTGTGTAAAGCTGCTTCAGGACAATGTCTACTGTTAAAAGCGCAAAACAGATCGAATTGAATTGAATTGAATTGAATTGAATTGAATCGAATCGAATCGAATCGAATCGAATCGAATCAAATCGAATCGAATTTTCACACGATCATCGAATGGAATTTCACATTTTCAAGTTGTTCAAATTTTGGTGGGGCTTTAAAGCAATTGGTCAACTTTTAAAAGAGTGTCTGTGATTGGATAAAATGGCACAGTAATAAATCATTGGATTAATCATGTCTTTTATTTTTCCACTGTTTCCTGGCAGAGCTCACGGTCCCGACGCCATGATCCTGGTGGACGGTCAGCCGCTGCAGACCAGCGGAGAACTGGGTCTGTCCCAGATGCTGCACATCGCCACTCAGATTGCAGCAGGGATTGTGTACCTGGCATCTCAGCACTTTGTGCACCGAGATCTGGCAACCCGTAACTGCCTGGTGGGAATCGGACTTCTGGTCAAGATCGGAGACTTCGGAATGTCCAGGGACATTTACAGCACTGACTACTACAGGGTGAGACGAGGTCTTATACACGCTACACTGCTAACATCCACATGGGCAACACTTCTTTCTCGATTATGTTAATGATCTGATCATTCAGTTCCAATAGTATGAGTGAGATCAGACACTAATGTTGAGGTTTGGAGGTCTGGGGTTCAGTCGGGGTTCCAGTTCATCCCAAAGGTGTTCAGTTTAAAGAGGTGGAGTCAGAATCAGGACTCTGTACAGGACATGAGAGTTCTTCTCCTCCAATCAGAACACAGCATGTCTTCATGGAGATCAGGGGGTTTGTAATCGGTTAGAACCCTGTAAGTTTTGATAGAACCTTTTCTTAAGCAGTGCATGAGGAGGTGCATGTTTGAGGAGGAATGAATAATCGCATGTTGTGCTGTTGGAGGAGAATCATTAGCTTCCTGTTGCTCGCTATCAGCGGCGTGTCTGTGTCAGGAAGCGATTCTCCGCTTCAGGTGAACAGAAATCTTACACTGCATTTGTCTCCACGGTTTGTTTCACCAGCAACACAACACACACCTCGCTCTGTAATGGTTCCGTTTGGAACCGGGATTTATCTTGCATAGAGACGCCAGCAGCTGAACGAGGTGATGAATTAACCGCCACACGCCGTTCGCTCCACATTCGTTCTGGACTTCAGCTTCCAAATGCTGATCGATTGCTAATTATTCGCTAAACCTGCCTCATGTTTCATTTCTGTGGGACAGACAGTGATATCGT
>VCAZ01000242.1:357511-371714 GCA_005784505.1 Bagarius yarrelli
AGCTCTCTATGGATCTCTATGAAACTAGATTTCTGTGGATTCCTGTGGCTCTCTGGGGATTTCTGTAAATTTTATCTGATTTCTGTATATCTCTATGAATCTCTATAAAAATCTGTGGATCTCTGGTGATTTATGTTAATCTATTCTGATCTGGGAAGATCTCTATGGATTTCTATGAAACTCTGTGGATTTCTGTGGATCACTGCTGATCTCTGGGGATTTCTTTGAATTTCCTTAGATCTTTGTAGCTATCTATGGATCTCTATGAAACTCTGTAGACTTCTGCGGATCCCTGCTCTTCTCTGGGGATTTCTGTAAATTTTATCTGATCTCTGTAGTTCTCTATGAAACTCTGTGGATCTCTGGTGATTTATGTTAATCTATTTTGATCTCTGAAGCTCTCTATCGATCTCTTTGAAACTGTGGATTTCTGTGGATAACTGCTGATCTCTGGGGATTTCTGTAAATCTCTTCTGATATCTGTAGATCTCTATAGGTCTCTGTGAACCTCTGTGGGTCCCTGTTGATCTCTGGAGATTTCTGTAAATCTCTTCTGATCTCTGTAGAATTCTGTTAAATTCTGTGGATCTTTGCCAATCTCTTTAAATCTCTGCTGACGTCTGCTGATTTCTGTGGATCTTTGTAGATCCATCACAATGCCATGGCTGCTGGATTACACCAGGCTTCCGCTGTTGTCAGAATGATTTCACAGCCAGAACACGGAGCTTAGAACACGGTCGCAGGTTCAATTAACCTGCATTACGGAGAACATCCACACTGCGACAGCGCAGCCGTCACACTCTATATCCGTCTCTCACACCGCAGATCCAGGAGGCAGATCGGAAAGTGAAAAGACAGCAAGAGAACAACAGCGTCCACCGGGTTGTTATACAGAGTGATGTGTAATTAAAGTCCAATTAATATTAAACTCGTTTGGATTCTGAAGTGAAAGAAAGAGAAAGAAAGCATTTCTCATATCTCCACTAAACCGCCCTAAACTCTAACTGTCATTAAAGCCACTTACAGCATGGAACTGTGGGAATTTTGGAATAAAAATATATGGTGAAAATGAGAAAACTGGAATTTTGTTAATTAATGCAGCTGGAACCCTGAAACCTTGAAAAACAAGATAAAGGGAACCTTAAAATAAAAAAAAGTCTGGGGAAGAAAAGGGGTGCGTTTAAACCTCTGGAAAGATTCTATAAGCAGGAGCTTCTCTGAAGTAAAGATTCTGGAAATGGATCCCGGAATAAGGCTCTAGAAATAAAAGGTTCTGGAACACAAAACTCTATAAAGATAAGAATCTGGAACCATCTTAAGAACCTGGGAAGAAGAGAACGGAGTGCTGGTGGAAATGTGGAAATCCGGAACATAGTAGAAACCTGATAATGAAGGAAAACACTGTTTTCACTGATTCTGGAAAAATAGAACGCAAGGGATCTTCTAAGAACCTCAGAACACTGAAAGACAGAAAAAACAGGTCCCCAGAATCATTCAAGATCTTGGAACCATAAGAATGTGTGTGTGTGTGTGTGTGTGTGTGTGTGTCATCATTCCCATGAGCTATTCACTAGATTAGCCATGCTATTGATTTAGCGACACAATTGCAGCATGACTCACTTCCTGTTCTCGGCATGTCAAATGCTTTCTAATTGTTCTGCCTTTCAATATGCTGCCCTTTGCAGATTGCATTGTCGCCGCTTGTCACCTTTGCTGTCATCCATAATTCTGTCTCCAGACGTGTCCCCTGCCGCCCCCCCCATCCCCCCCGCCACATTTATCTGCTCTGTGTTGTTGCATGCAGGAAGAAGCTGCTGGGAGAGACTGCCAGACGCAAATAAATTAGATTAATAAAAAGCTAATCTATTCATTTAGCCTTCACAAAACACTGACACAAACACACAAACAGCGCAAAAACACATGCTAGCAAAACAGACAACGTTTTAGACACAGAATAATTCATTAGCACAACGGGGACCTGGTAGCGCAGTGGTTAAGGTGTTGGACTGCTAATTGGAGGATTGGGGTTCGATTCCCAGCACCACCGTGCTGCTGCTGATGGGCCCCTGAGCAAGGCCCTTAATTCCTAATTGCTCAGTTGTATAAAAATCAAGAAGCAACAAAAACTGTACAGCCCATAAACACACGTTTAGAATATTTTTGTTTCAACTCCATGTTTTCTTTTTAAAGCTAAAAGCCGGAAATCAGTCACTAAAAACCCACTGAATTATAACACAACAAAAACACTGAGCAGCGAACGGATAAATCAGTGACGGAAAAAACCAAGAAACCCTAAAAATCCAAATCATTTACCAGCAGCAAACCAAGCTAATGAAAACAAGTCCGAAATTCACTAAAGAAACGCCGAAAAACTCGCAAAAAAATCAAAACTCCGACTAGCAAAAGGAGACGTTGGCAGCTTTTATACAGAAAAGTAAGGGACGTCTGCCGCAGCAGGGGCCACAACCATCGGGGCCCCAATGGCAACAAGCCATTTGTGCTGATAAATCATAACATTAAACCTGTTTAAATTAGCGGATCTGTAACTTTATATTAACACTTTATAAACATACACAAAGATTCAGTTCATAATTAAATGTATTTAGGGAATTATTTCGTTTATATGACCTTTGTTTTATTCTATAATTTTAAAGATCTCGCCATTGGTGGTATAACATACCAGATGTTTGTTATCGTTTATTAAGACCAGTGCTCTGGCCTGTGGATCTACCGGTACACCAGTTTCAGCCTTAATGGGGACGTTATTTCAGGACATATGTTATAGTATGGAATCTGGAACTGTCTTCGTTTCCATTGACTCTCTTTAACAGAGCTGTCGAGCTTCACTACCAGGAGACCCGCCATCTTTACATTCATGGCGTATGGTAGACGCCCATATCCAGAGTGATCCACCAATTCCACCACTTCCCCCCTCCGTTACTCTGATTGGACCTGCGCTGACAGAATTAAAACCAATCAAATTGATGACCAATCAGAGAAAGCAAAAAAAAACCTAAACTCGCTGACTGGCGAAAAGTTGAAACCCAGACTAGCAAAACAAGTCAACGCAGATTAGCTAGCAAAAAAAGATATAAAATGCAGATACTCTTAAAAGCGGAGAACGACATGAGATAAAGAAAGACAAAGAGAGAGAGAGAGAGAGAGAGAGGGGGGGAGAGCGCTGATGTCTGTTTGTTCCACCTCATTGGCGTCTCCGTTATGAGCTGTCTTCTGAGATAAAGGGATCCCTGTGAACCGAAAGCAGAGACGCTTGTCTGATGATGTTACTGGCCCTGTTCGTTGCCTTCACATCATTTTGGCAGAACTCGCAGAACTTCCTGTTATCCATTGAGGCTCTGTGTGATTACTGACTAATTTAACTTGAATGAAGGCATTTCGAACAATTTAGCTTCACATCTGAGAACATGTTGATGTCTTTATCTCCTGAAATGGTTTCATGCTAGCTACTTTTCTCCTGACCTTTCTCATGTAAACCTTTCCAGAACCAAAGTGACAATTTCCAGAAACAAGAAAAGTGCAGACAGTTTGATGGTTTTTTCAACTAGTCATTTATTAGACCCGAATTCTTCTTCACTCTTAATTGTTTTAGCTAGCTGAACTGAGAAGGTCTGAGGTTGATGGAATACTGTGTTCCCCAGTTCTATGTCCTAAGGGTCCAATGTTGCAACTGTCTGATGTTGCTAGAGTACTTCTTTCCCATGGCCCGTGTTACCGTGGGCTTTTTTATTTGCACGAGTACTATTATTTTCTGGAGCCTGTGTTCCCTAATCCCTGTATCATGAGACTGATGTTCCAGAGCAGTAGAAATCCCAGGTCCTATAGTTTAGGTATCTGGTGTTGTTGGTCTGTGTTTCCAACAATCTGATATTGTTATAGAACCACAGTGTGTCACCGGGTTCTACGACACCAGGATTACTGTTTTAGGCTCCAACATTTTCAAGGTTCAAGCTTATGTTCCTGGTACCTCCACCCCAAAGTTGTCTGGAAGAACATCTGCTAAAGTGAAATAGGTTTTTGTGCATTAGATAACCAGAGTTTCATGTTCCCAATCAACCACATTTCCAGAATCTATGTTTTAATTGTTATACATTTCAACGGTCCAACGCTTCAGCATCTGATCAAATTTTTTTTTCCAAGTAGCCACTTTCTTACCTTCCTACAGTATTTTTTTCAAAGCAAAAAGCAAAAGCTCTCCCTCATTCCGGAGTTTAAGACAAGGGTTTTTGTCCTCTTAGTGGTCTGCGATTATTTGTCGGGGCAAGTGGTGGCTCAGTGATTTAAATGTTGGACTAGTGGACTAGATTTGGACTAGTTGGACTAGATTTGAGCCCCTACGGAGCAGTGGTGGCTCAAAAGGTTAAGATGCTGAGTTGCTGATCTGGAGACCAGAAACACCAGGGTTCAAGCCCCATCAACGGCAAGACAACCATTGGGGGCGCTGTATCATAGCTGCACTCTGACCCTCAACTTACTAAGACGGGATATGCGAATAAAGAATTTCACTGTGCAGTAAAAAGTATAAGTATAACCTAAAGGCATTCTCACGATTCTCCCCTTTTCAAATCCATCAGCCGTTAACAGCTAGTTGTAAAAATAAAATAAATGTAAGTCACTCTGGATTAAATTATATCTGCCAAGTTACGTTAATTTGACTGTCATTTCTAAGTTCTTAGGGTTCCTACAGCTTTAAGTTCTCAGGTTCCACTTTTTCTATAGTCTCAGGGTTCCTATATTTCGAGAGTCATATATTCTGAGAGTGTTAGGTTCTGGTCTATGTTCTCAATGTTCTCTTCTTTGGATTTTGTCTCCAGTTGCTTATGTCTCAAGCGTCCCAATTTCTATGATCCATCGGTTGAATTCAGGTCCAATGTTCATGTTTCGTTGTATTCCAATGATCCCAGGTGCATTGTTTCATATTCACAATTCTAATGTTTCAAGACCACAAATACTCTCAGGTTCCCAAAGTATTTTCTTCCAGCGGTTCTCTGTTCTTAGTGCTGAATGGTAATAGATATGTGTGTTTTGGCCCTGGGTCTCCAGTCTGTCCCAAAGACACTGTTTTCCTACATTCCTATTATCATCTGGCTCTGGGTTTTTAAGCTTCTGGTCAGCAAAGGGTGTTTTTGAGGTTCAACCTTTAGTGGTCCTGCTGACCCCAAAAACGAGAGTTATATATCTGTCAGGAATCTGGAGAACACAACAATAGCTTTTGCTTTATTTTTGCTTCTTTTATTGTTTTTCCTTCAGAACCAGTAATGAGCTCTGAGATCTATTTCTCTCTAATGAAAATAAATATATTATGAGTGTCTAATATATCAAGTGCCAAAGACGAAAACAGGGAAATGTCTCAGTGCCACCAGTGTAAAATAAAAATTGCCTTTATTAGCTGGGAACTGGGACTTTAGTCAGTCTCCTTTAATGAAAAAGTAAAATCTCATCAACAGGATTTGGTTATTTTTTCCACCAGCGAGGAGAAGCTAAAGGATGCATAGCTACGGCTAACACTCCTCAGGTAACTCTTCCACCCTTTCTCTCCCACGTCTTCCAACAGGTTGGAGGTCATACCATGCTTCCGATTCGCTGGATGCCGCCGGAAAGCATAATGTACCGCAAGTTCACCACCGAGAGCGATGTGTGGAGCTTTGGGGTCATCCTATGGGAGATCTTCACCTTTGGCAAGCAGCCGTGGTTCCAGCTGGCCAATAACGAGGTACACAAACGCACAAATGCCTTACGTTAATCAGTAATCGGTGCTTGTTGACAGATCGTGTAACACTTTATCCGTGTGTATGTGTGTGTTTAATATAATTATCACCTTCTGACCAATCAGAAGGCAGAATAGATTAATGATAACTTGACAAGACAGGATATACAGAACAGCACTGCAGTAGCAGGAAGTGGAATTTCCACGACTGTATGTATGTGTGTGTGTGTGTGTGTGTGTGTGTATTAATGACAGTGTTTACACAGCGGCTGTGTCCCTGAGGAAAAGCGCGAATTAGCGGCAGAAATAATTGATAAGCGATCGGGGGGGCGAACACGACGTTCAGGAGCAAAACAATTAAATCGGAATCACGCTAATGAAATCCGGATGAACGCTGATCGTTTCAGGAAGTCCCGCATGACTTCTGCGAAAACAAAATAATTATGATAAAATCCCATATCTGCTTTCACTGGGGTTCAGTGTGTGTGTGTGTGTGTGTGTGTGTGTGTGTGTGTGTGTGTGTGAGTGTGAGTGTGTGTGGTGTCTGTTGTCATAATTAAAAATGACTCTTTCACTGTCTCATTAACTGTCTGTCCTACTGTCATTTATGCCTTTTTCACTATCTGAATCTGTCTCTCTTACTGTCTATCTGTCTCATTAACCATTAACTGTCTGTCCTACTGTCTTGCTGTTTCTCACTAAGTTTATGTCTCACTGTCTGACTCTCATTAACCATCTCTTACACTGTTCTTCTTTCTTTTTATCCGCCCATCAGACTGTATTTTTGTCTCGGTCCGTCTCAATAACTGTCTGTTTGTCTTACTGTCTTTCTCTCTCTCTCTGTCTGTGTTAAATAAGATCAGTTCTAAATAAACATCTCTCTCTCTCGCTCTCTCCCTGTCTTTCTCTCTTTCTGTCTGTCTGTCTTTCTCTCTCTCTTATATTCCTGCTGAGTGTTAGAAAATTCCCCGTTGTCTTGTCCCACTTATTTTTCATTATCTCTGCTCTGATGCCACACACACACACACTCACACACCCACACACACACTTGCGGCAGTGGGAATCCCTCAGAGCCGAGCGTCAGATGGCGAGTCGGACTTATGATGAGTCTCTATTTGAAGCGTTGCTGATGGCTACCGTATTTAACCAGGAGTAAAATCAATTAGTCTGAAGTGGAGGGGACAGGAAGACAGAGAGAAAGTCAGACGGGAGGGGACAGGAAGACAGAGAGAAAGTCAGACGGGAGGGGACAGGAAGACAGAGAGAAAGTCAGACAAGTCGGGAGTCAAACCGAGCTTAATACACGACGCCCACCTTCTCCTGTCAGACACCCTGGAAACGTAGCGCTCACACTCCTCAGCTCCACATCTACAGACTATAACCATCAACATCATCATCATCATCATCATCATCATCATCATCATCATCATCATGTAAATAAATCCCATAATTATTAAAGGAACTCATTTATCCAATCATTATCTTTTAATAAGCTACTTTTATTCGTATTACCCACACCTAGCATGCTAATGTAGCTAATCCTATGTAGAATTCCGGCTAGGCTAATTAGCGCGGGGAGGGGGAGGGAGGGAAGATAGTGGAGAGAGATGACATGTTGAAGCGAGGGATTGAGTTAAACAACTATCTAGTCTGTCGGTCTGTCTGTCAGTCTGGCGGTCTGTTTGTCTATCAATCTATCAGTCTGTCTATCTGTCTCTGGCAATCTATCTATCTATCTGTCGGTCTATCTGTCTGTCTGTCTGTCAATCTGTCTGTCTGTCAATCTGTTTTTGTTGTGTTAATATTTCTTTCTTTAATTATTTATGTTCTTTGGTGCTTTAAAGCTAACATGTACCTCCCCCATCTCTCTCTCTCTCTCTCTCGCTCTCTCTATCCCACGCCCCCTGCAGGTGATTGAGTGTATAACGCAGGGTCGGGTGCTGGAGCGTCCTCGCGTCTGTCCTAAGGAGGTTTATGACGTGATGTTGGGCTGCTGGCAGCGAGAACCACAGCAGAGGCTCAACATCAAAGAGATCCAGAAAATTCTCTTCGCTTTAGGAAAAGCAGCACCGGTTTACCTGGACATCCTCGGCTAACACCGCCGCTTGGACCTGAGCCCAGAACGGGACCACATGTCTATATCTACACACACACACACACACACACACACACACAGCAGTGAGAGGGACTTAAGTGCCTGCTTCACTTTGAAAACTGAGTCTTCTTGCAGCACGTCGAGCTGCAGGTGAAGGAGTTCGGTTCCAGTCCCAGAAACGGAAACGACTCGGATTCCAATTTTAGTTTTTTTTTTAAAAACAAAAACCCGAAACTTTTTTAAAAACTGCAAAAACGGAGGAAAAAACTGAACTTTCTTATTTCTGGTTGCTCGATTGAAAAACTTTTTTTTTTTTTTTCAGTTTGTCGTCTGATGGAGGAATAAAGTTTGCGTGACTGGAACACAGGTTCCTTCCTGAAAAAGCTGGAACTTTGTGGCGATCAGAGCAACGGCGTTAATTTAAAGAACGCTGAATGTAAATACTGTAAATGAAATGTCTGTCTGGTGATTTAATTTATTCCTTTTTTTGTCATTTCGAGGTCTTTGGTTTCTCGATGTGTCCGTCCTGATGAGTGAATTCTATAAATATTTTAATATGTTCATTTTTTAGTTTAAAATCAAACGATCTTCATCTCATCCTCGTTTTAGACATCTAAAAACTCCAGAAACGTTAGAACGAGTTTGGTAGCAGACGGGTCGCCCTCACGCGGTTCCTGTGTGATAGATGTGCTAGAAAGACGAGTCTTACTCTAGAACTTATGTCAAATCCTTAAAAATCCCGTCTCCGTCTCTTATTTAACAAGACTGTCTGTTATGCAGGAGAGTTAGCATTAGCATGCTAAGGGTCACGCGTTTGGGTGGTATGATTCGGAGAGTGAAATCTCGAAGCGCTGATGAGAAACGTTTAAGCGTTAATATAACGAAGCGACCCGTCGATTATAAGCCATAAAAAGAAAATAAGCATCTATAAATTTCTGCTACTTTTCATATGCGTCTTTTCTGTATGATGTTTATCTTGTAGCTTTATCTGTCGGAAGTTAGCGGTTAGCTGCACAGGGAAGCAGCTTGAGGTTTGAAGGTTTCCTTGCTAGCTAGAGACTTTCATCTGCAGTACGTTACTAGCAGAGAGATTAGCGTCGGGTTCTGTTAGCAGGGTGCAAGTTAACGACTTCTCGACGAACCTGTTCATGTTTAAGAGTTAGCATATGCATGTTAAAGCATTAGCATCCACCCATAACCACCAGTTTAGCAACAAATATTTAGCGACATGATCAAAGAGTAATTTATAAAAAACTGTAATTTTGTTGGTTTTCATGAATCAAATAAACACAAACTCTGATTTCAGTTCGATTTAGTGGAACATTTCATCCAAATGTCATGTTTATTCACACAACTTCACCAAATATCAATAAAAAATCATCAGAAATCTGAGAAACTGCCTGCAAATCATTTATTACACAGACTGACAGATAAAAGCCAAAACCTTTCCCTGTTTCAGCTCGACAGACGAAACATTCCATTATTATTATTATTATTATTATTATTATTATTATTATTATTATTATTATTATTATTATTATTATTATTATTATTATTATTATTATTATTATTATTATTATTATTGTTATTATTATTATTATTATTATTTATTATTTTATTATTATTATTATTATTGTTATTATTATTATTATTATTGTTATTATTATTATTATTTTATTATTATTATTATTATTATTATTATTATATTATTAATTATTGTTATTTATTATTATTTATTATTATTATTATTTATTATTATTATTATTATTATTATTTATTATTATTATTATTATTATTATTATTATTATTATTATTATTATTATTATTGTTATTATTATTATTGTTTATTATTTATTTTATTATTATTATTATTATTATTTATTATTATTATTATTATTATTATTTATTATTATTATTATTATTATTATTATTTTAGTATTATTATTATTATTATTATTTATTATTATTGTTTATTATTATTATTATTGTTATTATTATTTATTATTGTTATTTATTATATTATTATATTATTATTAGTATTATTATTATTATTATTATTATTATTATTATTATTAGTTATTATTATATTATTATTATTATTATTATTATGTTATTTATTATTATTATTATTTATTATTATTATTGTATTATTATTTATTTCTTATTGTTATTATTATTATTATTATTATTATTATTATTATTATTATTATTATTATTATTATTATTATTATTATTATTGTTATATTTATATTATTATTGATTATTATTATTATTATTATTATTTATTATTATTGTTATTTATTATTATTATTATTATTTATTATTATTATTATGTTATTATTTATTTTATTATTATTATTGTTATTATTATTATTTTATTATTATTAGTATTTATTATTGTATTTATTATTATTATTATTATTATTATTATTGTTATTATGTTATTATTTAATATTTATTGTAAATGTTAGTTTTTTTAGCTCGGTGGTTTAGTGTTTATCACTGTTGCCTCACAGCAAGAAGGTTCCAGGTTCGTATCGTGTGTGTGTGTGTGTGTGTGTGTGTGTGTGTGTGTGTGTGTGTGTGTGTGTGGGTGTGTGTGTGATGGACTGATGACCTGTCCAGGGTGATCCTGATCAGGAATAGGCGGCTGTGGATGATGGATGGATAGACGGACGGATGGACAGACGTTAAATTTAATCGGATGTCAAATTTAATCAGAATTATGAACTTTCTGTCTCTCTCTCTCTCCTCTCTGTCTCTCTCTCTCTCTCTCTCTCTCTCTGTCTCTCTCTCTGTCTGTCTCCCCCCCCCTACGTTTTGCTGACTCATGTCACTCTTTCATGTTTACACTCCGCTCAGTTCTCTGATGGATTCATCTGTTTTTGGCTCTTAGAAGAATTTTGGACAAAAGAAATAATAAACTCCGCCTTCTTCTGAACCGCAGGGACACGGAGAGACAGGGACACAGAGAGGAGGAGACACTAAGAGACAAGGACATGGTGAGGCAGGGACATGGAGAGACAGTGATGCAGAGAGACAGGGACATTAAGAGACAGGGACATGGTAAGGCAGGGACACTGAAAGGCAGAGACACTGAGAGACAGGGACACTGAGACAGAATAAAACATGGAGAGAGAGAGAGAGAGAGAGAGGGAGACACTGAGAGACAACTAATGAGGGAGATTAATATTTTATCTATTAATAATCGCTGAATGATTTTCAGTCTCCGTTTTTTTTACTTCACAGGAAACGTTTGCTGTTTTTTCAGGATTTTTTTTGCACTGCTGCGTTTTTTATTTTATATTTTTACAATCAGAAAAAAAAAGCTTTATTTTTCCTGTATTTTGAGTACTCAAAAGGAAGTGTTGATAAGAATGTGTGTGTGTGTGTGTGTGTGTGTGTGCTGTACATGAGGACACGACTTGCAGACACTTGCAGCATGCTTATGTGTGATAAGACGCCACTCGCAGTTTTGCGCTTTATTGCAACATTAAAAAAGTCATGAGAGAAAATTTGTCGTTCGGCTAAACTTGGAACGTCTGTGCTAAATTTCCATTCCAGAGCCGAAACGTGGCTAAGTATAAACCCTTTACAGTGGAACGCTAGCAGAGGACGTCCCAGACTAGCGCAGGTGCTAACTGTTACCGGGCAAACTGAGCAAAGAAAGAGGTAAAAACAGGAAGTAGTAAAATGCTAAAGAACCTGAACGCTAAAAAGTTTAGCGCAAAATCATAATTCATCTCATCATCATTTATAAAACATCCACAAACTAGCTGTAAAAATAACCGGCGGAATATTGGACAGAGAGACAGATAGTGAGACATTGTGAGATAAAGACAGATGAATAAAAAGGAGGATAGATAATGAGACACTGGAAGATGAAGGCAGATGAAAAGAGATAGAGATAGTGAGACAATGGCAGATGAATAAAAAAGATAAAGGGAGCGAGAGAGATGGATGACGAGAGACAGATAGTAGGACATTAAGAGATGAAAAAAAATGAACAGTGAGAGAGACAGAAAGTGAGACAATGGGGGATAAGGACGGATAAAGAGTAATAGTGAGACATAAACAGATAGTGAGATATTGGGAGATAAAGAAAAATAAAAAGAGAGAGAGACGGATAATGTGACATTGGGGGATAAGGAAAGAGAGAAAGACAGATAGTGAGACATTGGTAGATAAAGACAGATGAAGAGTGGGAGAGACAGATGAAAACAGATGGGGAAAGACAGATAAAGAGACATTGGGAGATAGGGACAGATAGACTGATGGTGAGACATTGGAAGATAAAAAACAAATGGAAAGAGACAGATGGTGAGACTTCGGAAAATGTAGACAAATGATAGATAGTGAGACATTGGAAGATAAAGACGAAAAAAAAACACGAATGCTTAGACATTAAAAGATGACGACAGGTGAGAGAAAGACAGACGAAATCAGATGGATAGAGAGTGCGAGAGAGGAAGACTAATATTTGTACAGACGGATATATTGATATATTAAGTAGAGAAAGACAGATAGAGAGAGACAGGTGGTGAGACATTAGGAGTGAATGCAGGAGACAGGAAGAGAGAAAGTGATAGGGCAGAGACGGACAGAAAAAAATGGAAAGACAGAGAAAAAGGGAAGAGTGAGAGACAGAGGGAGAGGGAGAAGAGAGTGAGATAGTGATAAAGAGAGATGGGTGTGTATATGAGAGAGAGAGAGAGAGAGAGAATGAAAGAGAGACAGGTGTGTATATTAGAGAGACAGACAGGCAGAGAGACAGTTTTAGTGAAATGAGTTTCTGGCTTTTGGCTTTTTGCATCTAACCTAAATATGATGGCTGATTTCGGGGATAATCTCCTGCGAATTCAGTGTGTGTGTGTGTGTGTGTGTGTGTGTGTGTGTGTGTGTGTGTGTGTGTGTGTGTGTGTGAGGAAGGTTCAGTGAAGGTCATACAGAACTCCACTGGATTAAAGTGTCACACTGCTGTCTTTTGGCCGCTGAACTCAGAGAGCAGCTCATTTCCTCCCATTTTCTCTGTGACGGACGACTGATTAGTCTTTTAAGACCTTAATCACTCCGGAGAGCCGCGAGAGCCGCGAGAGCACAGAACCCGAGAGCCGCTAGATAGAGCACAGAAGAACCCGAGAGCCGCTAGAGCACAGAAACCCGAGAGCCGCGAAAGCACAGAACCCGAGAGCCGCGAGAGCACAGAACCCGAGCAGCCCGCGAAAGCAACAGAACCCGAGAGCCGCGAGAGCACAGACCCCGAGAGCCGCGAGAGCACAGAACCCGAGAGCCGCGAGAGCACAGAACCCGAGAGCCGCGAAAGCACAGAACCCGAGAGCCGCGAGAGCACAGAACCCGAGAGCCGCGAGAGCACAGAACCCGAGAGCCCGAGAGCCGCTAGAGCACCCGAGGAGCAACCCGAGAAAGCCGCCGCGAGAGCCACACCCGAAGCCCGCCGCGGAGCGAGAGCACAGAACCCGAAGCCGCGAAAGCACAGAACCCGAGAGCCGCGAGAGCCGATAGAGCACAGAACCCGAGAGCCGCGAAAGAACAGAGCAGAACCCGAAGCGCGAGAGCCCTAGAGAGCACAGAACCCGAGAGCCGCTAGAGGAACCAGACCGAGAGCCCCGAAAGCACAGAACCCGAGAGCCGCGAGAGCACAGAACCCGAGAGCCGCGAAAGCACAGAACCCGAGAGCCGCTAGAGCACAGAACCGCAATACTGTAGCAGTGTAGAACTCTGACTTACAGAACCCGGAAATAAATTCTCAACTGTCATCTATACAGCAGCTCGTTTTTTTGGTCATCCTGTCTGTAATCCGGTCTGTAATCCCGTCTGTAATCCTGTCTGTAATCCGGTCTGTAATCCGTGTAATCCGGTAATCCGGTCTGTAATCCGTCTGAATCCGTCTGTATCCTTGTAATCCGGTCTGTAATCCGGTCTGTAATCCGGTCTGTAATCCCGTCTGTAATCCTGTCTGTAATCCCGTCTGTAATCCGGTCTGTAATCCTGTCTGTAATCCCGTCTTCTACCAGATCCCTATTTCTATAGTATCAAAACATAAACATTAAAGACAATGCATTAGCAATCCGAGCGCTAACCGCACCACTGCTCGCACGCTAACATGCTAGGAGGCTAAACTAATCTCTGCCTTCTTAGCAAGACTCATAAATAAATAAGATTATCCAATTAAATCTGAATAACACAACCTAATCAGGTCACAAGCCCCGCCCACTGATCCTAATCTTATCCAATCAAAACAGCAAACTGCTTATTTATTAATTGGTTTTAAAGTCTCAATAATGTGTGAGTGTGTAAAAAAAAGAAACTGACAGTGACACTGAGTGTGTGAAGGGACGAGTCCCCAGGGAGACATTTAGCAC
>VCAZ01000237.1:2500-37500 GCA_005784505.1 Bagarius yarrelli
GTCCAGTAGAGGGAGTGTTGAGTTGAGTTGAGTTGGTTTAGCTCAACACCACGTGCCGATCGAACACACTCTTGCGCTGCTCTTGGACTTGTCTCCTCCAGCGCTGCTGCGCGTGTTCCACCTTGTTCACATTCTAGGCGCGACGGGACAGAACGTGTTGCGTGCAGCATGTTGGCGCTAGAGCGCGCGAGCAGGGACGCGAGCGGGACAGAACGTCGTGTGCGTTGGCAAACGGCTGCTGGTCCTAAAAATAAACACAAGAAATTTCATAAAAACTACTCATTCAAAACAGACAATAAATCATCATAATCGCAATTAATGGTTCCTCATATCTGATCATCGTGACAGCCCTAACAGACAGTTTCATTCAATAAACTCCAGTGATTCCAGGTGTTGAACTTTTTAGTGCCGTTTCTCCTGAATGTTCTCTAGATTTTGTTCTAGAGCAGTTCGAGCTCCTCTCTTTTCTCTAGGTTTTAACGGTGAGGTCACGTCATCGGCTGGGTTTCCCGTCTGTTCTGACTGCAGTTTCATCCAAACACACGATTTTTTCATCCAAAATCCCTGGATTATTTTATCACTTTTTAAGATGAAATCGTTCCGAATTGTTTGATTGTATAAAAAGTTTCGCTGGGTGGTGTTAGTGTTGGACTGCCGCCCAGCATCCACCGGGTTTCCACTGTTGGGCCCCTGAGTGAGGCCCTGAACCCTATATTATTCAGCTGTATAAATGAGTGTCACTCTGGATTAGGGGCGTCTTCCAGATGCTGCAGTAGTAAAAGTGTGTTCTGTGTTTAAAGGTAGTGTGTGATGGTGTGTTTTTAGGTGTGACGGAGGAACTGACCCCGACGTCATCGTCACTCTGGATGAGCTGTGTGTGTCCGAACAGTCGGCGCTTCAGCATCGGCTCCAACAGCGTCAGATACACCATGTAGAGCAGCAGCAACCCCAGAACAGACAGATAGATAATGATAGTCCTCTGGAACACACACACACACACACACACACACACACACACACACACACACACACACACACACACACACACACATACACACTACACACACACACACATACACACATACACACATACACACACACACACATACACACACACACACACACACACACACACACACACATACCACACACACACACACACACACACACACACACACACACACCACACACCACACACATATACACACACACACATATACACACACATACACACACATATACACACACACACATATACACACACACATACACACACACACACACCACACACACACACACACACACACACATTGTTGCCTAAAGAAATGAACTTACCCTTATTTAATTAAAGATGATTATATAATAAACTTCAAATACTGTGGTGAGGTTGTGCTGAGGTTGTTATGAGGTTGTAATGAGGTTGTGCTGGTGAGGTCATGATAAGGCTTTGGTGAGGTTGTAGTGATGTGGTAAGGATGTGTTGCTGAAGTTGGTCTGAGGATGTGGTGAGGTTGTGGGTTGGGTTGTTGAGGCTGTAATGAGAATGTGGTGTGGTGAAGTTGTGGTGCTGAGGTTGTAATGAGGATGTGGTGAGGTTGTGGGTTGGGTTGTTGAGGCTGTAATGAGAATGTGGTGGTGTGTGAAGTTGTGGTGTGCTGAGGTTGTAATGAGGATGTGGTGAGGTTGTGGGTTGGGTTGTTGAGGCTTTAATGAGAATGTGGTGTGGTGAAGTTGTGGTGCTGAGGTTGTAATGAGGATGTGGTGAGGTTGTGGGTTGGGTTGTTGAGGCTGTAATGAGAATGTGGTGTGGTGAAGTTGTGGTGCTGAGGTTGCAATGAGGATGTGGGTTGGGTTGGTGAGGCTGTGGTGCGGTAAAGAGGTTGTAATAAGGTTGTCATGATAATGTGTTGTGGTGAGGTGGTGGTTCTGAGGTTGTGGTGATGCTGTAAGATCTTACTTTAATGGTTCCTGAGCTTCTCTCCTCGTATTTACATTCACAGCGTAAACAGTACGCCTCCACGTCCTTCCCTTCCACCGGCATCGGCTCCACCACATGGAGACAGTTACTGTGTGCAGGAGAAAAAAACAACACAACATTACACAAGTGGTACACAACACTATAAAACAACACACACCATTACAGTGTTACAGCGCCTTGACTGGAGGATGATGACGAGCGGTGTCGATCGATTGGCGGGTGTTTATACGTTACCAGTCTTTGAGGGAAACGTTCTGGTTGTAGATCTGTCCCTCAATGTCTTTGTATGGGGGACAAATACATTTACATCTGATGTCCTCGGAATTCTGTGAAATGTAGAATAACAACAGTGTGAGACAGATTTATTACTGATGATCCGTCTGCAGGTCTGTGAGACTGAACTACCGGAATGAGAAGAGAGAGAGAGAGAGAGAGAGAGAGAGAGAGAGAGAGAGAGAGAGAGAGAGAGAGAGAGAGAGAGAGAGAGAGAGAGAGAGAGACAGAGAGAGAGAGAGAGAGAGAGAGAGAGAGAGAGAGAGAGAGAGTGATAGAGAGAGAGAGAGAAAGGAGAGAGAGAGAGTTGAGAGAGTTGATAGAGAGAGAGAGTTGATAGTTGATAGAGAGAGAGAGAGAGAGAGAGACAGAGAGAGAGAGACAGAGAGAGAGAGAGACAGACAGACAGGTCACTCCATCTGTATTAGAGTCTCATCTTTCCTGTAATTGAGTTAAAAACAAAACAATTCTGCTGTTATTTAAACCTCCACATGACTCATCACATGACTGATTATACATCCAATCAAATTACAGACCATCAGACTGCCGACGTCAACAACAGAACGAATAAAAAGACAACAAGCAGCGAGCGGGTTAAACTATTATTACTATTAACATTATTACTATTAACATTATTACTATTAACATTATTACATTATTATTACATTAACATTATTAACACATTATTAACATTATTAACATTAACTATTATTTTAACATTACATTAACATTATTAACATTATTATTACTTACTAATTAACATTATTAATTATTATTATTACATTATTACTATTAAACATTACTAACATATATTACATTATTAACATTATTAACATTATTACTATTAACATTATTACATTATTACATTATTAACATTATTAACATTATTATTACCATTAACATTAACATTATTAACATTATTACATTCTATTCATTATTACATTTATATTACATTATGAACATTATTACATTATTATTACATTATTAACTATTATTACATTACATATTAACATTATATAACATTACTTATTACATTAACATTATTACTATTATTACATTACTATTACACATTATTACTATTATATTAACATTACCATTATTAACACTATTAACATTATTATACTTATTACTACATTATTATTACTATTAACATTAACTTAACATATTATTAACTATTAATTACATTATTATTAACTTATTATTAACATTATACTATTACATATACATTATTACTATTAACATTAGTAACATAACCTTATTAACATTATTACTATTAACATTATTACATTATTAACATTATTATTACATTAACATTAACATTATTAACATTACATTATTACATTACATTATTACATTATTACTATTAACATTATTACTATTAACATTATACTTATTAACTATTAACAATTATTACTATTAACAGTATTACTATAACATTATTACTATTACCTTACATATTAACATTAGTACATTATTAACTATAACATTATTACATTTACATTATTACTATTAACATATTAACATATTAACTTAACTTAACATTATTACATTAATTATTACATTAACATTATTACTTATTACTATTAACATTATTAACATTACTTATTACATTATTAACATTATTACATTATTACATTATTACATTATTAACATTATTATACTATTAACATTATTAACATTAACATTAAAACATTATTAACATTATTATTACTGATTATTACATTATTACATTATTACTATTAACATATTACCTTATTAACATTAGACTAACATTATACATTAACATTATTTAACATTATTAACATTATTACTATTAACTTATTATTAACATTATTACATTCTTAACTTATTAAACATTATTATTAACATTATTAATCTATTATTAACATTATTACATATAACATATTAATACATTACAACATTATTACATTAACATTAATTAACATTATTACATTAT
Organism: Bagarius yarrelli; assembly: GCA_005784505.1. Lineage (NCBI taxonomy): Eukaryota > Metazoa > Chordata > Actinopteri > Siluriformes > Sisoridae > Bagarius > Bagarius yarrelli. The sequence continues at coordinate 6,709 of VCAZ01000237.1, forward strand.
TACTACATTATTAACATTATTCTATTACCATATATTTACCATAATTATTACTATTAACATTATTATTACATTATTAACATTATTACTTATTATTACTACATTAACATTATTATTATTACTATTAAACATTATTAACATTATTACATTATTAACCATTAACATTATTACATTATTACATATTACATATTAACATTATTATTATTACATTATTAACATTATTAACATTATTAACATTATACTATTAACATATTACATTATTATTACATTATTAACTTAACATTATTACAATTATTAACATTATTATTATATTACATTATACATTATTATTACTATTACAGTTTAACATTAACATAACTTATTAAGTAATTATTATTGATTAACATTATTACTTATGATTATTACTCTTATTATAACATTATTCATTATTACTATTAAAACATTATTTAGGATGATTATTATTTAACTATTAACATATTACTATAACATTTATTAACATTATTAACATTTTACTATTAACATTAACCATTAAATTATTAAACATGATTACTATTAACATAACATTATATATTAATATTAACATTATTAACATTCACATTATTACTATTAACATTATTAGTTAACCATCTTAAAAGTTTATTATTAACATAACATTATATTATTACTATTAACAATTATTTGATGTTATTTGATTATTATTGATATTATTTTCATGATTAGTAGATGTTAATTTAAATTTATACGCAGTTTTACTGAAGGAGTTTATTTATCGCACAAAATACATAAACAACTTTTACACCATTATCTTTAAAATAAAACTAATTGTTAAAAGATAAACTTTATAAATCAGTAATTACACGCTTCACGTTATCAATCCAAACACACACACACACACACACACACACACACACACACACACACACACACACACACACCAGCTAATCTAATCATCCCATCATGCTATCCGAATAATAACGCAATCGTTACACACACACACACACACACACACACACACACACACACACACACACTCTTACCCTTGGCGTTTGTAGCCTGGGCTGCGATCAGAACGCAGATTAACAGATTAATTCCGCTCTTTAGACTGACCGGCGGTGACATTTTGTCCGGTTCACTGATCCGCAGAAATAAAACGACTTTCTGAAGTTGAAAGTTTTTTATTAATATTTTTATATGATCATCAGAGCGAATTTTAACCCCAATCAACAAAACACTGCCAGAAAAGAAGAAACCAACACTTCCGCTAAAATCAGCTGACCATCAGCAGCCCGAGCGCACAGAAAACACTCCGACCGGAAACGGAAACAACGGCCAGGAAACAAGGGTTCCGCTGTAGAGCAGATATTTAAGGGTCAAAAATATTTATTACGGATTAAAGCACGATTTATATGTTAATTATAATAATAATTTTTAAAAAAAATAACTAAAACTAAATCAACTAAATTTAATTGTAAAGCCACTGTAGCTTGTTATTGTATTCTCCCAAAAAAAAAAACTAAATCTTGAATTATTGTCAAGCATTTTATTAAACAAAAAATGCGATTGTTTGTTAAATTTAATAAAGATTATTGATGTGAATAAATCTTATTTGTGCTTAATGATTAAGATTGTAAAGCTTGGTGATGATTTGGCTCTGCTGGGATTGATAAACATTATAGATCCTGACAAAAAAATAAAAAATTAAACTTTAGACTTCAATAAATAAGATTTAAGTTTAGCTTAAAACCCCCTAATTATCATGTTATTTTTTATTTGGGTTTAACTAAAGATACCTGAGAGGAGGAGCGCACAGCCTGACACTAAATCACAAACTCACTTCCGCTCTTATATAAATAACACAACAGCGCCCTCTAGTGGCACACGTGCATTACTGACATTCAGCTGTATATACTACAGTCACACGCAAAAACTTCCAAAAGAATTTAATTAATACCAAAAAGTGTGTGTAAAAATATATTAAACAAATAGTCGAAAAATTAAGAATTCAGATTAAACCTTAAACCCTAAAAGGTCTTGGGTTCGATTCCCCTGCAGGGGTCTTTCTGTTCTCCCTTTGTGTTTACTCCGTGTGTGTGTGTGTGTGTGTGTGTGTGTGTGTGTGTGTGTGTGTGTGTGTGTGTGTGTGTGTGTGTGTGTTTTCTCCGGGTTCTCTGGTTTCCTCCCACAAAAACATGTATGTTAGATTAATTTGTGATTCCAACTTGCCAATAGGAGTGAGTGTAAGTGTCTGTGTGTGTGTGTGTGTGTGTGTGTGATGGACTAGCGACCTGTCCCCCTCCTGCCTTTCAGAGACGGCTGGGATAAATGAATAAATGAATGGATGAATGAATGAAGGTGACTGTATGAATCAATTCTAAATCTACAGACTGATGCGTTTTACTGAATAACTAAAGACTTTTAACTTTTTTTTGCATATTAAACGGCGTGTTAAAGATTTTTACCGGTTGGATTTTAAAACCGTTCGTTGTAATAAATAACAAGCAAAAACAAGAAAAGCAAAGAAAAAAACCTTAAATTTGGCAGAATGTTAAAGAATCACAAAAAATATTAATATAACAAACACATCCCATCACAACGCATCCCATCCCATCCCATCCCATCCCATCACTTCACATCACATCCCATCAATCCATCACATCACATCACATCCCATCCCATCCCATCCCATCACTTCACATCCCATCCATCCCATCCCATCCCATCCCATCTCATCACTTCACATCCCATCCCATCCCATCCCATCACATCACATCACATCCCATCCCATCCCATCACTTCCCATCCCATCCCATCATATCCCATCCCATCCCATCCCATCCCATCACACATCTGAGTTAGTTTATTTCTCTTTATTTACATGTTTAGATGTACAGACATAAAAATATAGACATTAATTTACTCTATAAGGCTGGTGGGGTTCAGCGCTCAGCATCAGCGTTCACTCTGTTCCTGTTACTCATCAATCTGATCCAGAATTATTACATCACCAGTGGAGTTTTTCCACAAACGATACCAAAACATCAGCTTTGGAAAAGCTTTGTACACAAATATACACCAGATTCCCACCAGTACGTCCTGTGGAGTGCTTTATAGAATAAAAGTCCCAGGAATCCGAATTCTCATCTCTTCACTCCAGCGTGAGTGTGAGGGGTTTTATTTAGAGCTGTGAAGGTTATGGAGATGTTTGGACCTCATGAGTCCGAGGGTTCCATCAGCCGGGTTCAGAACGTCAGAGGCAGTCATTTATTCCTTTATTTATTTACAGTAAAACTTATTTCGCTCTCCCTCAGACACCAGGGAGCCTTGTGTTCCCATCTTCATGTCCTGAAACAGCTGAGATTTTGGACATTTCGAATGTTTGTCCAGGTCACAATCTGATTTGAAGGTCACGTCCTTTAATCCACAGTAAATTGTGAAATTCTTGGCTGATTGTTTCTATGGACGTAAGAATCGCAGAACTTTGGAGCGCAGAAAGCGGATGAAGGATTTGGGGAACATTTCTCTGGACTCCTGAGCCGTGTAGTTAAAGAAGTTTTGTGGATGAGCGAGAACGTCGAACAGACACTTCATCAGCTTCTTGTCCTGAAAAAAAACAAACAAATTTAAGCATGTTTTTATTTATGTATTTGTGGGTTTTTGTATTTATTTAATGTTTCTGGTGCTAAAAATGTTGTAAAGTGTGAAAAAAGCAATGAAATTTATACCAATAATAATAATAATAACAATTTATTTTTAAAGAAAGTGATCAAATCATTCAAACCATTTTAAATATCATTAGAAATTAAACTATATTCATTATTATTATTATTGCCCTCTTGTGTGTGTTTTTTTGGGTTTAAGTTTGTTTATAATTAAAATCTTTCTATATATTTATGATTCTGAAGTATTTTGGGGGTCACGGCTGTATTTTACTTTGTGTCCACACGGTGGCAGTGCGACCCTTTTCTGTTAATTTAACCTGACGGTTAGCTTTAGCATTAGATTATAGTCGTGTGTTTTTTCTTGTGTTAATAAAAAAAACAGGTTAAGAGGAAAGTGTGTGTGTGTGTGTGTGTGTGTGTGTGTGTGTGTGTGTCTGTTTAATTAAATAAGAACAAGTTAAATCTCTTTTCACCCGCACTGACATGTAATTCCGCTGATGTTTATTTAAAAATATCTCAAAATGGGACATTAAATCTAAAAGCGACTCTTTGTGTACCTTTAAAATGTCCTGATGGTTTTCCGAGGCGTAAAGTCTCCCGTCCCGGACGATGTCCTCGATCAGCTCCTGGTAGTCCTCTAAACAAAACAAAACCAAAACAATTCAGATTGAGGGCAAACGCCGGAGTCGGAGCTGAGGATCATCTACCACAGGTTTCTGCCTGCTCTCACCGTCGTAGGTTACGTAGGGAACCTGGAATCCCTTCCTGCTGTTCCCCTCATTAGACCTGAACTGAATCCACAGCTTCTTGGAACGAGACGTGAAGGCGATCGGACGCTCGTACGTCTGACACGTCTCGTATGTCGTCACTGAGTTCGGGAGAGCTGAAGAAGCAGAAAAAAAACACACATTTTTTCTCTCTCACACACACACACACACACACACATTCCTGAGATTTTGAGCTACGAGAAAATCCCAGGTTTGACTTACGACTCTTGCGCATGACTAAGTAATCTCCACACTCGTCTTCTATAGGGAGGAAAATCTCCGGCACCACGATGAGGATCCTGCGCTTGGGTGGAGGATTGATGATCCATGTGCACTCCACGTTAGCGGGGTAATCGCCGGGGTAGTTGGGTGACTCGATAAATCCTGTGTAATCACCCAGTTCTCCTCCACAGCGTCGGTCTGAGGAACAGAAGAACATCGCCGCTGAGGAAACATCTCATGAAGATAAAGAGCTTCAAACGTCCAGTTAAACTTCGTAGTTGAGATGTTCTTCATAACTGTATTTTTTTTTTATTTCTTTATTTTTCCACCTACTTTTGCACTGGGTGACGCTGGTGGAACCGTCGAAGTCGGTGGTGGTGTTTCCTGGACAGGAGATGCAGAAGTTCTGGCCGAATTCCAGCTGGTAGGTCCCGAGTGGACAGCGGATGCAGCGGTGGGTGCTGGTGTTGTAGTAATGTCCAGGAGAACACTGCACTGTATACACACACACACACACACACACACACACACACACACACACACACACACTGATTTAAAGTCTCAGATGCTGCACTGTGTATAATTGTGTAAATAACAAATAAAATCGGAATTAGAATTTAATAATTATTTATTTCATTTAAAGAGAATTTTAATGTTAAACGTTTTCCTCCAAAAAAGAATAAATGAATTGAATGAATCGATTAAATTAAAATTAATTAACAGTGAAGAGAAAAATAAATGAAATAAACGAGTGAATTAAAATAATAAGTTTGAAAAAGTTATAATAAATAATTCGGGTTTCATTTATAAACATTAATAAACATTTTCTCTGCTTTTAATTTAAATTCCTGAATGTTTTACAGAGCAGACGGGACGGGACGGCATGGGACGGGATCGGATAGGACTGGACGGATGGGACGGATGGGGGAACGGGACAGGACGGACATGGGAATGGGGCCAAATGGGATGGGATGAGACTGGATGGGAAATGGGATGGGACGGCATGGTACATGGGATGGGACAGGATGGACTGGGATGGGACTGGGACGGGACGGAATGGGATGGGATGTGAGCAGTGAAAACACTAATGAAGAGTTTTTGGTCGTTTCTCCTCCAGTGAATTTCAGATCAATTTGATATCAACCTGCCGTGTGCACGCCTCTGTCTCTGCGGTGTGTGTGTGTGTGTGTGTGTGTGTGTGTGTGTGTGTGTGTTGATGAGGTGTTGTCGAACAGTGTGTCCTCAGTCACCTGTTCCTCTCCTCACCTTTAGTCTCACAGGATTGGAAGGACACAGACGCTTCCTGTTTGGTCAGCAGACCTCCACCACACGGCAGACACGCCCGTCCGACCCCGAATCCGGCTGGAACCAACCTCTCACACACACACACGACACGGAGCCCAACCATCGGAGGAGAAATGTCCAGGGGCACACACTGACCTATACACACACACACACACACACACACACACACACACACACAACACAGGAGCATGAACACGCTGTAGAGCTTTTAGTTCCTTATAGGAAGCAGACATACACATTCACTGACCTACACACACACACACACACACAACACACACATACATAAAGCAAACTCTGTACACAAACTCAAAATACACAAATATGTTTTTTGTCTATCAGGAAAAGCAGAAGAACGGAGGTGTGTCCTACACACACACACACACACACACACACACACACACACACACACACACACACACACACATACTGAGTTTTTCTATCAGAGCAGGTTGGTTTTCTTCAGACAGAAAACAGGAAGTAGTAGTTTCAGAACACAAACATAAAAATAACAAATAGAATACTGTGTGTGTGTGTGTGTGTGTGTGTGTGTGTGTGTGTGTGTGTGTGTGTGTGTGTTTGTGTAAAAACAATAAATAAAGGAAACTGGTTTAAAGTGGTTTTAAAGTGTACTGATGATTAAGTAATTAATTAAAGCTCATTCTTCGGGGTGATTACGGAAAAGAGCATGTGAGATGTGTGTGAGAGTGTGTGGAAGTGTGTGAGAGTGTAACAGTGTGTAGAGTGTGTGAGAGTGTGTGGAAGTGTGTGTGAGGAGTGTAACAGTGTGTGGGAGTGTGTAGAGTGTGGTGGGAGGGCGTGGGAGTGTGTGGAGTGTGTGGGAATGGGTAAGAGTGTGTGTGATAGTGTGTGTGAGTGTGTGTTATATAGTAGAGAGTGTGTGTGAGACTGAGAGTATGTTATATTGTGTGACTGTGAGAGTGTGGTAACAGTACTTTAAGCTTAGAAGAGTAATACTAGAAAAGAGAGAGAGAGAGACGGAGAGAGAAGAGAGAGAGAGAGAGAGAGCGAGAGAGAGAGAGAGAGAGAGAGAGAGAGAGAGAGAGAGACAGAGAGAGACAGAGAGAGAGAGAGAGAGAGAGAGAGATAAGAGAGAGACGAGAGACAGAGAGAGAAAGAGAGAGAGAGACAGAGAGAGAGAGAGAGAGAGAGAGAGAGAGAGAGAGAGAGAGAGACAGAGAGAGAGAAGAGAGAGAGAGAGAGAGAGACACAGAGAGATAGACAGAGAGACAGAGAGAGAGAGATTGAGAGAATGAGATGCAGTGTCTCACCTCCACATTCAGTCACACTTCGGGCCCCCGACACTCTCAGAATGGCTCTGCTCTTCGGCCCCGGACAGGTCTCACACACCACAGCTGTCCCTCCTCGTCTTGGTAGGTTCCGGCAGGACAGAGCACAGAGCACACACCCACTCCCCTGCTCAGTGTCGTGGTACGTCCCGACGCCGCAGTTCAACTGAAACACAGAGCGGAAAATCACACATCAAACACAAACCACCACATTACAATCATCCACACACAAAACTCGCCCTCCTGGCCAACGGATCTGTTGTGTGTGTGTGTGTGTGTGTGTGTGTGTGTTTAATCCTAGCAGTACTCATAAAGCCCTGATTACAGACACACTTTGTTGAAATTACAGCTGCGGCTTTTACTGCAGGCTGAAACACGGCGTGAGGATCTGAGAATCCAAAACTTCACAAACAAATACACTAAAACAATGTTTTAATAATCTGGTTTAGAGCAAATTATCTCTCTATCTATATAAATAAAAAAACATCTTTATATATAATAAAAAACAATAACAACATAGATACACAATGTAATAACACACAACTAACAATATATCCTAACAATAGAATAATAATTAACACAGCGGTACGTTTGACTTACGAGCGTTCCGACTAACGAGTTTTTTGGAGATTCGAGATTGGCTGATGTTTCGCTTTGAGTTGCTAAAATTCGGGTTACTTCAGACCCCCACCGCTAGTTACGTACGACGCCACAGTAAACGGCGTAACATCCGCGCAGCATCCCGTGTGTACTTATAGCTAGTCCGACCTGCGCGTAGCAAGTGGGTCGTCTGATTCTAAGGTAACACTGGACTTCTACTTAATAAAACCGTTTTTTCCAGTTCAACATCCTATTTGTGTTTTAATACAATATTCGTATTTTTCTTATTTAAAAACATGAAACAATAGAATTGCTGTGTTTTTTTGGGGACCCCGAAGAATTAATGGCATTTCAGTTCATTTCAATGGAAAAACTGATTTGAGGGACGAGTAATTTGAGTTACGAGCTAATTAACACACCCTCTGTATAATCATCATTATTATTAGTCCCATTTTGTAGTTCCTTATAATAAATAACTCAGGGGCGGAGCTACATATAAATCAGATAAAGAATGATTTCTGTTTCCGGAATGAACCCGTCAGTTATCCTCCCCCTCGCTGAAGATCTCCTCATTGTCCTGAAACCATTTTAAGCTACAAAGCCTCAGCAAATTACTTGATTTTCCTTTTTCTAAACTTCGAAAAACTCGAAAGTTACGTCTTTCTTTCTTTTGCTTTGTAGGTTCTTTCTCCTGAAGAGAGGAGCAAGAGCGAGAGACATGAGAGGGAGAGAGAGATTGAGAGGATAGAGATTGAGAGAGTTGAGAGAGAGAGAGAGATTGAGAGAGTGAGAGAGAGAGAGAGACGATTGAGAGAGAGAGAGAGAGAGAGAGAGAGATTGAGAGAGAGAGAGAGAGAGAGAGAGAGAGAGAAGAGAGAGTAGAGAGATAGAGATTGAGAGAGAGAGAGAGATTGAGAGAGAGAGAGCGCTTGAGAGAGAGAGAGAGACGATTGAGAGAGAGAGAGAGCGATTGAGAGAGAGAGATAGAGAGATTTAGATATATCTTGAGAGATTTTTAGAGAGAGAGAGAGAGAGATCAGAGAGAGAGAGAGATTGAGAGATAGAGAGAGAGAGAGAGAGGATTGAGAGAGAGAGAGAGATAGAGATTGAGAGAGATAGAGAGAAGAGAGAGAGAGATAGATTGAGAGAGAGATAGAGAGAGACAGAGAGATTGAGAGAGAGAGAGAGAGAGAGAGAGAGAGAGAGAGAGAGAGAGAGAGAGAGAGAGAAGAGACGAGAGAGAGACAGAGAGAGAGAGAGAGAGAGAGAGAGAGATACAGAGTGAAGAGAGAGAGAGAAGAGAGAGAGAGAAGATAGAGAGACTAGAGAGAGAGAGAGAGAGAGAGAGAGAGAGAGAGAGAGAGAGAGAGAGAGAGAGAGAGAGAGAGAGAAGAGAGAGAGACATATAGAGAGAGAGAGACGAGAGTAGAGAGAGAGAGAGAGAGAGAGAGAGAGAGATTGAGAGAGAGAGAGAGAGAGAGAGAGAGAGAGAGACGATAGAGAGAGAGAGAGAGAGATTTGAGAGAGAGAGAGAGAGAGAGAGAGACGATTGAGAGAGAGAGAGAGACAGAGAGAGAGACAGAGAGAGAGAGAGAGAGAGAGATTAGAGAGAGAGAGAGATAGAACAGATAGAGAGAGAGAGAAAGAGAGAGAGAGGAGAGAGAGAGGATAGAGAGAGAGAAGAGAGAGAGAGAGAGAGAGATATACAGAGAGAGAGAGAGAGAGAGAGAGAGAGAGAGAGAGAGAGAGAGAGGAGAGAGAGAGACTCAAGAGAGAGACAGAGAGAGAGAGACAGAGAGAGAGAGAGAGAGAAAGAGCTTGTAGAGAGAGATAGACAGAGAAGAGACTAGAGATTGAGAGAGACAGAGAGAAAGGAGAGAGAGAGAGAAGAGAGAGAGAGCAAAGAGAGAGAGAGAGAGAGCTCAAAGTCTTTCAATGTAAAGCGGGTGATTTGTATTGAGTTCTCGACCTGACGGCCTAAAAGAGGTTTTAATGACCTTTCACCTCTATTCAAGTCCCCCGAACGCTGGGCTATTTGATGACATCGGAAAACACAGTGCTATCACAGCGGTAAGGAGCGGAACCCAATAAAAGGGGTCAGGACGATGACCCCCCCCCTACACACACACACAACACACACAACACACCCTGCCCCCCACCCCACCCCGAATGAAGCTCCAACAGCTGATGCTAATTGATTTCCATGGAGTCGTTGAAGTCAATTTTCTCAAGGGGTTCACGGGCCGAGGGTCACGCCGCCGCGCCACAACCGCACCGCACCGCTCTGCCCCCCACCCCTCACCCCCCCCGAGGAATTTGGCAGTCAGAGCGGTGGCTTGAGTAAACAGCACGGCTTTAAACGTCTCGCTTACAAAAACAAACACTGGGCAACAATCGGCGTCAATTTATTCAGCGGCTGAAAAGCGAGTTGCTGTTTTTTCCAACAGTTTACACACACAGACGTCTGGCTGAAGTCTTCGAACACCACCAGACGAAATCTGGACCTGGAGCCGGAGGACGAAGCCAAAAGCAACACCACTGAAATAAATATTAGCTTTTCCAGTGTTGAGACGTGACGATTTCACTGTTTATAGATTAGATGGAAGTGGAGGAGAGTGTGAGGTGCTCTCTCTCTCTCTCTCTCTCTCTCTCTCTCTCTCAATCTCTCTCCCTTTTATTTTTCACTTTCCCTACCTCTCCCTCCAGCTCTTTTTAAACCTCTTTCCCCCGCCCCACACTCCCTCCCCTCCCTCTTTCCCCTGGACTGTTCTGGGTTTATAATAGACTGGCTAATCTGAAAAGACTAAACTACCCTGAGTTCGGGCGAGCGTCGGTGGGGGGATGTGACAACAGGGGGGAGAAATATAGCTCTTTTTTAGAGTCGGGGGTTAAAGCTTCCCTTTGAGTCGCCTCTTGGAAATTGTACGTCTGCAACGCTTAAAGTTTTCCTCAAACCCACTTAATGCTGCTCTGAGCTCGTCAGTGGAGTAGAGAACGTCGTGACACACACCATCACACCATCTGCCACCAAACGCACCACATGAAAGCGCTGACGTCACACACGAGCTCGGAAAGTGCCGGAAACTTTGAAGTAAAAACTGGAAAAGATCAGATTGAATCAAAAGACTGACGGATGGAACACTCGCAGAAGAAAGAGTTCTAATGAGAACAGCAGGAAGCGATCAGAAAGCCACCGACGCGCAGAAAACTGCACACGGGTCAGAAACTGCACTGAAGAAACGTCCTGAAGGTCCTGTTTACCCGCACGGGAACAGAAAGCAGCTCAGAGAAACATTCGACTTTAGTGCCAAACTAAATAATCAGAGCTCTGAAACGCAGACCTTCACTCATCCCACGCTGTTGACACAAAGCCCTTTAAACGCTAATGGACCTCTCCAACCTTATGATGGCGCCATAAAAACAGCTCTCAGGCATTGACACGTCCATATAAACAGCCTGGACCGCATTACTCTCAAACACTCTAGCTTACTACACAAACTCCACAACGTCTCAGCTGCTGTTGGTGTATGAAAGGGGTTTTTTCACCAATAAAGCAAAAACTCAGAGTCAGAAATAGTAACGGCGATCAGTAAAGCTGTGTATTCGCAGGGGGACCTCACCACCTGATGGATAGAATCACAATCGATAACAATACAAAGCCAGAGGTGCTGTTTTGTAGAGTGTTTCTCTAAAGAGACATGAGCAGTGTACAGAATGTCTCTTAGCTCTCTTTACAAAGTGTCAACAATGACATCATAAGTCATGTGATTAAACACAGAGGTGTGAATATAGACACTGCGTCCGAATTTGCATCCTTCTCTACTATATAGTGTGTGTGATGGAGTGTGTGAGGTGTGCAGTGTGTGATGGAGTGTGCGAGGTGTGTAGTGTGTGTAATAGAGTGTGTGAGGTTAGTATGTGTAAATCAGTGGATGATCTATTCCTCTTAGTTTAAAGTAACTTTAATACTTCAGGATAAAAACATTGTTCACTGTAGTTACATTTCACTCCTTTATCATCATCATCATCACACTTTATACAGTAACACACTTTATATTCACACTGCTGTGACATCACAGGTCATGTGATCAATATCAACATGGAGGATGGAGAACGTCCTGATTTCACTCATACTCCTGATAATCAGACTATAGATCAGACTTTATTAATGATCAGGAAGTGCAGAATTACTCAGAATCTAGTAACGATTGAAAAGAAGGGATGAATCATTAATAAAAGAAGTCTCACCACACTTCCTGTCCCGCAGCACTTGTCCAGCGGCGCAGGGTTCTCCCCCGTCTGCGGGCCGTGCCGGTATCTTGGCGAGTTCGTACTCGGAGCTGCCGAACTGCAGGTGAAACTGTTCCCTGTTTATGGACTTGCGCAGAGTCCGGATGGTCTTCTTCAGACGCTTCTCCGAACGCCGCTTTACACACGCCAGATCACAACCCTCTGCTGACAGAGACACTCAATAACCACACAGAAAACACACACACACACACACACACACACCCTACAGCATGCTAAACAGGAGATACTTGACTAGCCGAGGTGTGTTTAGGAGCTCAGAAGGAAGCGAGGGTCAGTGAGTCAGTAAGTCAAGCAGGAAGGTGAGCAGGTGAAATGCGACCAAGCGCTGCAGCGAAACCGACCTGTTACCTCCTCAGGATCAACGTCCAGCTCAAACAGACCAGTGATAGATGAGCTCTCGTCCTCCATCACCTTCCGTCCGTGTCGATTTCGCTGCCGGAGACTTGACGAGTTACAGTGAAGCCTCACGAAGCTGAAGTGCACATTCTCAGTAGCCAAAACCTTCTTATCTAGGGAAACACACACACACACACACACACACATTTCTCAGAAAAGCAGAGTGAATCGCGCTGATGAGGAAGAGGAAGAGGAAGAGGAGGAAAAAGAAACCAGTGTAAGTAATAACACCCTATCCTAAAGTCTAATTCCGCTTCAAACTGCCAGAATCAGAGGAGCTTTACAAGAACCGACGAACATCACAGGAGGCGTTTATCTGTTTTTAGCAGAGGTGTGTGTCCAAAATCTCCACTGAAATAAAAGTACAAGTATTTATGTTACTCAAGTTTTTTTTTACAGTAAAAGTATAAATATAACTGATACTCTCAGTGGTTAAAGTGATAAACTGCTGATTGGTAGAATGTGGGTTTAAAATTCCCCTGCATCACAAAAAGCTGGGCCCCTGAGCAAGGCCCTTAACCCTCAACTGCTCAGGTGAGTAAAACTGAGATAAATATAAGTGTGTTGGCGTTGGCGAAATGCCAGACTAAATTTTAACGTAAATTCCACGGCATTAAGATGTTTTCAGTTTTCTGTGGACGTCCCCTGTGAACGAGACGTTGCTATAGATATAGAGTGGAATCACGAGCTCCTCTTCTTCTTCTGCTCATCAACACGTGACACGTCTCAAACCTGGAGTTATTCTGTCACTGTTCACACTTAATAATTCTGGATGTGTTTTTGTCCTGTGAGGGTCACCTGACAGCGGCGTACTGAAGCCCCAGGGCAGTTTTCTCAGGACTTGCGTTTCAGACTGCATTTCCCCTGAGACCATTTAAACGTAGCTGTGGTTTTAATCCTGCAGGAAGATTCCAGACCTGAGAGAGAGACGGAGAGAGAGAGAGAGAGAGAGACGAGAGAGAGAGAGAGAGAGAGAGAGAGAGAGAGAGAGAGAGAGAGAGAGAGAGAGAGAGAGAGAGAGAGAGAGAGAGAGAGAGAGAGAGAGACAGAGAGAGAGAGGAGAGAGACAGAGACAGAGAGGACAGAGAGAGAGACAGAGAAAGAGAGAGACAGAGAGAAGAGAGATAGAGACAGAGAAAAAGAAGAGAGAAGAGAGAAACAGATATTTTAATGGAGAGTATTTGTCTGTCTATATATTTATCTATCCGTCTGTCTGTCTGTCTGTCTATCTATGTATCTTTCTGTCTGTACCTATCTATCTGTCCATCCGTCTGTCTGTCTATATGTCTGTCTGTTTATCTATCTATCTGTCTGTCTATCTATCTACAGTATCTATCTGTCTTTCTATCTATCTGTCTGTCTCTCTGTCTGTCTATCTATCTGTCTGTCTGTCTGTCTATTTGTCTGTCTGTTTATTTATCTACAGTATCTGTCTTTCTATCTATCTATCTGTCTGTTCGTCTGTCTGTCTATATGTCTGTCTGTCTATCTCTATCTGTCTATCTGTCTGTCTGTCTGTCTGTCTGTCTATTTGTCTGTCTGTCTGTCTGTCTATGTAGCTCAGAAACATTGCATAATTATTAGGACTTATTATTAGAATAATGGACATTTATCATGTGTATTTCATGTCCAGGAGGTCAGTGATTGTCTTTATTATGTGAAAACCAGCATCACAACCTGAGACTCACTGATGCTCTGAAACTGTTTTCTGCTTCTCCTGAAGATCCATAAGAACATTTGAACACACACTCCGAGTCCCACACACACACACACACACAGAACTCATGTTTTTCTAGGCAACCCGTTTAAACAAACCGTCTCCTGCGTCCGTTTCCATGCAAAAGCAGTCCCACACAGGTGAGAAGTGAAAGCGGTGCATGCGTGAACTTGCCTGAGCAGTGAGGCCCTCCATCGCCCCGCTGTCCTCCACCAGACACACCCGGCAGGGGCAGGCCACAGGTCACGGTGTAGGAATCTTCAGCACCTGCGCAACATACCGGAAAAAGAGAGAGAGATAGAGAGAGAGAAACAGAGAGAGAGAGACACAGAGACACACAGAGAGAGAGAGACACAGAGACACACAGAGAGAGAGAGAGACAGACAGAAAGCGAGAGACACAGAGAGAGAGAGATAGAGAGACACAGAGAGAGTGAGACAGAGAGAAAGAGAGAGATATATGAGTAAAATGAGACCTCGAGTCATGTGAAAGTGTGTAAAATGAGTTGAGAGGGTGTGTATTGCTCACCGTTGCTGATGTTCACCTGCGACTGACAGGTGAGAAAGCAGTGCTCAGCTCCTCCATGTTTACTGCAGTTCAGTGTCACACTCGCAGGAACCGTCAGCGCCGCAGAACCGCTGTCTTCTGGTTGAAGATCATAACAGACTCACAGATAAACTCAAACACCAGACAGGACGGAGCGACGAGACGCGATCAAAGAAAACAGGACGGAAAGGGGATTCGAACCTACATACAGCTGAGTGCAACCGTCTGCACATCTTCAGGACAGGAAGTGTTATTTAGATGTTTAGTGTGTGAGCGTCTCACAGACGCTCCTCATCATCACACAGTTCAGTTCACCAATCAGTTCCCAGTTTTACTCTGATTTGGATGCACTGAATTTGTACTCAGCTGTACGGGAATCAGGTCCAAACGACACATCTGGATTAAAGTTAGTTGCATGAAACGGTTTTAAGGAGTCAGCGAGAGCGAGAGAGTGAGAGAGTGAGAGAGTGAGAGAGCGAGAGAGCGAGAGAGCGAGAGAGCGAGCAGCCAAGAAAAACCTAAAGGAACTCAATGTATCTCCTGTTTTTCTTCAGCTTTTAGAGATGAGAGTAAACCCCGCCCCTTTTCCTGAGTGTGATAAACCCCGCCCCTTTCCCCCCAGTGTATAAAAAAACCCTGAAAGCTAAACCCCGCTCCTTGTCCCTGAGTGTAAGAAACCCCCCCCTTTCCTGCCCCCCCCTTTCCCTGAGTGTGATAAACCCCCCGCCCCTTCCCCTTTCCCTGCCCCTTGTATAACCCCCCCTTTCCCCCAGTGTAATAACCCCATAGCCCCCCGCCCCTTCCCCCCCGTCCCTGCTGGTGGGAATAAACCCCGCCCCTTTCCCTGAGTGTGATAAACCCCACCCCTTTCCCTGAGTGTGATAGACCCCGCCCCTTTCCCTGAGTGTGAATAAACCCCGCCCCTTTCCCCTGAGTGGTGAATAAACCCCCGCCCCTTTCCCTGCTGGAGTGTACATAAAACCCCGCCCCCTTTCCCCTGAGTGTCATAAAACCCCGCCCCTTTCCCGGAGGGTAATAAAACAACACCCCCTTTCCTTGAGTGCAATAACCCCGCCCGTTTCCCTGAGTGTGATGGTGTCTTACCGATGCAGTCCTTCTTGGTTCCAGTGAGACAGTCTGTATCCAGCTCGGCAGTGACACTGATACCCCCCCGGTGTGTTCTCACAGAGGTGACCACAGCCACCGTTATTCACACTGCACTCGTTAATGTCTGACAGCAAAAACAAACACACACATTCACATTCTATACATTTATACATATATATATATATATATATATATATATATATATATAATATTCTATATGATAAATATTCTATAATTATACTAGTCAACATTTTAAGAGGATCAAAGTCATTCATTAAAATCCTAAAACCACAATTCCAGTTTCTTGTTGAAATGTTCTGCTGACTAGAGTATAAATTCCTGTATATATACCTGTAGTCGGCACACGGACTGTATACTGTAAATGTATATATATATATATATATATATATATATATATATATATATATATATATATATATTATATGATATATCTGATGTTGCACTGTTAGTTTAGATTTTTCTGGTTAGATGCTAACTGCACTGTTGCCTTGTAACTGTGTGCAATAACACTAAAGTCAAATCTAATCTAAAACATTAATTCACAAACAGTGACACTTAATACAACGTGTTTTTATTAATAACAAACTTCACTTCTGAATACAGAAAAACACAAAGGACAAAAAAACCACCCCAGACTCAGTCCAAAACTGCCCCTCTTCAATCGTTACTAGATTCTGAGTAATTCTGCACTTCCTGATCATTAATAAAGTCTGATCTATAGTCTGATTATCAGGAGTATGAGTGAAATCAGGATGTTCTCCATCCTCCATGTTGTTATTGATCACATGACCTGTGATGTCACAGCAGTGTGAATATAAAGTGTGTTACTGTATAAAGTGTGATGATGATGATAAAGGAGTGAAATGTAACTACAGTGAACAATGTTTTTATCCTGAAGTATTAAAGTTACTTTAAACTCCGGTAAAGTCGTCTCTCTCCCCCCCCCGCGGGATCATGGGACAGTAAAGTGTCCATCGGATGTTAATTACTGAAAGATGATCCGAGGAAATTTTTAGTTCTGGAACTGAACTGATATTGAAAAGAGGCGTCTGTGTTTCAGTGGAAAAGCACAGAACAGATCCAGCTCTGCTTCATCATGTCCAGCGTCTCGTCTCGTCTCGTCCCGTCTGCTGTGATTTTGTGGACTCAGCGTTTCACACAGTGTTTATTATAATCTCTAAATGTGCTGATCAACAGAGTGAGAACATAAACATGTGGTTATGTGGGGGAACTCGGGCGTACCTCCGCAGTGTGTGAGACCGTAGAGTGTGTATCCCTTATTACACACACACTCAAAGCTTCCCGGGGAGTTTACACACGTCTGGTCACACGTCCTCTCAAAGAAGCACTCGTCGATATCTAAAATTAAGAACACACACACACACACACACACACACACACACACACACACACATCTGTGTAGCAGACGTTTGCTCATTTTTAGCTTCAACATCAAATATTGAATATGAAAGAAAGAATCTGGATTGTGGGGTAGTAATAAAAGAGAGACGTGCATTCCTCCTGGTGGGCACTTGGGGGGGGCTTGGGGGGCAGGAGTGTGTGTTATGGTTATGGGCGGAGTCTGTCTGCTTCAACAACACAGTTTTATAAAGCTCAACAAGTTAAAGATCTCCAAAGAAATCCTGCAAGTCGATACGGGCATACTCAGAGACGCTCTTATCTCTCATTCAACCCCACACACACACACACACACACACACACACACACACACACACACACACGCACGCACACACACAGAGAGGACCCGGAGTCTCACCCTGGCAGGAGCGCTCGTCCGTTAGCAGCTTGAAGCCTTTGCGACAGTTACACTCAAAGCTGCCAATGTTGTTCCTGCAGAAATGATCACAGCCTCCGTTGTGGAACTTGCACTCATCAATGTCTATATACACACACACACACACACACACACACAAGCAGAAAATTAGCCCACGTATGTTACAGTGCAGATGATTTTACAAAGCAGAATATAGTTAATATTACTGGAGGTTATTATAGAAGGAAAAGCGAGACAACATCTGGAACAGGATGTGGATGTGATGGACAGGTGTCCCAATACTTTTGGCTATATAGTGTATTTGGTCAAAAAATGTGCTGCAAGAACATTTTACTTATTTGACAGACGTCCTTATCCAGACCCACTTACATTTACATCTCTGAGCAACAACTTTACCACTGAGACAACACTTCCCTGGGCAGGTTTTCCACTAGACTGGGTCATGTGACTGTGTGGGTCATGTGACTGTGTGGGTCATGTGACTGTGTGGATTTGATCATTCAGTTCTAATAGTATTAATGAGATCAGACTCTAATGTTGAGGTTTGGAGGTCTGGGGTTCAGTCTGGACTCCAGTTCATCCCAAAGGTGTCCAGTTTAAAGGGGTGGAGTCAGAATCAGGAATCTGTACAGGACATGAGAGTTCTTCTCCTCCAATCAGAACAGAGCATGTCTTCATGGAGATCAGGGGGTTTGTGCACAGGGACGTTGTCCTGCTGGGACAGGATTTAAGTTTCACAGTTCCTTTGGAGGAAGTAGGGAATGATACGACACACAGAGACACTCTAGACGAGTGTGTGAGTTTGGAGAAGACACACTGATAGGCGTGTGATATTGAGATGTCCACAAACTTTTGACCCCAGAGTGTTTTGTGTTCAGACCTTCGCAGCTTTTTCCATCTGGTTGAAGAGTGAAACCCACAGGACAGCTGCAGCGGACGCCGGTGGACGTGTCCTTACACATACTGTCACATCCACCATTATTTACAGCACAGGTCTCTAAAACACACACACACACACACACACACACAAACACACACACACACACACTTACACACACATTTAAGGTTTAATTCAAATATTTAGTGCATCACTGCATATCACTTACATTCACTTCATTCAGCAGCCAATAAACCGCAAATGCAAAAGTTTGTGCACCCTTGTTTAAAATGCTTTTACTGATGACAAATTCACCGATATCAAAACTGATAGAACTAAAAATAGAACCGCATTAAACACTTTTTTGCGGTCCTCCTTAAATAAATGTTATTTATTTTATTGTAAGATATTTATAGATCATAAAAAATAATCAATAATTGAATGGTAACGTTTTGATCTCTGCAGTTATGCAACACTGTGAATAAATTCCGTGTGTGAAATGTAATCTGATAACAGAGGATCAGACTTCCAGTCAGCGTCTCCTGCTGGTAGGTTTGGGCTTCGTATTATCTCTCCGCTTGTTTTTATTTCCTTTCTGCTCTTCTTCCTGAAGGTTCTCTCGCTGCTCTCTGTGTAAACACTCTCTCGGATCTTTTGATCACTAACTTGGCGATAAGCTGGATATTTTTCTAAAGATGTGCGAGCGCCAGTTTTTTTTTTTACAGACTCAACCTGTTTGTCATCTGTGGACATTCGAGAAAAACTCAAACTCAATAAACCACGAATAAAATATTCTGGCGTGTCGGGGGGGGGGGGGGGGGGGGGGTGTATACTTTAAAGCATGTTAATATAGATCCATGACCAAGATGTTTATAAGAAAACCTTGGAAGCAAACTGGTACTAAATGATCCGTTTTGGTGATTAGAGACCAGACATAGGTGAGACAGAAACGAGACGGAGATGAGACAGAAACGAGACAGAGATGAGACAGAAACAGAGCAGACGGAGAGTTACAGTAAACCCCCTCACAGCCTCACATGGGAAATTTTCCACCTGATAACCAAACGGAGTTACCAGCAAGAGGCGTGAGGTGAGAAAGTGTGGACTCTCGACCATCTGACAGTTTGCTCTCAGGACTGAGGAATGCGACCGGGCGGCTGAGAGGACCACCGCTCTGAGGTCAGATGGACAGAAACTTCACGTTTGGATTAAATGCAAGGTTTTTACACAGATTTTTACGAGACGGTGAGAAAAGAACAGAGTTCCGACTCGGCTGTAGGCGTGTTTTACCCATCAGGAGTCGCCGCTTCACACGTTTGTCTGCTTCAGCTAAAGACGTGGCGTTGTGATCGGAGCCCGCGGTCACGTCATCTCTCTCTAAAAAACACAGGAAAAAAACAAACCAGGTGAAGAAAAAAATCACCAAAACTCCAAATACCAGAAAAATAAAGTTAATAAAAATAACACCCTTTATTTATCTTTATTAAAAATGCACCTCAGTGTGATTTACAGTGCGAAGAAAAAGAATTAATAACAGAAAGAAAGAAAAATTTTAGAAAAACACACAAAAAATTACAGCTTAAAAGAGAAATTTATTTTAAAAAAGGTGAAAATAGTTTTAGCTTTAAAAGCCTGTCTAATATTTAAACCTTATCAGTATCACAGCTCATCACCACAACAAACACACACCGACACACACCATCAGCCTGGACGTGTAAGGCAAAACCGCTGTTTACAGAAATCCTGTTCAGTGACTGGGTTTCATTCCTAATGCTGGGCCCCTGAGCAAGGCCCTTAACCATTAACTGCTCATTTGAATAAGAAATGGCGGCTAATTTAACTCACTATTGATTCGAGGTCTACCGAATGACAGAAATTTACATTTTATGAATTCAATTATTTTTTAGCTCCGCCCACTCACCCATATTTGGTCTGTTCTTTTTTACAGTTGTTATAATCTCTCACAACTTAAAGTTTACAAACTGTTCAGGATGTGGTGAGGATGTGCACTGTACTGTGTTGTACTATACACACACACACACACACACACACACACACACACACACATACAGGGCAGTAAATCTTAGACCTCCCTGACAGTATTGACTCTCTGAAGACAACAACAAGGAGAAAAAACTCAAAAATGCAGGAGATGCTGGTGGAGTGAAAGGCAGAGATTTAGACATGATAAACACAGACCTCACACACACACACACACACACACACACACACACAGAAGTCTGTCTGCAGGCTCCAGCTGTTGCTTCTCGCTATCTGATGAGCGTGAGCGTGTGTGTGTGTGTGTGTGTGTGTGTGTGTGTGTGTGTGTGTGTGTTTATGATCTCTGTTTGGAGTTTGGCAGGATAAAGTTTATGGTTTTACAGTCTGAGACACGAGTTCATGGTTACGTACCTACACAGGAGTGAGCGTCGGGCTGAAGTGTGTATCTGGCGTGACACCTGCACACTGGCCCGTGTTCTGTATCCTCACACATGTGGTGACACCCACCGTTACCATGGTTACAGGTCACTAGGCAAAAAAACCCACAAACAGAGTCAGATGTTTCTCTTTCTCTGTTAATGTTACTCTGCATCAACATCATCATCATCATCATCATCATCATCATCATCATCATCATCATCATCATCGTCATCATCATCATCATCATCATTTTAACAAAACTTCATATTTAAGTCAAACTCCCGTCACGTACAGATGCAGCCGCGCTGGTTCTTGTCAAGCTCGAACCCCGGACGACACTCACAGGAAACTCCTCCCTTGGGGGTCTCCCTGCAGATGTGCGCACAGCCGTGCTCTTTGTTCATGCAGCTCAGACCTTCTGTGAGGAAGAGAAGCAGTTAGAAGAAAAGGAAGCATAAGAGAAACTTTAGTAAAGATCAAATCATTCAGATTTCTCCAGATGTTCGTTTAATTCTGAAAAACAGCTGCAGGTAATGAAGTTTCACAAAACCAGAAATGACCTTCATGCTACTGGGTTCTGACCCATTTCTGTGAAGGACCATGTGGTGACTGTCTGTGCACCAGTCTCTGTAGGATAAACTAAATGGCGCACTGGCGTCCTCATTGGGAAACCAAGCATAACATCGCGGTTGAAGTGCTATGATGACCAAAGAGTGGCAACGGAGAAGGATGTAGAAGGATTGTAAGATCTGGAAGCACCTAGTCATAAACTGGCACCTTGCTGGGCTTTTGGAAGGAGACAGATACGAGAGTTCTTACAGCTACACCCACGACTATAGCAGCAACCAACTGAACCTATGCAGCCTGCCATCTGAGTGCTTGCCAACAATTCTGATATAGAAACAGTTGTGAGCACTATGCAGGACAGATACACCATCATTAGCTTCTTGGTGGAAGCCAACAAGTCCAGCATCACCACTACTATAATGCATTCCAATGCCCAGTGTATGTCTCCCCAAACAGATCTGTACACCGGTAGTAAGGTGGTTGAGCAATTGGTGGACGAAAGGAACGTACAACATCAACACAGAAGAAATTCCATGTTACTTCAACAACTGGGAACACAGAAGCTCCTGGAGGACATCTGCGCAATTTCCCTGTGCTGCAGAGACAAAAAGAGTACAATAATACTCATGTGGACTGACCACTGATGATGATGGTGTGTGTGTGTGTAGCTCTTTTCAATTCCAGCCCTATTTAGTTGTCTGCACTCTGACCTGCAGTTAGTGTGTGTGTGTGTGTGTGTGTGTGTTTTCCTCATTCACAATGAACTCTGTGCTGGACGTGTTAATAGGATTTTGCCGGTTTGCCCGGAGAAACCCAATGGGGTGGAAATCCCTGCAGTTGGTTTTACAGAGGGGGTGAGGGGTGTGTGAGTGTGTGTGTGTGTGTGTGTGTGTGAGTGTGTGTCCTGGGGCTTTTGTTTGGTAAGAAGTGAGAAAGTGACAATGCTTCAGGCTGAGAAGCTCCATAAAAAGCTGCTTTTCTTCAGTTGGTGCAGTCGAGCGGTGGTTTACTGACTCCTCGTCTGTCATGTGACCGAGCGACTCTTTCTCTCCGCGGCGTGGATAATGAACCAGAAGGAGAAAAAGAGGCACCACGTTTAAAGCCGTCACTCTTTATTCCGCTGTCAATCCAGTTCTCACATCAGCTGCCATTTACATACGAGCTCCAGTTCTCCTGTGACCTTCCACCCACGGCGGCCCTAAGACACTCCAGCTAATGGGGTTAACTGAGCCGCCTAAACACCCCCGAGGGCAGGATTCATCTTCTCTACCGGCAGCTCTGACTGGTATGGATGATGCTCTATCCTTTCTATAGCAATGGCTGGCTCACAGGGACGTGTCCTCATAACCGGTGAATAAGAGTAAAAAGTTTTTTCTTATTAAATAGAATAAAGAGAAGCAGCGGATGGAGCGAGGGATGAGGGCGATAAACAGATAAAGAGCTGGACGTGTTGTTCTTAATGATTATTTTTAATAACAGACTGTAATATCAGTAAGTCGCCATGCTGTATTAACAGTCACTGTATCACTCTGCCCCGGGAACACACCCCACCCCCCACCCCCGGGGGCGGCATGTCGTTGAGAAGGTGTGACTCCACTCACCCACAGAGCGATGGATGCATGTGTGCTGATTGTCACTCAGGAAGAATCCGTGCTTGCAGCGACACTCGTAACTCCCCATGGTGTTGACACACACGTGCTGACAGCCGCCGTTGTTGAGCAGACACTCGTCCTCGTCTAAAGCGAGCACAGGGGACACAGTCCGTCTCACTAACTACAGTCATTCCTGACATGAATGCACATGCAACTTAAAAACACACATCAACGTGGAACACAAGGCAGCAACAACTCCTGAGACGGTGGACGGGATCCTCACCCAGACAGTTGTGTCCATCGTGTGCCAGATGAAATCCGTCGTAACAAGTGCAGCGGTAGTTTCCCGGGATGTTGTTACACTCGTGCACGCAACCGCCGTTGAATTCCGAGTCGCATTCGTCGAGATCTACAAACAAACACAGGACTGGAGTTACTGCGGTACAGAGCATGTCTTCAGCAAAGATCCCAAATCTCATTTCTGACCCTGAGACCGGTTCCTAACCGCTGAAGCACGTAGAGATCTGAGATTATTGCCTGGAAATGCTAAATGCTAAACATGTACATTTATTCATGTGCGTTAGCTTTGAAAGGGTGTAAAAAGATTGTGGGTTTAAGTCCCGGTACCATCAAGCTGCCTCTGCTGGGCCCCTGAGCAAGGCCCTTATTTTGAACTGAATGTTAGTCACTCTGGATAAGGACGTCTACCAAGTGCCAGTAATGTAACAAAAATCATTTCACTTCTTAACTTGATGGTGTTTAACCCCCTAGTCTGATACTACCACTGGGTAAAACAGGTCGAGTGGTGGGTTAGTAGATAAGATATTAAAATGAAGATCAGAAGTTTGTGAGTTCGAGTCCTGTTACTGAGTAAACTCTTAATATCAGAAGAGAAATGATGGGAATCTCCATGAGGAACTCTTTATTATGGGATTCGACCTTGACTCGGTGCTGCTGCAGCTCAAAAAACACAGACATTAACGCATTAATGTTTCAGTACCACAGCTTCAGTTTTACATTTAGGCAAATCATATCACATCACATCCCACAGCCATCATCCACATCACATCCTACACATCCTCACATCACAATCCTACAGCCATCACATCACACAGCCATCACATCACATCACATAGCCTTCACATCACACAGCAGCCATCACATCACATCACATCACATCACATCAAACAGCCATCACATCACACAGCCATCACATCACATCACATCATCACATAGCCTTCACATCACACAGCCATCACATCACATCACACAGCCATCACATCACATCACATAGCCATCACATCCCACAACCGTCCAATCACACAGCCGTCACATCACACAGCCATCACATCACATCACAGCCATCAGCCATCACATCACATCACAATCACATCAAACAGCCATCACATCACACATCACACACACCCATCACATCACATTCACAGCCATCACATCACATCACACAGCCATCACATCACCATCACATCACATCACACAGCCATCACATCACATCACATCACATAGCCTTCACATCCCACAGCCATCACGTCCCACAACCCTCCAATCACACAGCCGTCACATCACAACACACAGCCATCACACAGCCATCACACAGCCATCACATCAACAGCCATCATCACATCACCACAGCCTCACATCACACATCACATCACACAGCCATCACATCACACATGCCACATCACTCACACAGCAATTACATCACACAGCCATCACATCACACGACCGTCCAATCACACAGCCATCACATCACATCACACAGCCATCACATCACATCACACAGCCATCACATCACACAGCCATCACATCACACAGCCATCACATCCCACAACCGTCCAATCACACAGCCGTCACATCACACAGCCATCACATCATACAACATCACATTCCACAGCCCATCACATCCATTCCATCACATTCCACAGCCATCACAATCACACAAAAATCACAACCCACACCCGCAATCACATCATACAGCCTTTACATCACATCACACAAGCGTCCAATCACACAGCCGTCACATCACATCATACGTACATACAGCCATTCACATTACAGCCCCCTGAGCAGAACCCATAACTCTTCACCTGCTCAGTGTGATAAAATGACTCTGGGTTATAAATGTGAGCGCTGTGCAGAAGTTCCTGCAGATGTGCAGCCATCAAACCATTACAGATGTGAAGTCGAGCAGCCCATTAAACCTAATAAACACCATTAACTTCCTGCTGAAGGTTTAAGTGGAGAAGAAAACGTCTGGAATCAGACACAGCTCGAGCCTTTAATTAGAACCACCTCCAAACCAGCAGGAAGTCTGAAGTTCAGAGAAGAAAGAAACGGATCAGATTTACCTTCACACTGCGTTCCGTCACCTTTAAAGCCGGATTTACACCTGCACTTGTAGGAAGTCGGAGTGTTTTGACAAATAGCATCAATGTGACAGGCGTCGCTTCCGTCAGCGCACTGATCCACATCTGCACGCGACACACACACACACACACACACACACACACACACACACACACAGAACATAATAAAGTTCACATCAACAACCAAACTTAACCAGAGAACAGCAGAAGAGCAGAGACACGGGAACCGCGAGCCGCAGAACAGCAGCATAACAGCTGGAAAACAAAGCGGAGTAGAGAAGAGCGCAGAGTCGCTTACCGGCTTCCCGCACGAGCGCAGCGCAGCTTTTACCCTCACTGTGAAACAGCAAAATCAACCCCCAAGTGCAGAACAACACCAACCGACCCCATGGCACGAGCTTCAACTTCCGGAGGGGATCAAAAACTACAAATACATAAAAAGAAAATCAGAGCAAAAACACGTGTTTATCCGACTCTGGAGTGGAGCGCGAGCGTCCGACTCATCTTCATTCCGCACTGGAAATGAGCTCGTGTGTGTCTGTGTGTGTGTGTCGGGGGAGGGGGTTGTCAGATCTTCACCGCCTCTTTCGCAAAATGTGTCGATAAATCCCCAGTCTCTCTCTCACACTCCCTGACTCTCTGTCTGTCTCTCTGTGTGTGTGTCTCTCTCTGTCTGTCTGTCGCTCACACTCCCTGACTCTCTGTCTGTCTCTCTGTGTGTGTGTCTCTCTCTGTCTGTCTCTGTCTCTCTCTCACACTCCCTGACTCTCTGTCTGTCTCTCTGTGTGTGTGTCTCTCTCTGTCTGTCTCTCTCTCTCACTCCCTGACTCTCTGACTGTCTCTCTGTATGTGTGTCTCTCTCTGTCTGTCTCTCTCTCTCTCACACTCTGTCTGTCTCTGTCTCTCTGTCTCTGTCTGTCTCTGTCTGTCTGTCTCTCTGTCTCTCTCTGACTCTCTCTCTGTCTCTCTGTCTCTCTCTCTCAGTCTCTGTCTCTCTCTCTCTCTGTCTCTCTCTCTTCTCTCTCTCTCTCACTGTATAATAATAATAATAATAATAAATTACAGTAAAATAAAAGTGTATTAGAAATAAAAACATCAAATAAAAAGGGAAAAAGTACAAAGTAACTGATAATAAATCAGTAAACAGACTACGTGTTTTGTACTCTGTGTGTGTGTGTGTGTGTGTGTGTGTGTGTGTTGTAATTGGACATATTAGCAGATGTGTTGAATGAAAGATTGTATTGGATTATGTAGCTATAGTGCGCCATCTACAGGCATTAGAGTGCAATTACTTCGGTTTGTATTTCAGCTTGAAGACATTTTCTATTGTGACATTATATTTCTGAT
Organism: Bagarius yarrelli; assembly: GCA_005784505.1. Taxonomy (NCBI): domain Eukaryota; kingdom Metazoa; phylum Chordata; class Actinopteri; order Siluriformes; family Sisoridae; genus Bagarius; species Bagarius yarrelli. Next base: position 33,647 of record VCAZ01000237.1, read on the forward strand.
TTCCGGCAATATTTCTGTTATAAATGATTGGAGTGATTTTATCTGTGTGATTTTCTAATGAAAGACTGGAGTCAATAATCACACTGACGTCTTTCACTGCTGCACATGATGAGACACACACATCATCCGGAATCAGGACGTTTATTTCTGTCTGTGTGTGACTGTAATAGAAGCTCGTCTGTCTGTCTGTCTGTCTGTCTGTCTGTCTGTCGGAATAGAGCAGCAGGAAGTTACTGTCTAATGTCCTTCACACACTCCTCCTAAACTGCTGTCTCTCATCTGACTTGACTCCACCAGAGAACTGAGTGTCATCAGCAGAACAGCAGGAGGTGAAGCTGTGTTTCTCGAGAAGTAGAGAAAAGAGGTAGATACAGAAAAGAGAGGAAAACAGAACATTTCCACTACAATTAACACAAATTCACTTCAGTGACGTTCATAAAAACGGAAAGAACATCTGGAATAAATCGTTGTGCTTTCAGGAAGTCTCCTGCTCCGAACTTCAGGTGATAGAACACTCATCTGTTATTCACCAACTGCAATAAAACAAGAGGAAGGAGAAGAGGAAGAAGAGGAAGAAGAGGAGGAAGAGGGGAAGAGGGAGAATTACTGAATAAAATAAAAGGATGAAGAAGAAGAAGAAGAAGAAGGAGAAGAAGGAGAAGAAGATGGAGTAGAAGAATAAAGCAAGAAGAAGAAAATAAATTAAAGAAAAGACAAAGAAGGTGAATATAATGTGTCAGAAAGTAATGGAATAAAATAAAAGAAAGAAGACAAGAAACAGTTTTATTTATTTATGGACATAAATAAAAAAATATTCATAAACTACAAAATGAGTGCAAGAATGAAAAAAAAAGATTCTTTTATGACTTCCGCAGGGTTTCCTAAACGGAGGGTTCGCGAGGGAATTGCAGGGGTTCGAGAGTTAATGACAAGCAGATAATTCAATTATAATTAAATTAAATTAAATTAAATTAAAACAAATAACAGGTTATATGCAATATTAAAAATCTAAATAAAACTAACAAATAAACATTATTTGTTTTATTTGTGTAATTTACACTGTACTGATATGAAATATGTTTAAATGTGTAATAATAATAATAAATACCACCGATTAAAACTTTATAAATGTTTTTAAAGTAAACATGCAAATGTGCTATAAATTACTGAAATATTTCGGGAAAAATCTCTGGGGGACTTTAAGCAAATTATACGTATGAAATTCTGTTTACAGCAGAAACATGAAGATGAAATGTCGGAGCTGCTTCTCTTTCATTGGTTGGTTATCTGATAGTCATGGGCGTGGCCACACCTTTCAATAAAATAAAATGAATACTTTAATAACAGTGAAGTGCTCGGAGAAGTTCGATCCATCGCAGTCCAATGAGGAGCTTCACGCCGATGATGTCATCACTAACGGGTTTGTTAATTAACCCTGCGTTTGGTCACATGCTACTCAGTTCCTCTTACATTTACAGCATTTGACAGATGTTTTACATTACTTACAGCTGAGCAACTGGGGGTTAAGGGGCCTCGCTCAGGGGCCCAGCAGTGGTGGCTTGGTGCTGCTAGGAATCGAACCCAGGTCTTTAGGTTGACCATTGCACTACCACAGTCTTTAAGCTGGCAGCAACTTCCTGTTCTTGTAGCTCCTCCAAAGAGGGAACGGGGGGGGGGTGGGGGGGTGGGTTTATTTGTCTCATCGCTCTATTTGTCTGTCCATCTATTTCCTACAGTTTTCTGTTGTCTTGACACACAGGAGTGGTTTTTTTGGTTGGAATTGCGCCCTCTTGTGAACATCCTGTGCTTCTACACACATATGAGCTAAAATATTGTTGGCAGTTAACATCATTTTTGGGCTGATTTTTAGCGACGCGCTGATCATTTCTGATATTTAACAACACGTCCCTGTTGGACTTGTGCGTCTGCACCAGGACGGGATATTGAAAAAATATTTTGTGTTTTTTTGTTGATTTGCACTCTGTATTTTTTGTGGTAGTGTGTGTGTGTTGTGTGTGTGTGTGTGTGTGTGTGTGAAGAGAGGGGAAGGGCCTAGGGTGCCACCAGAGCCTGTTCCTAACAAACAACCCGCACACTTCTATTACCTCCAAACTCAATTCTGGTTCTTCTTCATTTCCTGGTTCTCGGACTGGAGAATTCTGCGAGCCTCCTGCTCTCGCTCACAAACACTCCTCAAACACACACCTGCAGCAGAAACAGTTCCGATTCCAGTGTTTAACCAACCAAACGGGAATAAAGTCCTGATATTATCACGAAAAGCTCTGCTGAACCGGTGGTCTTACTTTCATCTGTGAGTCTATCACACTCCCGGTGAGTCTCAAACAGATCGTCCCCCATTTCCTGCACTGTCCTTCTCAGTGTCTCCAGCTCTTCAGACAGGACAGACTTCTCCTCCTCTAACTGAGCGATGGTCTTCAAAGCCCTCTGGTGTTTCTCCTCAGCTTCAGCCAAGGAGACCTGAAAAAACAACACTGGAGAGTAACGGGAGGTTTTTTTACTTCCACAGACATTCAGACGGGTTTAAAACTGACCAAACATCTCAAAAGTGGCTCATAAACTCGTCCGTTCAGGAGAAAATCCCCAAAATCAAAGGTTTCGGGACTAAAAGCAGGGACTGCTCATTACTGCGTTCTGAGATTATTTAACAAACTTTAGGAAAAGTGAAGACGACGACTCCACATTCCATTTACAGCGTTTAACAGACGTTCTAATGCAGAGTGACATCATTCATCTCTTTCATACAACTCAGCACCTGGAGGTTGAGGGCCTCACTCAGGGGCCCAACAGTAGTGACTGGGGTTGTTCTAGAATCGAACCCTGATCTTCCAATTTGCACTCCAACACCTTAAACACTGAACCCCCTGAACTACCACCTCCCCCTGAACTACCACCTCCCCCTGAACTACCACCTCTCCCTAAACTACCACCTCCCTCCCCCTCCCTCCACCTCCCCTGAACTACCACCCCTCTGACTACCACCTCCCTCTGAACCCACCTCATCCTAAACTAACCACCTCCCCCTAACTACCACCTCCCCTGAACCACCACTACCACCTCCCCCTACCACCTCCCTGAACTACACCTACCTCCCTCTCCCTAACTACCCGACTACACCTCCCCTGAACTACCACCTCCCCCTGAACTACCACCTCCCCCTGAACTACCACCTCCCTCTGAACTACCACCTCTCCCTAAACTACCACCTCCCCCTACCTCTACCACCCCCTCCCCCCTACCACCTCCCTCCAACTCCACCAACCCACCTCCCCCTGAACTACCACCTCCTCCTACCACCTCCCTCTGAAACTACCACCTCCCCTCCTACCAAACTACCACCTCCCCTACTACCCTCCCCCTGAAACCACCACCCCTCCCCTGAACCACCACCCTCCCCCTAAACTACCACCTCCCCCCTGAACTCCACCCCTCTGGAACCACCTACCTCCCTCTGAACTACCACTCCCTCTGAACCACCACCTCTCCCTGAACTACCCTCTCCCTAAACTACCACACTCCCCTAAACTACCCCTCCCCTAAACTAACTCCCTCTGACTACCACCTCCCTCCACCACCTCCCCTGAACTACCACCTCCCCCTGAACTACCACCTCCCCCTAAACTATAACCACCACCTCTCCCTAAACTCCACCTCCCCCTAACTACCACCTCTCCTAAACTACCACCTCCCCCTAAACTACCACCTCCCTCTGACTACCACCTCTACCCCTCTCTACTACCACCTCCCCCTGACCACCACCTCTCCCTAAACTAAACCACCTCCCCCTGAACTACCACCTCCCTCTGAACCAACCACCCACCCTCTAACTACCACCC
>VCAZ01000237.1:42500-45242 GCA_005784505.1 Bagarius yarrelli
AATAGAGATAGAGATATATATAGAGAGAGAGAGAGCGAGAGATAGAGGAGAGAGAGAGAATATAGAGATAGAGATAGATAGAAAAGAGATCGAGAGAGAATAGAGAGAGATGAGAGAGTAGAGTGAGAGTTAAAGTGAGAGAGTTAAGAGAGAGGAGGTAGAAGAGGGAAATAGAGAGAGAGAGAGATAGAGAAGCGAGAGAGAGAGATAGAGAGAGAGAGATAGAGAGAGGGGAGAGATAGAGGAGAGATAGAGAGAGAGATAGATAGAGAGAGAGGAGGAGAAAGAGAGAGGATAGAGAGAGAGAGAAGAGAAGAGATATAAGAGAGAGAGATAGAGAGAGGAGAAAGAGGAGAGTCCGATAAAGGAGAATTAGAGAGAGAGAGAGGGGAAGGTGTAGAGAGAGTCCTGTGTGTGGTCTTTCCCCTGTGTGTGTGGTGTGTGTGTGTGTGTGTTTTTTGTAAGTGTGTGTGGAGGTGGGTGGGAGGGAGTATAGTGAAGTAACATTCTCTCTAATTTTTTTCTAATCTACCAGTGGTGTTAGACCGTAATAATTCTGGGGGGGCATCGGCTCAGAGTGGATTCAGGTATCTAAAGGTGAATGTATCTCCCAATCTTCAATTTTTTATTTGCCTGATCAGTCCTACTTCTTAAAATATTGAGGAACATTAATTTCATTCTCTTCTCTCGCTGTGTGAAATAATTTATATAATAAAAAGAAATATATAAGACTTATTTTTATTGCAATTGTTGCCCCTGGTCAAACACTCAAACCTTTAAAAAAGGAAAGTTCACCCTTAATAACTCCTTCTCATGATTCGTGTCTTCATCATCTCCTCCTCGTTCTCCACCTGGAGAGGCTGTGAGCTTCTCGCTCTCTTCACACTCCCTCATGGTGTCTCTCAGTGTCTCCACCTGTTTGGTCAGGTCAGAATTCTCCTCCTCAGCTGAGTGATGGTCTCCACATCCTTCTGGTGTTTCTCCTCAGTTCACAGCCACCAAAACCTGAAAAAAGTTGTCTTTATTCATCTTTATACCTTTCATAACTTTAATACTGACTCTTACTCATGAGATTAGCTCAAAATGTGTATCAGGGACAAATAACACACACACACAACCAACACCAGACCTCCACAAACGGTTTATAGTAATAGTTCAGTTTGCAATAAAGGAACTTTAACCTTCATTAACTCTCATTCCTCATCATCGTTCTCCACCTGGATGTGTGTCTCTCATCTCTCACACCTCCTCCGCTCCTCTCCCACACCGGTGTCTCTCAGTGTCTCCACCTGTTCTACCAGGTCAACTTCTCCTCCTCCAACTGAGCAATGGCTCACAGACTTCTGGTGTTTCTCCTCAGCTTCCTCCATGGAGACCTGAAAGAACAACAATTAAGTCTTATTGGCTTTATATTTACACACACACACACACACACACACACAGAGTGGACAATAGTAAGTGTAGTTTTATGAGAAGCAATTTTTTTAACAATCCTCCCACTCTTCACGCACGCCTAAAACACACACACACACACACACACACACGGGAAAAGAGGTTCACACTTGAATGCTTAATGTTCACATCTGCGACGGGCCACAACATCAAAATATAAGATTAAATTTAACTCATCCTTTAGAAGAAACATCTAAAATTCCAGATGTTCCTGAATGAACTGCTTAGTGGATTAAACTCACTTTACTCAGATCAGCAGATTCCATGTTGTGTTTATGAAGAAGGTGTCTTATGTCCTCCACATTGACTTTTAGAGTCTCCACCTGTTTGGTCAGGTCAGACTCTCCTCCTCCCTCTGTGCGATGGTCTCCACTCCTTCTGGTGTTTCTCCTCAGCTTCAGCCACCGAGACCTGAAATAATAGACTAATGTATAGCTTGATTGTCCTCTATGAAGTTCACTCAGCACTCAGACTCACACACACTCCTCTCACACCAGGGACAGAGCTGGTTCAGCACCACTGTCAGCGATGGTGAGCGAGTCCATCACCAGGGTGAAGGAACGGAACACAGCTGCTCTTCACTCTCACCAAAAAGTCCAGGGTTTAAAATGGTGCTGTGGCTGCACCTCGGGCACTGGATCCCAACCTTTATCTGTCTGAGACCGTGGTGGTCTCTTCCTCAGCGAGGTCAGTATGTCTGGCTCATTACTAACCATTTTTTGGTCATCAGGGGTCATGGATAAATGATTAATGAAATATCGTTCTCCTTAATGTTTTTATGTACCTTGATTTTATGGTGGAAATCTCGGCGTGTCTCGCAGAGCAGTTCCTCCAGCTCCCTCACTCTGTCCTCCAGCTGAGTGTTGGACACCAGAAGACTCTGAATTCTTTCCTCAGTCTCAGCCACATTCTCCTAAAGACCACAGTTCATATATGGTTTAACGTTGTGTTTTTAGCTGTTATGGTACGTGATGTAGCTTTAGTAAAAAGGGGTCCCACAAGGCTCATCTTAGGCCACCGCCCGTCTTAGGCCTGCTAATATTACGAACATCAGCTATGAGTTTTTCGTAACTTTTGGAATGTTTCAGGCATTAAATTGGAATGAGTGAATATTTGGGAGACGGAAAAAGTTGATCAGTTTGATGATTGTGTGTGTGTGTGTGGTGTGTGTTGTGTGGTTTTCAGTGGATATTTATCCGTATTATTCTACAGTGGAGGGTTTATCTTGTATTGGTTTTGGAATCATCTCTGGAGTGTGTGTATAGTTGTATTTTGTGTGTGTTGTGTGTG
>VCAZ01000237.1:45505-70505 GCA_005784505.1 Bagarius yarrelli
GAAGAGAGAGAGAGAGGCGAGGAGAGAGAGGAGATAGAGAGCGAAGGGAGAGAGAGATAGAGAGAGAGAGAGAGAGGGAGAGAGAGAAAGAGAGAGAGGGAGAGCGAGAGAGAGAGACAGAGAGAGAGAGAGAGAGAGAGAGCGAGAGAAAGAGAGAGAGAGAAAGAGAGAGAGAGAGAGAGAGAAAGAGAGAGAGCGAGAGCAAGAGAGAGAGCGAGAGAGATTGAGAGATTGAGAGAGAGAGAGAGAGAGAGAGAGTAGTGGTAGTGGTGGTAGTTCAGTGATTAAGGTGTTGGACTGCTGCCGGTTTTTTTTGTTTAACTTCCAGCAACACTAGGTTATCACTGTTGGGCCCCTGAGCGAGGCCCCTAAGTTGTGTGATTACTAAACTGAGTGTTGTATTGGTGGTACCTTTGCTGGAGGTCTGGTTCTCTTGTTCTGCGGTGGTTTTGTCTCCATCGCCCTGTTTAACCGAACAGTATATACTGACCGCTGTGGCTGCAGCTCCGTCCGCGAACAGCAGAGGGCGCAGTGGGAGATCCGCTGCACGCGCGCTAACCGAACTCATCAGCTCCTCTTTTCGGTCCTCTGGTCCAAAAAAGTCTTTATATTAAACCACCTCACTGGGACAAAGACTCTTCACAATTACCTCCATTCCATCTGTGACGTCACAGGGGTCGCTAGGCAACCGACGGCAAAAAATACGAACAAAATGTGATGCAATTTACAAAAAAAAAAAAAACCAGTTTGCACGATTATTTCTGTAACAGACAGTAAACAGTTCTAAATACATTAAAATATATAAAAGTGGACTATTATTATTTAGCATCTGTTTCATTTTAAAGCGGAAATAAAAGTAGATGGAAAATAACCGATTGTGAAGTTTAATCCAGAACGTTTAACATAGCGCCATCTAGTGGCTGTCCGGAGTAACAGACAGTCAGTCCATATCATCATTAAAAACGAACGCATTCCTGATTTCTGGATAAAAAATTATACAAACAGCTAAATTAATCAATAAAAAATAAGAACAGTATTTTAACACACACACACACACACACACACACACACACACTCCTAAAACATCTCCAGTTTCCACACATTTGATGGCAAAAATGTGAACCAGTCATTAAAGTCTGAGTTTAATCCAGAATTTCATCCTGATGTTTTTAATGTCAGAAATGTTGTCTGATCTTTAAAATCTGGATGACAGCAATTGTTTTTTCCAAAATAAAATTCCACACTGTTCCCCTGGACGTCCCAGAAGAGACGCAGAGCAGAACAGAGACACCTTTCATCCATCTTCACCAGCAGAGACTGAGGACAAGAAGATTTTTAGAAAACCAGGGCAACGTTGAACCCGAGTGTGATGTTAGGACTGCCTGTCTCTCTGTGTCTGTCTGTCTCTCTCGCTGTCTGTCTCTCACTGTCAGTCTGCCTCTCTGTGTCTCTCTGTCTGCCTCTCTCTCTGTCTGTCTGTCTGCCTCTCTGTGTCTCTTTCTCTGTCTGCCTCTCTGTTGTGTTCTTGTTCTGTAGTGGTGACTGTGTGGACAGTATTCCAGATGTTGTGATGTGATGTGACTCTTTTGGGATCAGTTTCACTCCGATTCCCAGAATATCTGTAAATAATTATTCATAAATAATAAATAATTCATTATATTCAACACAAAACAACGGTGACAAAACATTCTCAAGTATTTTATTCAACAATAAAGGTTCTCTCTCTCTTTTGCACATACACACACACACACACACTCATATACACAGATTTAGGTAATAAATACACGCTGAAGTCTCTGTGCCCATTTTAGACATATTTGTCTGTGAACCCGTCAGTGGACTGCAGCTCACCGCCAGCATCACCTTACAGTCAGACACACCAAAGAATCGGGGCATTGAACACTTCCTGTTCCGAGAACATCCGGACAGAAATCCTTTAAATAAAACATGACAAATAAAAATATTCACAGCTTTAAAACCCAGTTAAAAAAAAAATCACACACACACACACACACACACACACAGTTTCCAGTGCTGTTACTCCAGTGTTTTTAGTCTGTATTAAATTGTTGCGTTTAAACGTTTATCAGCTTTCAGACAAGTTGCTTTCCACTTCCTGTTTGAACCGTCAGAACTTCCTATTACATTTATTACATCATCAAGTGTACAATCTACATACCTGTGTGACATGTACTAGCCACCCTAACCCTAGTTCCTGCAGCTAAGAACGATAAAATAAGAATGAATCCTTACGGAGAAACGATAACGGAATTAAAGCACCAAATATCCAAATATCACAGAATCCGAGTGTGTAAATGTTTCAATAACAAACAATAAAAAGAAAAGAAAAGAAACAACAGAAAAATCCCTCAATTTCTCTTTTCTTAAGAAAGATATTTCTAGGAAACTCGACTGAGAGAGAGTGAGTGTGTGTTGCAGTGCATTATAGACTCAGCAATGTGTTTGGAGTGACGACCCGCACGCACGCACACACGCACACACACACACACACACACACACACACACACACACACACACACACACACACACACACACACACACACACACACACACACACACACACACACACACACACACACACACACACACACACACACACACACACACACACACACACACACACACACACACCCTGATCTGTGACACGGTGGGATGTGGTAGCTCAGTGATTAAGGTGTTGAACTGCTGATCGGAAGATCATGGGTTTAATTCCCTGCCACTGCTGGGCCCCTGAGCAAGGCCCCTAACTCTTCACTGAAAAATGTGTCATTTTGGATAAAAAAGTCTGCCAAACGACAGAAATGAAACTGATAAGAATACGATTGACCCCTGACCCGATTCCATGTGGGGCGTCTGTCGTCTGGTGTGTATAAAGCGCAGTGTGTCTTGGAACACAGTGTTTAACCTGAAACCCTCTGTGACCCGTTTGTTCAGTTCAGGGGGGTTCTGTGGTTCTGATTCGGATCTACATCCTGCGTTTTGACGTCCACGCTCTCCCACTCGCCGCTCCGATTTGACCTTTTAATGGCGTCCACCACCGTCTGGACATACAGCCCGTCCTCGAAGGTGGCCGCCATGGCGATAGGATGCCGTGCCCAGGCCCGCCGATCCTCCTGCGCCTGGAAGGACAAACGGAGCTGAGTCACCATCGATTTCAGTCCGGTGACCGAAGGACCCGCGCCCGAGCCACTGTCACTCAAAAGTAGCTCCTCCCCCTGGATACTGTTGCGCTGGCCGTACAGCTCGGTGCTTCTGGCCACCAGTCTTCCGGACGATCCCACCAGCATGACCTCATGAAGATCGGCCCCCGGGAGGTTAAAGTTCAATGTGACGTTGCAGACCACGCCCCCTGCCATGACCAGCTGGAAGCAGGCGTAGTCATCGGCTGTGACCGAGCGAATGCCGCCACCGCCGCCGCCTGTTCCGCAGTGACGCACAAAGGTCCGTAACATCCCATGCACTCGTTCAGCGTGTTTCCCCGTCAGGTAGCTCAGGAGATCAATGATACAGGACCCGACCGTGTGCAGGCCGCCGCCCCCCATCAGCTCCTCCCATGCCCAGCCGTACGACTGACTCAACAACGAACCGCCATACACACGCGCCTCACACACCTGAGGGAAAAAACAACCAAACACACTCACACATTAACATCCCAACATACACATCTGGAAACACACATCACCACACATACCCACCAACATCACAACACACACATCTGGAAACACACATCACCACACATACCCACCAACATCACAACACACACATCTGTAAACACACATCACTACCTACACACACATCACTACACAGAAACCAACATTACAACACACATCACTACACACCTACTAACATCATAACACACACATATCTCCACACACAGACACACGTGTGTGTGTGTGTGTGTACCTGCAGCGTTCCGCAGTACCCCTCTGTGAGTAGCCGCTTCATTAGGACAAACGCAGGCAGGAAGCGAAGCGGGTTGTTCATGATACTCATGAGCTGCGGGTAATACTGCGCCGCTGTCACCATCATACAGGCGTCCGTCAGCGTAGCAGCCTGCTCACTGATCACATTCTTTCCGATCCCTACACACCACAAACACACACACTGATGAGAACTCGGCCTAAAATTAGACCTGTGATTTAGGACTGAGATGGAAAATAGTCACCGTTTAAACTAGACTAACGTTTAATAAGAGCGTCTGGCTGGACACACACACACTGATTTACACTCACAGCGTTCAGACAGGAAGTTAAAGGGGTTTCCTACATCCCCCACATTTAACATTCTGTTTCCGCTCACTGTTTCCCACGTGATGTAGAGCTAACGCAAGACTAAACCTGGCATGTTATCAATGGTTTGTAAATTGTGACTCGTGTCCGTGTCATATATAATGAACGGAGGGGTAGTACAGTCAGGTGCGAAAGAATGAGGAACCCCAAATGCCCCCGGTTGCCTAATGTTTGCAAAAGTTCATCCCTCCGAACCGAAACATCCTCTGGTCCCTGTTTTGGGTTGCACCTTATTTACTTCCTCCGGGTAAAAGGATTAGCACAGCCACCCCGAACACCAAACACCTGGTCAAAATAAGGTTTTTACCCCAACTGTTCCAAACAAATGGGTGAGGGGTAGAACCGGATTTTAATCTATTGATTAGAGATGAAAACATCCTGTTCTGTAAAAATATATTAAAAAGTTTAAATATAACGTCTCACCTAACGCCTTCACGGCGATCTGGCGCGTGTGTGGCGGCGGTGTCAGGATGCATACGAGGTGGACTTCCTGCCGTAGCAGGACGTCGTCTGATTGGCTGGTAGAAAAGGGGATGTTTAACTCTAAGGCCAGATGTTCTGCCTCCTCCTGCGTCCTGCCCCAGATGGCCTGAACTGGAAAACCGGCCTCCTGCAGCAAGGGCACCAGAGAGCGTACAGACTGCCCTGTTCCAAAACACACCCACACCCGGCAACATTCTTCACACACACACACACACCAATCAGACGCTGTCAGCCATTACACCAAACGTGTCCTATAGGCAGCTGAAGCTCCAAGCGGTCAGGCAATCCTATAGGGGTGGGGTAGAGGGGGAAAAAAGGGGGGGGGGTAATTAAATGAACGTAAGTGCAATTAATCAACAGGAAAAAAACTTAACCAGATGTGAATATTTTACAAAAACATTCTTTACTGAATGCAGTTATGAAATGGTACAGTCCGTCACGGGGGGGGGGGGGGGGGGGGGGGGGGGGGGGGGGGGGTGGGGGGTTGGGTGGGGGGGGGGCGTACCAACTCTAAAATACTGACAGGTTTCTCGGCAAATACAAAGTTCCAGTGTATTTTTGTTCAGGAGGGTGTGTGTATTTCTCACTGTTTTAATCTCAAATTATAGTCCGACGCCTTCATCTCTGTTCACTATCCTATAAACACAAACCCAACACCCCTCCCCCAAATCATCATCATCATCATCATCATCATCATCATCAGAGCTTCACACCTGTAAAACCCAATAAAAACATCTGTTTCTACAGAACAGATTAAAACAAACACTCGGGTTTAGTGTGACTGACTGTTTTTAATGAAACTGCTTCTTATGAGAACAGGCTAAATAAAACATGCTAATGAAACTGCTTCTTATGAGAACAGGCTAATAAAACATGCTAATGAAACTGCTTCTTATAAAACTGCTTCTTATGAGAACAGGCTAATAAAACATTCTATTTTTTCTTTAATGACACTTAAACGCAATTATTCCATTATTACCATTTAAAAAGGAAAGTTGGTAAAATACAGGGGAAAATGTAAGTAAAAAAATAAACATTACGTAATTTAGTTGAATGAACACTGAACTCGAAGCTGAAATAATAAATAAAAAATAATAATAAAAGTAATAATAATAAGAAGAAGAGTAATAATAGTAATAATAATAAGAGTAATAATAATAATAAGCAGAGGCTGAAATTCCTGTGAGGAAACTGTAGTTGGCTAGTTATTAGCACTTAGCTTGCTAGCTATCGAGAAGAAATAAATAGATTATACTCAGGTTTTGCTTCTGTGCGAATAAATAAGTCTGTAAAATATTTTTAAACATTTCGGACTTACATAAAACTGCTTTTAGTGACTCTGAAGTCTTCTTTCTGCTGATTTTCTCCCGGATAACAGAATCTCCTCCGAACCGGAAACCCGACTAGCATCCGGCCGCCTCCCTTCTCAGATAAGAGCGGGACAAACCCACTTTTCCTCAGTAAACAATGAGCTCACTTCACTATTTATTTATTTATATTTCTGTACCGCTTCCCGTTTATTTTTATTTAGTTTGCTGTTTTATTAGTCGCAATAAACCGCGCTGAGATTTCCGACCATCACAAAACACCCCGGTTACAGAAACAAGCGACGACACAGTTCACGCATGCGCAACACAAACCGTCAAAGTCTTTCTGACCACGCCTATTTCCACGCCCACTTAATTAAAATATCTGTTTTAATAATTTATTTTTATACAGAAAAGTGAGACCTTTTTCAGTGTTCAAACTGCCGAAAGTATTGGCACCCTCTACACTGTCTATTAGCAGAAAGCGGGATAAATAAAAGTGCTGAATCAGTACAGTGTTATTACAGTTACAGGTTAGAATGGCGCTACTGCACATGCGCACCAGTGCAAACAGTGTAGAGAAAAGCATGGAATAAACAGTGAACTGGTTTACATTCACAGCATTTAACAGACAGTATTATCCAGGACATCTTACATTCATCTCTTTTATACACCTGAGCAATCAGAGGTTAAGGGCCTTGCTCAGGGGCCCAACAGTGGGAACTTGATGTTACTGGGAACCAAATCCTGACTTTCTAAGTTGCAGTCCAACACATTAACCACTGCGCTACCACTTCCCCAATCCTAATTGCTAATGAACCAGTTACAGCAGTGTTACTGGACATGTCTTCTGTCTTCCTCAGCAACATTTACGCCATTTAGCAGACGTCTTTATCCAGCGCGGCTTACATTTATTTTTTTTACTATACAACTGAGCAATTAGAGGCTAACAGCCTTGCTAACTTGGCTGGGAACCGAATCCACACTAGTCCAACACCTACGAACACCACACCTCAGATAAAAACACTGATCTAGAGCACACAGAGTTCTTAAGGTCCAGGATGGGACACCGGTCGAGGGCGTGATTAGTTCTACAGCACAACAATTGCATTAGGTCTGAGCTGATGCATGCGCAATAGTGTAAATACTGCACCATTTTTACAGAAGCACATTTAAAGTTTTATTTATAATATTCTCTTAACACAATGTCTAAAGGGAAGAAAAAAAAAAAAAAAGCTTGTGATCCAAAATAATGACACTAAAAGAATGAAACAGAAGAAAGAGAGAGAGAGAGCGAAAGTTTAAAAGAATCAGAGAGAGAGAGAGAGAGAGAGGGGAGAGATGAGAGAGAACGAGAAGAGAGAGAGAGAGAGAGAGGAGCAGAGTGAGAATAAGCGAGAGAGAGAGAGAGAGAGAGAAGGGGAGAGGAGGTGAGGAGAGGAGGAGTTGGGAGTTTGGTGTTTGAAGGGGGAGAGAGAAAGAGTGAGAGAGAGAGAGCGAGAGAGAGAGGAGAGAGAGAGAACGAGAAGAGGAAGGAAGAGACAGAGAGAGAAAGAGATTTAGAGGAGAGAGAGAGAAAAGGGAGTTGGAGGGTGGAGAAGAGAGTGAAGGAGAGAGGGGATAAAAGAGAGAGGGAAGAGAGGGAGGACACGAGAGAACAGAGAGAGAGCGAGAGAGAGAGAGAGAGAGAGAGAGAGAGAGAGAGAGAGAGAGAGAGAGAGAGAGAGACGAGAGAGGAGAGAAAGTTTAAAGAAACACAGAAAGAGAGAGAGAGAGAGAGAAAGAGAGAGAGAGAGAGAGAGAGAGAGAGAGAGAGAGAGAAGAGAGAGAGAGAGAGAGAGAGAGAGAGAGAGAGAGAGACGTCGTTTCATCTCCTTTGATCAGGCACCACTTTATTTCCGCTGGTTGCGACGGGGATGAGAAGCTTCCTGTATTCGAGTGGGAGGAACTTCTCGATTAACACGTTGACCGGCGTGCTGTCTGTCACAAAGCCTTGCCTAAAGAAAACGAGAAAAAACACACAGATCACATGATTCACAAGTGGTTTTAATTAATACAGATAAGAAAACGATAACTGTCTGATTTATTTGTCCGACAAACCTTCTCATGAGAAGTTCAACGTCCTCAACCTCGATGGTTTTCCTCTTGGCGTGTGCGGAGTAGACCTCCAGATCATCAGCCAGACGGTCGAAGTATTTCTGCAGTCTGAGACACAGCGGGGAATCAGCACACCAGCAAACACAAGCATGCATCAACTTTCACTCTTATTTTAATCTTACATGTCACTGATGATGGGATAGACGTCGCCAGCCACCTTGGTTTTGGCGAAGTGTTTGAACACACTCATGACGTAGCTCTTTGGGAGGACACCGGATGATGCGGACTGCGGCTGACGTTTTGTCCGTGGTTTCACAACCTTTGGGGCAGGACTTAAAAAAAAACAAAACACCAGGTAGCTTTAAAAGCATTTATGCCAAAAACATTATAAGAGGGTTAGGAATGTTGAATCAGTTACCCAGCATTCAGCGCTTTGAGGATGGTGGGTGTGGCCAGAGCACCTGGAGTGGATACCTGCTTCCTCTGCCTAATAAAACCCGGAGTTTGCATGGAGAGCTCTGTTGGAATAAATATTCTGTTTTAGTTTAAAAATAAATAAAACAAACCAAAATTATTATATCTATTTAAACAAGCGATGTGTAAAACCTTCACTCTGGGCATCATCTTCCTCTTCTGGTTCCAGCTCCTGTTCTTCCTCCTCCACCTCCTGGTGATCCTCCTCCTCCTCCACTTCCTCCTCCACATCCTGGTAATGGTCCTCCACCTCCACTTCCGCTCGCTGCTCCTCCTCCTCCACTTCCTCCTCCGCATCTTGGTGATGTCCTTCCTCATCCACATCCTGGTGATGCTCCTCCTCCTCCACTTCCTGGTAATGATCCTCCACCTCCATTTCCACTCGCTGCTCTTCATCCTCCACTTCTGCTTGCTGCTCTTCCTCTTCGTCAGCAGAAGGAAAGTCCACAGTAGGACTGACATGAAAAGACACCACAACTGCCTCACTTGCTGATTGGAGAACACCTTCCTCATCAGGATTCTGCACCAAACTGCCCTGCTGCGTCTCAGATGGCAAAGGCTTGGTGGTGTGGAAGGCGAAGAATGACGCTGGGCTGTGATGTAACTCCTCCTCCGTGCTAGCTAATTCTTCCAGCTCAGATCCCAGAGCGAGACTCTGCAGCTCTGCACGTAGGAGCAGAAACTGATTTGTGGTTCCATAATTTAAAGAGTCACATCATATAAATAAACATCAGCAGTAAAACAGCAGATTAACCGAGTCAAAACTGCCATCCAATCAGGATTCATGTTATATAATAAAACATTTAACACCACATCTGCACCCAACACCATCAACCATTGACGATTACGTAATGACATCACAGCTGAAATGTGTGTTATGGTACGCGACTGTTTACCTTCTGATGATTCTTTATGTTTCTCTGTTGGATCCTGACGCGTCCCAAGGCTCTTTGTACCTCTGGATCCTGCCATCACTCCATGTCTGATGGCTCCGCCCTCAGAGCGGTATTCCCGCCGTGCGATTCTCTCAGGAAAATGTGACTGCTCCTCCTCTCGAAGGCTTTGACATTCTCTCTGGTCCATTTCCTCCACCTGATCTTCAGGTATCACAGACTTCTCCTTCCTCTCCTCTTGAGCCGTGCTCTCCACCATGGCCTGTGTAGGAGCGAATGGGATCTCCTCAAGACTCAGAGACTCCTCCCCTTGTGAGGGGGGTATCATGTCCTCTTCGTCCTCCTCGTCCTGGCTCGAAGAAACCGGTTCTGGTTGAGGTTTAGAGGAGTCACCTTCACAAACGTTTTGACGATCGTCTCTCTTTGACTGGTTCTCCGTTGCCCTTCCTTCAGCGTCTCCCAGCTCGGACTCTGAGGCCTGTGGATGGGCGTAGAGCTCAGTGTTACTCAGAATCATGTCTGTGGTGAGCTCCGGCACCGTGACGTTACTCAGCCCCAGAGTGAACTTCTGCCAGGCCGAGTCCTGAAGAGTTCTTCCGTCCTGCATCACTGTATAATCTGAAAAACAAACAGGAAGCAAAAAGAACGGGGGGGTGTTCTGGATAATTATACACTGAGGGGGGGAATAAACTGACCAATAAAATTACAGACTGATTATTTCTACACCAGTAAAATAAATTTAACATTTTTAAAATGTAGGTTTTGTTTTGGCTTTTTTTACACACTGACAAACTGAAAGCAGCTAAAATATGATGGTAAAATTGGGCAGTAAACACATTAAACCGCTTAATAAAAATTAAACATTTATTAATATTTCAGCTGAAATATTTCGGTTTTCGAACAATAATATTTTTAACTTAAACTGTATTTTTTCCAAAATAAAAAGTTAAATGAAAGAAAAATAAAATTACTAAAACTGTTTTGTTTAATGTGTTTACATGTTTTTTTTAAATAAAAGTTACATTAAAAGTGTTAAAAAATCGAACGAATGACATTTTTATTGCTATTTAAACAATTAAAGCGGATTGGGGGGGGGGGGGGGGTCCTGTTTTTAAAGTTAATATAACTCGTATTTCTCCGTGGGTGCCAATAATTTTGGTGTGAATTAGAGGTTTGTAAATGTCTTAATTACACTTAGACTTATTAATAAACGTCTCTAACACTCTTCACTGCAGTACAGCTGCTTTTAATCAGTGCAGCGATGGTGTCCATGTCAGTGTTGCTATAGAAACCCTAGCACTGCACATCTGTCCCAGCTGCTGTCAGAGACGGCTGTGATGGGGTCAGAGAGACGGCCTGAACCCTGATGGGGTCAGAGGTCAGAGACGTCAGAGGACGGACTGAACCCTGATGGGTCAGAGGTCAGAGAGACTGCCTGAACCCTGATGGAATGAGAGGTCAGAGAGACGGCCTGGACCCTGATGGGGTCAGAGGTCAGAGAGGAGGTCAGCGCAGCACCTTGCTCATGTTGTCTCTCCAAACGTTTCTGAACGGCTTCATCAAACGCGTCCACTGAAAGTTGTTTCCGTTGTCCGGCTGCTTTTCTCCTCAGACCCGCTCTCTCAGACGGGACACTCATGAACGGAGTCTTTAGAGTGAGACTGAGGACACTGAGACAACAACAACAAAACAACCAGCGTGGAATGAGCTTCAACAGGAAACAGTGTAAAAACTATGAATTACTAAAGCTTCTAAATCGAACTGATGAACCAGCCTTCGTCTGAGGAGGTCAGAGGTCAGAGTTTCACTTTACTCTTCTATTAATTACTACATTATTTTAGTACAAATACCTAAAAGTCTAATGAGTATTATTTTCACCGTGTCTTTCTTTCTTTGCATATCCTATCTTAGTAAGTTGGGGGTCAGAGCGCAGCGTCAGCTGTAATACAGCGCCCCCTGGAGCAGGAAGGGTTAAGGGTCTTGCTCAAACACCCAACAGTGGCTGGCTGCCGGTGATGGGACTCGAACCCAGGTTTACCTGCTCTTCAGTTCAACAACTCAGCACCTTAATCATTTAAGCCACCACTGCCCCTTAAAGTGGCAGCGCAGTGGGTAAAGTGTTAACTGGAAGATAAGGGTTCGATTCCCAGCC
Source organism: Bagarius yarrelli (assembly GCA_005784505.1). Lineage (NCBI taxonomy): Eukaryota > Metazoa > Chordata > Actinopteri > Siluriformes > Sisoridae > Bagarius > Bagarius yarrelli. Next base: position 57,222 of record VCAZ01000237.1, read on the forward strand.
CCACCATCCTGCCACTGTTGCGCCCCTGAACGAGGCCAAAATATTGTGTGTTTTTCTGTCTCAGTCAAAATCGGGTAACAGATGTAGAGATTATAGATTAATTGCCCCATTTAAAACCAGCAACATGCCCTGACTGACTCCTGGACTGAAATCCAGGTGAATGTATGTTTTACCTTTTGGAGCCGGTGGACACATCCTGTCCCTCACTGACGTCTGGATTCTCCTGAGAGACTTCCGTCTCCTCCTCCTCACCTGAAACCAAATAAAACCCATCTGTCTTATGTTTAATTCTCATTTACACTTTGTGTGTGTGTGTGTGTGTGTGTGTGTGTAATAGAGACAACTACTGCAATTTTACAGATGAATAATCCGCCACAGTTTTACTGGGAAAGTGGTAGCGCAGTGGTTAAGGTGATGGACTGCTAATTGAAAGATTAGGGTTCGATTCCCAGCACCACCAATTTGCCACTGTTGGGCCCCTGAGCAAGGCCCTTAACCCCCAATTAAGGGTAGATAAATGCAAGTCGCTCTGGATAAGGACGTCTGGCAAATGCTGTAAATGTACTGATTCTGATCGAATCCCAAAAAGGGGTCCCGTGCTGTTAATCCGGTTCTGTATTTTGTGGATCAGTGGATGGAGGTTAAAGTCTGAACCTGGTTGCTGCTCCAACTGCTTCTCAAACACAGAAACGTTAAAAGTGGGCGGCGGCCTCCTGCGACTCATCCCCCGGATCACATGAGTCAGCGGCTCTGTGGCCAAGTCGGGTAACTCGAGTCCTGACACACCGTCACTGAAACACACACACACACACACACACACACACACACACACACACACACACACACACACACACACACACACACACACACACACACACACACACACACACACGAGAAGTTAACATCTTTTATTTCTCACTTCTTGGTTTAAGCACTGATTTCAGAACATTTGGAAAAAACACTGTTAGAGAGACTCCCTTCACCTGCGCCTGTTGCCATGGATACTCTCCTGGTTGTCCTGCTGATCCCCCTGAGGTCCCACAGTCTGTCCAGACAGCAGCAGAGACGCCTCCGCTTCTGAAACACACACACAAAAAAACAACTTCAGACGGCGTCCACCGAGCAGCCGGCAGATCTGAGCAAAACGCAAATCTCACACTGACCGTTCCGGATGATGCCCCTGAGCAGCCCACGGGGTGTGATGTCATCGTCGTAAAGCGCAGGAGAGGACAGCACAGCTGGCGTCGTCAGCATTTTGTCCTGAGGCCGTGCGCGTTTGCTGGGTGGAAGTGGAGACGAAGCGGCGCTCTGGAAACAGATCGGATTTTAATGTAAATTAAATGGCGTCAACGCACATCTGTAATCACACAGACGAGTCAGACCTCATGGAGCTTCTGCTTGAGTTTGTGACGAAGAGCGACTTGAGGTGTCTCAGGGGTGTTCCTCAGTCTGGAGCTTCTCCGGATACGTGACAGCCGCTGATCACGAGACATGCTGTGGGACGAGAAGATCCATTAACTTAACATCAATGCAAACTATTCCACAAACTCTGAGTCACACACACTCGTCTGGAGCGTCTCTGTGTCGTGTCATTCTGTTCTTCCTTCAGTGGAAATGTGAGACTCAAACCCTGTCCCAGCAGGACAATGTCCCTGTGCACTGAACCCCTGGTCTCCATGAGGACATGCTGTGTTCTGATTGGAGGAGAAGAACTCTCATGTCCTGTACTGAGTCCTGATTCTGACTCCACCCCTTTAAATTGAACACCTTTGGGATGAACTGGAACCCCGACTGAACCCCAGACCTAGGCAAATACAGCAGGTGTCCCAATACTTTTGGTCATACAATAACGTTGTTGGGGGTTTTTTTTTTTAAAAAGAAATGTTGATATCAGACATAAAATCTATCCAATCAGAACAGTTTTACTAAAACAGGAAATGCGTTCAAAAGTTTGTGCCCCCTACAAACATTCTGGTCTACTTTAAATTTATTTAATACTAGACACAAGATCAAATAAGTAGAATCTTCCGAGTTTTAACTGTTGTTTCGTTTTTTGCCGTGTTAAAATATTAATACTTTAAAAATAGACTGAAATCAATTCCAGTTCAAAAGTTTGTGCCCCCTTATTATATTAAAAATGCATGTTTTTTATATAATATACCGTGGGGTGTGGAAACTTGCCCCGGTAACCGACTGACCCATTGTGATTAAAACTGATGTAATTTTTCTGAATAAAACTTTTAACTTTAATGCCAAAAAAGACGACTCCGCTAAGCTAATCGCTAGGCTAGGCTAACTAGCATAATAGAGTGCAGTGAATTCACCTCCTGGTGACTGGAGACTGCTGAGTTTCTGTCTGCAGAACATTTTTGAGTAGAACCCGGGCAGACACGTCCTCCTCCTCCTCCACAGCGTCCATTAAAGATTTTTCTCAGAAGTGTTTATAAGCAAACACACGGCTTCACTTTCCACAACACAACATTCGAAAAAATCGCGCTGATGACGTCACCTCCCGCGCAGCCGCTAGTGATGTCCGGCATTTCTTCTTCTTTTGTTTTGTGGCGGTTTGACGGCCAGCGTTTTTGGTGCAAACTACCGCCACCTTCTGCTCCGGAGTGCATTACAAACAGTACGTCCTTCATTACTACAGTTTCTTTATTTACTTGGGTTTTTTTTTTCAGTCTCTTATCTTATCACAGAATCTCCTGTATTTCCTCCCTTCCTGAAGTCACGCTGATATTTAGCCAATAATCCTCTGTTTTATCCATCTGTTATTATCCATTCCATCATTCTGAATAAGTTTGATGTGATTGGTCTGTAACCCGAGGGTTTAGTCAGGTCTTCGTCTGGTTCTTTATTAGGATCAACACTGCTTTCTTTTAGGTAGTTGGTCACCCCCCCTTCCCTCTTTATTATATATATATATTCCTCTAATTGTTTTAACATTACATAACAGACTGTATCTTTCCCAGTGGATGGAGAGTTTGCTCCTTTAATTGCTCTCACTTTCTATCTCTCTACCAATGTAAATGGTTCTTCTAATAGTTCTCATATTGGTTCTCATCTTTTCCTTCTTTCTGATTTAACTCATATTTTTGCTGTTTCCATATTACTGCTCTCCTCCTCCTCCTCTCCTCTGAACAATTTTCTTAACTACAGGGGTTAAGGGCCTTACTCAGGGGCCTAACAGTGGGAACTTGGTTGTGCTGGGAATCGAACCCTGATCTACCAATAAGCAGTCCAACACCTTAACCACAGAATTACCACCTCCCCTCCAGGTATCTGTACAAATGCTTTAGCCATCATCTCGGAGGAAACTGCTGTTTTCTCTTTAAATGTCATAATTGGGTATTTAAGCTGCCTTCTATCTCCCCCATCCTTTTTTCCCCACATCTCTCCTACTTCCCCTACTAGTCGTATTTGCTTGGCGGACCGTTCCTCTAACTACTGCCGGAACTTTCTTCTATTGAATAAGATGTCGTGTGCCTTTTAGGTCTTCTAATAAGTTTGTCTTTTGTCGCTTGATGTCCAGTTTGTGAACGAATCATTCTATTTATCAGGTTCTTCATAGTCGAACCGGTTCAGTGATTCAGAATGATCACTGTTCTCTGTACCGATTCATTGATATGAACCGCCTGAATAAACTGGTTTGCCGAAAAGAACCGGATTTCCCGTCACCATATGCCTCATGGGATGTGTAGTATTTAAGTGGTTCTTCCAGAGCAAAGAACTACAATACCGCGCGGGAACTTTATATCTGTAATATTATATTTCTTATTAATTGTACGTTATTTATGTATTATATATAATAAAGTGGACATTAATGATGTTGTATAGCGCGCTGTCGTGTTCTTAGTGTAACGTGTATTAATAGTTTGTACATTTATTTGTATAAATTAGTTTTTTATGAACTTAAGTTGTACTTGTAGACAATGTAAAAACATAAATAAATATATTTACATGTGGTATATTATATATTTTATTATATTATATATTTAAAAGCAATATTTATTTTTTTCTACGTTTTTAGAAACTATATCTTACATTTTTAACCCATTTGTGTATAAATTTGTTTTAATATTTACCTTTTTTTTTATTCAAATGATAATTACATACCATAATAAACTTTTATTGGTTTTTGTAGCGAATCTAAAGTCTGAAAATAAACAATAACTATAATTTAAATGTAAAATTTGGAGCTCTATACTTACTGCACAAAAATATAAATATAAATTAAAAAAAAAATCATATATAATATTTCAAAAGAAAATGAACTTGACTGTTGAAACACAAAGTTTTTTATTCCAGAATGAAAGTCGGATTTTTATGTATTTGTTCAATCATTAAAGTCTGATTTCACTGCTGCTCCGTTCCGTTCTGCGCAGAAACAACGCTCAACAATGCGCATTCGGTGCGCAGACACGCTGCTCAGAAACGCGCTTTGAGAAAAACAAAACAGGAAGTCGTAAGTATTGTGGGACGTGTAGTTCCGCTTTTAGGCCGCTGCTTTTGATAACAGCGCACGAAGATCAACAAAAGCAAAATCCAGCCGAACTTTGTGCGAGATTCATTAGGAAGGAAAATAAAAACGGCCCCGTCATGCCAGGCTTCACCTGCTGTGTGCCCGGATGTTATAATAACTCCCACCGGGACCGCGAGCTCCGGTTCTACACCTTCCCGAAAAACGCGAGCCAGCGGGAGATCTGGCTGAAGAACATCTCCCGGGCCGGAGTGAGCGGCTGCTTCAGCACCTTTCAGCCCACCACAGGACACCGCGTGTGCAGCGTGCACTTCCCCGGGGGCAGGAAGACCTACACCATCCGAGTCCCGACGCTTTTTCCGTTACGCGGGGTGAACGAGAGGAGAAGTCGGCGCGGCAGGGGCAGGAAAGCGTTTGCCGCGTCTGCGCCTGCGCCTGCGCCAATTCTCACCAGCGTCGGCGCAATCCACGGGGACGCGCAGGGCGAGAGTGAGTTCGTGGTGCAGATCGGACAGAACGGGGAGTACATCTCACCCCTCACCGCCGTCTCATCATCCTCATCCTCATCCTCATCCACCACCTCACCGTCATTAACAGCAGCTGCCCCGCCGGCGGACAGCTCGTGCTCGTACTCAGCGCTGAAGTCAGAAGAAGTGGTGGTGGCGGTGTTACCGGACCATCCCGAGGAGCTGCTCGCGCTCTACGGAGAGGAGCACTCGTACTCCCTGTCCAACGGCACGACCTCCGCGGAGCTCCTGAGGAAACTCAACGAGCAGCGCGACATCATCGCTCTGATGGAGGTGAAGATGAAGGAGATGAAGAACACCATCCGCCAGCTGCGCGTCAACGAGGCGCGCCTCCAGGAGGAACTCCGCGAGCGCGAGCGGCAGCTCTCCGGTAACGGCGCGGTTCGGAAGAAAGTCTGAAAGAAAAAAACAAAACAAAAACCCAGGACCGAAACAGAACCGACGGGTGGGGATGTTTGAGTTCTCAGTGTTTTTCAGTGAAGTGAGTGATGCTGATGTGTGAAAGACGCTGACGAGCTCGTGACTTTATCACAACGTGTGTTTTCTATGTTTAGCTTTGATCTACAGCGCGTGTTAGACATCAGTTCATAAATAAAATAAACTGGAGAAAGAAAAGTCCTTCTTATAAATGGATTTATAAATATGCAGCAGTATGCATATGTGACCACGCCCACTGGTGACCACGCCCACCGCCCGGCAGCCACGCCCCCTGAGAAGTGGAAAATTAAAGAACACCAAATATGAAACAGGAATGTCTGGAATCACAATATTAATATCATCAGCACATCACTCAGCTCTTGGGGGGTCCAGACCGGTACCGGGTCCCAGCTCGGGTTCGGTACTGTACAGGACAGTCTGTCTCAGTTCAGGTTTAAAGCGGTCAGTTTCAGGTCCACATTTCTGTGTAATAAAATAAGAAATTACAAGTTGACTTAATTACAAGTCGTTTTTTTCCCTCAGTCTTTGTGTCCTTTTGCGCTTTAATATCGATATTAGAGTTTCGGTACCGGTACTGATCCGGTCTCAGTCTGATGTCTGTGGAAAATTTTAACTGAAAACACAGTTAAAACAGTGGAGAAATCATTAAAAACGAGTGAAAGGTTATAATTCTATTATTCTTCTCTGGACCGCCTGAGATTATTGATCTGTATGCTAATTAAAAAGTTCTGGACACGCCCCCAGGACAGTGTTATTATAGTCTCTCATTGGATCATCATTAATATTAACCGAGTGATTAAACGGGTTAGGGGTGTGTGTGGTGTGTGTGTGTGTGTGTGTGTGTGTGTGTGGGTGGTGTTAGTTTGAACAGCAGGTAGTGACATTGCTGAGATTTCACCCTGATAAATACAGTAAAACACACAGCAAACAACAGATTACATTTGTTTTAACTTTCAGTCTCTCTCCTCTCTCTCTCTCTCTCTCTCAACCGAGCTTTCAGTCTCTCTCTCTCTCTCTCTCTTTACTGAGCTTTTCAGTCTCTCTCTCTCTCTCTCTCTCTCTCTCTCCTCTCTAACTGAGCTTTCAGTCTCTCTCTCTCTCTCTCTCTCTTAACTGAGCTTTCTCTCTCTCTCTCTGTCTTACTGAGCTTTCTCTCTCTCTCTCTCTCTTAAGCTGAGCTTTTCAGTCTCTCTCTCTCTCTCTCTCTTAACTTTACTGAGCTTTCAGTCTCTCTCCTCTCTCTCTCTCTCTTAACTGAGCTTTCAGTCTCTCTCTCTTAGAGCTTTCAGTCTCTCTCTCTCTCTCTCTTAACTGAGCTTTCAGTCTCTCTCTCTCTTAACTGAGCTTTCAGTCTCTCTCTCTCTCTCTCTCTTAACTGAGCTTTCAGTCTCTCTCTCCTCTCAGTCTCTAACTGAGCTTTCAGTCTCTCTCTCTCTCTCTCTCTCTAACTGAGCTTTCAGTCTCTCTCTCTCTCTCTCTTCTCTCTCTCTCTCTCAACTGAGCTTTCAGTCTCTCTCTCTCTCTCTCTCTCTCTTACTGAGCTTTCACTCGTCTCTCTCTCTCTCTCTCAGCTGAGGCTTTTCAGTCTCTCTCTCTCCTTTCAGGGCTTCTCCTCTCTACTTAGTCCTCTCTTTCGTCTCTCTCTCTCTCCTCTCTCCATCTCCATCTCTTTCTGGGCTTTCCTCAGTCTTTCTCTCTCTCTCTCTCTCTCTCAGTCTCTCTCTCCTCTCAGCTCTCAGACTCTTTCTAGCTTTCAGTCTCTCTCTCTCTCTCTCTCTCTCTCTCTCTCCTGCTCTTCTCAAACTGATCTTTCAGCTTTCAGCTCCTCTCTCTCTCTCTCCTCTCTCTCTTAAAACAAGTGAGCTTCAGTCTCTTCTCTCTTCAACTGTCTTTCAGTCTCTCTCTCTCTCTCTCTCTCTCTCAACTGAGCTTTCTCTCTCTCAGTCTCTCTCTCAAAGAGAGCTCTCTCAGCCGAGCTTTTCAGTCTCTCTCTCTCTCTCTCTCTCTCTCTCTTTCAGCTGATCTTTCAGTCTCTCTCTCTCTCAGTCTCTTCAAGCTTTCATTCTCTCTCTCTCTCTCTCTTAGCCGAGCTTTCAGTCTCTCTATCTCTCTCTCTCTCTGAGCTCAGCTTTCAGTCTCTCTCTCTCTCTGAGCTCTCTTAAATGCCAGCTTTCAGTCTCTCTCTAACTCCTCTCAGTCTAAGCTGAGCTTTCAGTCTCTCTCTCTCTCCTCTCTCTCTCGAGCTCTTTTCAGCTCTCTCTCTAGCTCTCTCTCTCTCAAACTGAGCTTTCAGTCTCTCTCTCTCTCTCTGTCTCTCTCTCTCAGAGCTCAGTCTCTCTCTCTCTCTCAGCTCGAGCTTTCAGTCTCTCTCTCTCTCTCAGCCGAGCTTTCAGTCTCTCAGTCTCTCTCTCTCTCTCTCTTAAGCTGATCTTTCAGTCTCTCTCTCTCTCTCTCTCTAGCTCAGCTTTCAGCTTTCAGCTTTCAGTCTCTCTCTTTCTCTCTCTCTCTTAGCCGAGCTTTCAAGTCTCTCTCTCTCGAGTCTCCTCTCTCTCAGCCGAGCTTTCAGTCTCTCTCTCTCTCAGCTCTTAGCTCTTTCAGTCTCTCATCTCTCTCAGCCGAGCTTTCAGTCTCTCTCTTCTCTCTCTCAGCAAGCTTTCAGTCTCTCTCTCAGCTCTCTATCAGTCTCTCTCTCTCTCAGCTCCTCTCCCAGCCAGCTTTCAGTCTCTCTCTCTCAGCCAAGCTTTCTCTCTCTCTCTCTCTCTCAGCCAAGCTTTCAGTCTCTCTCTCTCTCTCTCTCTCTCTCTCTCATCTCTCAGCTCTCTCTCTTTCAGCCGAGCTTTCAGTCTCTCTCTCTCAGCCAAGCTCTCTCTCTCTTCTCTCTTAGCTCTCTCTCTCTCAGCCGAGCTTTCTCTCTCTCTTCTCTCTTAGTCTCTCTCTCTCTCTCAGCCAAGCTTTCAGTCTCTCTCAGTCTCTCTCTCTTAGCCAGTGCTCTTAAGCTCTCTCTCTCTCTCTCAGCCGAGCTTCTCTCTCTCTCCAGTCTCTCTCTCTTCTCGAGCTTTCGAGCTTTCTCTCTCTCTTAGTCTCTCTCTCTCTCTCTCTCTCTCTTCTCTCTCTCTCAGCCGAGCTTCTCTAGTCTCTCTCTTAGCTCTCTCTCTCTCTCTCTAGTCTCTCTCTCTCAGCCAAGCTTTCAGTCTCTCTCTCTCTCAGCCAAGCTTTCAGTCTCTCTCTCTCTCTCTTCAGCCAAGCTTTCAGTCTCTCTCTCTCTCTCTCTCTCTCTCTCTTAGCTGAGCTTTCAGTCAGTCTCTCTCTCTCTCTCTCTCTCTCTTCTGATTATTCTGTATTTAATGTCCTGTTGTGTCACGTCTGAGAATTTTATTGAATTATTAAATCTTTAGTTTGTGAAAATCATTTTTAAAGATGATTTTTTGGGATGAGTTAATGATCCTGTACTTTTCCAGCACTTCTTATTCCTGTTTAAAATCTCTCTTTTTATTTTTTATTAAATTCTGTTTGCAAAATGTCATCATTTGTCTGGCTCCTAAGCTCCACCCCATTACCTCCCTTCCCCACTACTCATTAATATTCATGAGGCAGTTAGACGAGTTAAACTATTTAAAGAAAGAGATTATTAGAAGTGATTTTTTAATATTAGTTTATTAATGTAAAACTGTAAATAGTTTAGTAATAGTAGTAAAATCATGTTTTCTGTTTATTGTTGGACTCATTTGCATTTGGCCACGTCCACAAAACTCCATAAAAGGTAAAGTGTTTAGCGCTGGGTCTAAAAATGAGCCCTAACTGCGTTAGGCGTGTGTGTAGGTGTGTGTGTGTAGGTGTGTGTGTGTGTGTGTGTGGCGTTTTCCTTCAGCATTACAGGAACTTGCCATTTTTACACCCCTTGAACTCGATGCTGATGAAACCCCGCTGTGATTGGCTGATTTCTGTGTCAGTTCCAGCTTTAATATCAAAGACGGTGAACTCAGTAACACTTCTGATGGAGTTTTCTGTTAAATTATAAATAACTGAAGGGGGTAAAATGGCTTTTCCGTCTTCAGGGTCAGAGTTCAGGGTCAGCCCTGGAGCCGGAGGGGTCACGGGTCCTACTCAAGGACCCACAGTGTCAGACTGGCGGCGGTGGGGTTTAAATCCCGGTCTCAACCCAAAACCCCGCACCCTCTCGCCTCCACTGCACTGCAGATGATTGGTTTGTCTTTTGCAGCATTTTAAAGGCGAAGTCTTTTGATGTCTTCACTGCGAAAGTCCACTCTGAGCGCCAGGACCTGCCGAACTTCAGCCGGAGTCAGACGCCACGTCAGAGGCCCCGAGTTCGGGCCCCAGTAATCCAGAATCTCTGACACCTGAAAGAGAGACAAAGGAAACTGAATCTCAGACGGACGACATCACCTGATCAGGATTATAAAATAAATCCGAGTCGTTCCAGACGGATACGAACCCGCTCCAGATTGAGGATCGTCGCAATCTGAGTCAGACGAGCAAATTTATCCCGAATTGTCCAGGAGGTGACGGAGGAAAGATACGCAACCAATGAGCGCAACTCCTTATCAAACTGCAGACCACCCAACTGTGTGTGATACAGACAGAAGGAGAGAGAGAGAGAGAAATAAAGAGAGAGAGAGAGAGAGAGACAATTGTTAGAGCTCCTCTTGGGTTCCTGCTGTTGCTGGTCCTCATCATGAGGAGCCGCAGTGAGAGAGAGATGATGATGGAGTGATGATGACGGATGGAGATAAGTGAGGGATAGACTCTCACCCTGCTGAAGCTGCTTTTAAAGATGGTCTTCTCGAGCTCCATGGCGATCAGACTGGTCATTAGGCTGGTCAGCGTGTCGTAGATGACAGGATACAATCCAACCTGAGGACAGACACGCCCTCCGTCAGATCTCACATCATCGTCCACAATAAACACACATGCGACTTTCTTCACCTTAAACTCAGCCATGAGCTGCTCCAGCTGCACAACCAGCTGCTGAACCCACGGATCGTTCGCCTCGTACTCGCTGAACTCCTCCTGGAAACACAAAAGATTAATCCTGATTGGTCAGAAGGTGCCGATTTATTCTTAATAACAGCCGCAGATCTGACAGTAGCGCAGCTGCACATCACAGATTCATGCACATTAATGCGCGCGCTCGCGCACTCGCTCTTATGGTTTCTATAGTAACAGCTCGTAACTAAGGAGGAGTGTGTGAGTGCGAGTGTGTGTATCAGTCAGAGGTAAGGCTGGAACTGGAAGTTCTCCACATCGTCAGGACAGAGAAGTTCATCTCAAGAGAAGCTGCTGAGAAAACAAGAGTCTATAGGAAGTGACAACAGGACAACAAGTGTCTCGCCTCACTGACACTCTGTAATAAATAAAGATAAATAATGTAACTCCCATGTGACCAGTAAGTGTGTATGGCTTTTCCACTGGGGCAGAAGGGAGCAGAACCCTCACCACCACCAACATGTGACCTGAATATCTTCATTTATCTGTTATCGCTCAGTCAACTGCGCTCTGTAGCGGAAGCTCCGCCCACTGATTTCATCAGCTCTCACTCGAGACCAGCTAAGTTTCGGGGCCGGTTTAAAGACAGGATCTGGGGACCAGGACAGGAGTTCCTGATTGGGCTCCTGCCCCGGTGGTAAAGAGGTATTAAAGCATTGTGTTTCGATTATGAGTTGAAAAACTTGATACCCAAACTGAGTGAAAGGTCATTTGGGTGGAGAGGCGAAAATTCCTCCATGTAAATGAGTTATTCTGATTAGTTTATACATGCATCCCATCACGCAAGACTAAACTGGACGCAATTTCCTGGGAAAGGACAGGTGTGTGTGTGTGTGTGTGTGTGTGTGTATAAACAGGTTGACTGTTTCAGATTTATTTCTCACCTCTTCAATGTTGTGTGAAACAGACAGGAAGCTGCTGATCCATGGCTTCACCTGTGGTCTGATAGCAGTGTTATTCAGCTCCTGAAGACCCTCCTGTACACACACACACACACACACACACACACACACACACACACAAAATCTTATATTTATATTATTAATTAAAAAAATCTCCACTTTTCAGAAGACAAAATCAATAATGTAAATATTTTGGAAGAAAATGTTTTAATCGTTTTAATGAACTAAAATCATGGAGGTTTTCTTAAAGCCGAACAGCTGTGACTGAAATACCTGCAAAAGATCCTTAAGCTTGCTGGCCGTGTTCACCAGGTCAGACAGACAGCTGTCTATCTTCGCCTGAGCTTGTTCTGAACCCGCCACCTGACTGAACAACTTGGCACAATCGCTCTGAGGAACGAGGGAAAAAAAGAGGTCAGAGAGGAGGGACAGATTTACGAGCGAGGCGGTCAATAGATCAGATTACAGGAACTATCAGACCTCCAGGTTCTTCTTTAAGGTGCTGATGTTCTCACTGCAGACCTGCACGTTGTTTAGAGTCACCTGCAAGAAAAGAACGAGAACGTTTCCATCAGTGTTCTTACACCAGGAAGCAGGGCACCGCTTAGTCGATCTGATTTCACCACCACATCAGACACGGTGCAGATCACTGATTGGTCAATGCACAAACGAACAGAACCGCTTAATGGCTAAACTCCACAAACGACTACAATCTGGCTCGTTAGGTAACTCAAGTCATGTGACACCACACTTCAAACGCTTCTTTATAGTAAATCAGATCATTTTAATGACATTTTTAAAATGAATCGACTCTTTGAAACTAATTTTTTCTAGTGAGTCAAATCATCTGGCTTATAAACGAGAGCGGACACTTTTTTTTTTTTTTAAGTCAATAATAATGATCAACCCTTTCAAATCTCAGTTCTTTCTACTGAGTCAAATCATTCACTCAACTCAATAATAAAGAATCAACTGTTTCATATAGCTGTTTTAACGAGTCGAATCCTTTTACACACCATTTAAACGAGTTCCCTAATAAACTTTGACTCAAATTCTGACTCTTTTCTGTGAGTCAAATCATTCGGCTCAACTGTCAAATAAGAAAAACAGCCGTTCTGAGTAACATGATTTCAGTCATGTGACTTTTCCCTCTTCAGCTACATATGACTTAAAATATAAATATATAAATATAACTTTCTCCGGAAACTCCTCCATATGGTGTTATTCAGGGATGTAATGAGATGTTGTTCACCAGGTATGCAGTCTTGGCTTGTTCCTGACTCTCGATGCCCAGAGATTGGATTTTTCCCTGTTGTAAGCTGCTCTGCATCAGACTGACGGCACTGGTGACCCCACGATGGAGATCCTGTAGAGTGCTGGCTGGAAAACCGGCTCTCAGTTTAGTCACCAGCACCTCCCTACAGACACACATATACACACACACACATATATCTCGTCACACCCCTATTTATTTATACTTCTGATAAGCAGTTAAACACCGGTAACCACTGAGAAACTGTTTTCCACTGTTGTAGTTCCGGTTCATGAATCAGATACACACGAGAACCTGTTCACTATAAAAACTCATTTAATACACAAAAGAATTGACTCGTTTGATTTCCATCTATTTTAGTGAATCAAATCATTCAGATTAGATCATTAAAATAGTCTTTAGATAAAATTCTTCTAAGCTTTTTTTCAGTGATTCAAATAATTTTATTTAACTCACTTATAGGAGTCGACTCTTTTATAGGACAGGAAAACTCTGTAATCACACTGAATCACTACTTTGCAGATGGAACTACTTTTTCCAGAGGAAGTAATTTGTGAGTTGTGTGTCTCTAAAGGCGTATGGATATCACGAATCCTTCAGGAATGAGTGAAGTAACTGGAACTACTTTGAACTCTCAGGTGTGTGTGTGTGTACCTGAAA
>VCAZ01000237.1:75505-120505 GCA_005784505.1 Bagarius yarrelli
GATCATCCCGGATAACTGCTTTGCATCACCTTCGATTAGCTGCAGGTTGGGCCTGAGCTCACACACACACACACACACACACACACACACACACACACACACACACACACAGAGATGAAACTGCAAATTAGAGTCAATTTTATCCCACTTAAAGAACTAAAATCATGAGCAGCTTTATTTAATTAGCAGTGTGAACAGCTACTGATTATTGAAGGCTCTGTGTACTGCGCTCACACACACACACACACACACACACACACACACACACACACACACCCGATCCTCTGCAGAGCGAGCATCTTGGTTTCGATGGTGCTCTGTTGTCCAGAAAGAACCTCCAACTCCTTCTGCACCTCCACCTGCAGAACCAAACACAGTATATATAAAATAAGATCAGATTATTGGAAATAAAATGTTTAAATAATGAGGAAAAAATTATAAACAAAAGAAAATCAAACAAAAGAAATGAAAATTAATTAATAATAAACTTTAATTGCACCAGTCAAAACATGGTGTAGGGTTACGCGCATGTGGGCGTGGCCAATATTCGATGCTGCTTTTAAGGGCGTGGTTAGTGCACTGATTGACAGCAGAATGTCATGGCGTAAAAACATCTTTCAACATTAAATGTTTAATTTACTTGTTTTATTGGTGATTCTGAAAAATATGATTATTGTTTTATTAATCTTATTATTTTATTACGCCAATAATCAGGAATTAGCAGGAATGCTAATGGAAACACTCTTCATTTCACCTGAATAATGAACTGATTGTGAAGCGAAAACTCACCTCTTCAGCACAAAGCTGAGCATAAACCCGCTCCAGGTCGTCCAGGTCGGTTAGAGATTCTATAGTTTCGGTTCGGACGGAGGAAAAAGCCGCGGCGTTTGAGCGCCGAACCGCCGGAGACCCGAATTCATCCATTATTCGACAGGTCCCACATCAACACAATCTACGTCACGTCCTCTTTCTCTCCTTCGTCCTTCTCCCGTTTCGCCCATTCTAGCGCGCACTGCCACCTAGTGACTGCCGTACAAATGACAGGATTCAAAGAGCGCTTTAGTGGCATAACAAATAAAACAAATAATTAAAAAAATAAAATGAAGTACAGTGTTAAAAAAGAAAAAAAGAAAAGGAAAGGAAAGGAAAAGAAAAGAAAAGGAAAAGAAAAGGAAAGGAAAGGAAAAAAGAAAAGGAAAGGAAAGGAAAAGAAAAGAAAGAAAAGAAAAGAAAAGGAAAGAAAGAAAGGAAAAACAAGTAAACAATGGAATGTGTAATAGGTGAAAAAATGGATACTGGATTAAGATTTTTGACATATAAATATAAAGTTTGTGTGTATGCGTGCTTGCGTCTCCAGAACTGTCTGTGTCTCACTGTCTCCAGGACTGTGTCTCTTTGTCTTTGGGACTGTTTGTGTCTCACTGTCTCCAGGACTGTCTGTATCTTTGTCTTTGGGACTGTTTGTGTCTCACTGTCTCCAGGACTGTGTCTCTTTGTCTTTGGGACTGTTTGTGTCTCACTGTCTCCAGGACTGTCTGTATCTCACTGTCTTCAGGACCGTCAGTGTCTCACTGTCTCCATGATTGTCTTTGTCTTTACATTTCAATACATTTATTTCATTTCTACAACGGAGCTCAGGGGCCCAGTACTGTCAGTGGTTGAGCAGCGCCCCCTGGTGGAGTTCCGTTAGCGCTGCTACAGTCATTTTATATATAATGTGTTAATTTAGATTAGATTGTTTTTATGATCAGCGGTTCATCACAGAACGAAGTTTCCACTTGAGCTCAATTAAACTAACTTCTCTGTGTTACTGGCTGAAAAACACTTCCTGCTTTTTTCATGTCTAAACCTGTAGCCGGTTTCCATAGCAACCATTACCCCATCCAATCTGCACCCCCACCCCCCGACCCCCACCCCCGCCTCCGGGGGCGCTTATAAGGATGAGTTTCGGTGAAAAATGGATTAAATGTT
Organism: Bagarius yarrelli; assembly: GCA_005784505.1. Taxonomy (NCBI): domain Eukaryota; kingdom Metazoa; phylum Chordata; class Actinopteri; order Siluriformes; family Sisoridae; genus Bagarius; species Bagarius yarrelli. The sequence continues at coordinate 77,477 of VCAZ01000237.1, forward strand.
ATTTGTATTTCTTTTTAAAGATTACAGAAAAACCTTCACTTTTCTTAACTGTGACTGCGATTTATTCTTTTATTGTATTGAAGAAAAACTGATTCTACTTTCAAACAAACATCTGTAATGTGAACAAACTATTTAATGTATAAATAAATCTAGTCATTGATTGTGTAGTGTTTAATTCTATTAGTTCATGTGTTTGTGTGTGTGATTCTTTTGTGTAAAAAAACAGTTAAATATCTAAAAATAAAGTCAAATAATTTAAAGGATGATTTATTGGTTGATTTATTATAAATATCAGCATCAGTATCAGTATTTCTTTCTTTAGTTAAATATAAAGAACAGATTTAAAATGGCGTTAAACATTCTGATGTTCTGATTAGCGATATTTTTCATCTGCTTGTTAAATTAACTTTTATAAACTTTCCTTTTTTTTCCCTGTTCTTCGCTTTTGACATTTGCTTTATTCCTCCGTTCAGGACATCCCATCCCGTTTAAACACCATCATTTCAGTGCAAACGACGTCTTTTGGTTTGTTTGTTGTTTTATTTTAACCAGGAGATTCTAACGTGCATCTGTGACGTCACGAATATAAGAAGAATGAGTTCTTACGTCACACAATGGACAGAAGAACGCGGAACTTTCACTAATTCACTGAACTTCGGAAGGACAGAAGATGTTTATTAAAGTGTCTCTGAGATAAAAACCAAACAAAACCCTGAAACACATGAATGGAGAATTTGGGTTCAGAGGATGTCCCGTTGCGCCCTCTGCTGTTCGCGGTCGGAGCTGCAGCCACGGCACTCAGTATTTACTGTTATATTAAACGGGGCGGTGGAAAGAGAAACCCAGCAGAACCTGCAGGTACTCCGGTCATTCTCAGTCCACAAAGTCCTCCAGTTATTTCTCCACTTTCAAAGTTTTCAAGTTTTTACATTAGAAATGAGTTTTATTTTTATTTACTTGCCTGAAATGAACACGGCGAAACCCAGAATTAAGAGATCTTTTTTCATTTGAATAATTTTAACAGTTTAATCAGAAGAATTAGCATTTGTTCGGGTTCTTTATTAGCTTTAGTGATCTTTAGTCAGCTTTAGACCGGAGCTGCTTGAAAGATTCATCAGCAATAAGTTAAAAGAGGCTTTTCTGTTCAGGTCTTTGGAGAAGTTCAGGTTACAAACATGTAATAAAACCTGTGATTGTGTATTTAAACCCTGAGCCACACTGGACACACTGAACATCTGCAGTCCAACATATTCCAGTTAAAGTGTCAGTACATTGAGTAGATGATGATGATGATGATGATGATGATGATGATGGTTTTTACTTTAGGTCCAGCGTGGGATCAGGCCACAGAAGCGGCTCTGGTCCGACCCTCAGCGGTTCTTCAGGATCAGATGATAGTAAGTTTGTTCTGCTGGTTTATTCATTCACATTTACAGCTTTTATACGCCAAAGTTTCTTTACGGTAAAAGTCGCTATTTAAATAAGGGGCAAAATTTAAAAACTGCATTTTAGCCGTACATTAAAGTTGCTTTGTAATGAAATTCGGCTCGGGTTCGTTAGGGGTTCTGAGGGTTCTGTAGGACTCACTGACCACCAGCCAGTAAAAGGTTTAATATTCACTAATAACAATGATGAAGAGAGTCTCAGATTTTTAAAACACTTTTAAAGAATCTTTATCAATTATTCACATTAAAAAAATAATAATTAATTATTATTATTATAGGCTATAATTTTTTAATTTTCTAGTTTAACTTTAGATATAAGAAGAAATCGTGATTTAAGATCCTCCACATGAACCCAGCGGCTCCAGTCTACCGAACCATGTCAGTGACCCTGAATCGAAAGCAGATTTGATTCAGATTTGATTCCTTTCTTACAGAATCATACACAGTGCAGCGTATAGTAACCTTCCAAATACCTCGAAATATACAGGACCACCAGGGTAAAAAGAAGAAGAAAATATAGTGAGTGATCTATACTGAGTGTAGAGTATAGATCACTGAGTGTAGAGTATAGATACCGTGACTAGCAGTGAAGTTTAGCGCTGTCTTTTATCCAAAGGCGGGAATAATAACCTGAATCCTAAATGTCAGTAATGTAGGGGTTTTTATTCCACCATCGTAGCAGCAGCAATAAAACTAAAACCAGTCCTAAACCAGTCCTAAACCAGTCCTAAACCCAGTCCTAAACCCAGTCCTAAACCAGTCCTAAAACCAGTCCTAAAAGTCCAAAACCGTCCTAAAAAAACCAGTCCTAAACCAGTCAGTCCAGTAAACCCAGTCCTAAACCCCGTCCTAAACCCAAAAGCAGTCCTAAACCCAGTCCTAAACCAGTCCTAAACCCAGTCCTAAAACCGTCCTAAAACCCAGTCCTAAAACCAGTCCTAAAACCAGTCCTAAACCCAGTCCTAAAACCAGTCCTAAACCAGTCCTAAACCCAATCCTAAAACCAGTCCTAAACCAGTCCTAAACCAAAAACCCAGTCCTAAAACCAGTCCTAAACCAGTCTAAAACAGTTCCCTAAACCAGTCCTAAACCAGTCCTAAAACCCAAACCAGTCCTAAAATTCCTAAACCAGTCCTAAACCTCCCATCCTAAAACCAGTCCTAAAACCAGTCCTAAACCCAGTCCTAAAACCAGTCCTAAAAGCATCCTAAAAAGTCCAAACCCAGTCCTAAAACCCGTCCTAAAAACCAGTCCTAAAACCAAACCAGTCCTAAAACCCAGTAAACCAGTCCTAAACCGTCCTAAAACCAGTCCTAAACCAAACCCGTCCTAAAACCAGTCCTAAACAGTCCAAACCAGTCCTCCTAAAACCAGTCCTAAAACCAGTCCTAAACCAGTCAAACCCAGTCCTAAAACCAGTCCTAAAAAACCAGTCCTAAACCAATCCTAAACCCATTCCTAAAAACCCAGTCCTAAAACCAGTCCCAAACCCAGTCCTAAAAGCCCCCGTCCTAAAACCCAGTCCTAAACCAGTCCTAAAACCAGTCCTAAACCAGTCCTAAAACCAGTCCTAAACCAGTCCTAAACCGTCCTAAAACCAGTCCTAAACCAGTCCTAAAAACCAGTCCTAAAACCAGTCCTAAAAGTCCTAAAACCAGTCCTAAACCAGTCTAAACCCGTCCTAAAACCAGTCAAAACCAGTCCTAAACCAGTCCTAAAAAACCCAGTCCTAAACCAGTCCTAAAACCAGTCCTCAAAGTCCTAAAACCAGTCCTAAAAAACAGTCCAAAAGTCCAGTCCTAAAAAAACCAGTCCTAAAGTCCAGTCTAAAACCAGTCCTAAAAACCAGTCCTAAAAGTCCTAAAACCCAGTCCCTAAAAACCCAGTCCTAAAAAACCAGTCCTAAAAGTAGTCCTAAAACCAGTCCTAAACCAGTCCTAAAACCTCCTAAAAGCAGTCCTAAAACCAGTCCTAAACCAGTCCTAAACCAGTCCTAAAACCCAGTCGTCCTAACCAGTCCTAAAACCAGTCCTAAAACCCAGGTCCTAAAACCCAGTCCTAAAACCCAGTCCTAAACCCAGTCCTAAAACCAGTCCTAAACCAGTCCTAAAACCAGTCCTAAAACCAGTCCTAAACCAGTCCTCCAGTCCTAAACCAGTCCTAAACCAGTCCTAAACCAGTCCTAAACCCAGTCCTAAACCAGTCCTAAAACCAGTCCTAAACCCAGTCCTAAAACCCAGTCCTAAAAGTCCCTAAAAGTCCTAAAACCAGTCCTAAACCAGTCCTAAAAGTCCAGTCCTAACCAGTCCTAAAACCAGTCCTAAACCAGTCCTACTCCCAGTCCTAAACCAGTCCTAAAACCTAAAACCCAGTCCTAAACCAGTCCTAAACCAGTCCTAAACAACCAGTCCTAAAAACCCAGTCCTAAACCAGTCCTAAACCAGTCCCTAAAACCCAGTCCTAAAAAAACCCAGTCCTAAAAACCCATCCTAAAAGCAGTCCTAAAAGCCTAGTCCTAAACCAGTCCTAAACCACCTAAACCAGTCCTAAAACCAAACCAGTCCTAAAACCCAGTCCTAAAACCCAGTCCTAAAACCAGTCCTAAAACCAGTCCTAAACCAGTCCTAAACCCAAAACCAGTCCTAAACCAGTCCTAAAACCAGTCCTAAACCAGTCCTAAACCAGTCCTAAACCCAGTCCTAAAACCCAGTCCTAAAAACAGTCCTAAAACCAGTCCTAAAACCAGTCCTAAAACCAGTCCTAAACCAGTCCAGTCCTAAAACCAGTCCTAAACCAGTCCTAAACCAGACTTTTCACTTATTCTTATCAAATAAAAACGGTTTTAACTCGACGTTTACCTGAGATTTAAGGATGTTGGTGGAAATTAAGAGTTTGGATTTCGGTTTTTCTGTCTGATGGATTCACCGCTTGTAAATCCCAGGACGACATAAGCAGATTTCCAAACAAAAATACTTCTGTTCAATATTCGAGTAACTTTACTCCTTCTCAAGGTTCTGATGTCTTACATAGTTTTCCAGACAAAATGACGTCTCATCTGCATCTCATTAAACATTATGTTCTAAGTCTCCGTTGCTACCAGCAGTGAGCCGGGGCAGTAATCTGATAAATACTCGGATTCGGTATCATTATTCGTATTAAAGTATTATAACATTAATTTTAGGAGGATGTGAATGAAGCTGAGGAGAAACTACAAAAGCATGTGGAGACCATCACTGAGCTGGAGGAGGAGAATTCTGACCTGATAAAACAGGTGGAGACACTGAGAGACACCATGAGGGAGTGTGAGAGAGAGCGAGAGGCTCACAGTGTCCTCCAGGTGGAGAACGAGGAGATGAAGAAGAGTCTCATTCATGAGAAGTTGCTGCTGAAGGTAAATTTAATCCTCATAGTGTAAATTCATCGGTTGATTCTGTCGGTTTGTGTTTATCACTTACTTAAATTTTCTTCCTATAATACGAATATATATGAAGCCCCTAAAGCAGCGGTGTCCAATCTCGGTCCTGGAGGGTCAGTCGGGGGTGCCCTGCAGAGTTTAGCTCCAACTTGCCCCAACACACCCACCTGTAAGATTTAAGTCTACCTTAGGAGCACCTTGATTAGTGGGTTCCGGTGTGTTTGATAAGGGATGGAGCTAAAGTCTGCAGGACACCCCGACCCTTCAGGACCGAGTGTGGACACCAGATTCATGACTCTCCGCCTCATCTTACAGAATAAGAGCATTAATGAGCATTAATTACTCGAGATCTTCGTTTTTTAAACTTGACCTTCAATACACAGACACACAAACCCTGAAGTTAAAAGAATCAACGATTTTCTCTTCCATGTCGTAACCTTGCAAAAAATGAGAAGAAACGATCAGAGATATTATAACTGTACAATGGAACTCTGCAGTGTCTGAGTGTGTGTGTGTGTGTGTGTGTGTGCGCGTGTGTGTGTGTGTGTGTGAAAGTAAATCAATTAAATAAGACTTAATTGTTGTTCTTTCAGGTCTCGGTGGCTGAAGCTGAGGAGAAACACCAGAAGTCTGTGGAGACCATCGCTCAGCTGCAGGAGGAGAAGTCTGACCTGAGCAAACAGGTGGAGACACTGAGAGAAAACGTCGAGGAAATGGGGGACCTGCTGCATAAACACAACATGGAGTCTGCTAATCTAACTAAAGTGAGTTTAATAAACATCCACTAAACCGCTGGATTCCAACCTTTATTTATCTGAGACCCGCTTCAGGTCCCCCTTCACACTTAATGATATTATCACTCTTGGTATTTCCAGCACTGCGACCCAAATTGGTGGTCTCTTCCTCAGCTGAGGTCCAGTATGTCTGGATCATTACTATCAGCTGCTGAAGGAGACGGAGACGAATGACAAATTTGTCCATTTTTGGTCAATCAGGGGATCATAGATAAGATTATTATTATGAAATAATCGTTCTCCTCAATGTTCCTCACTGATCAACACTTTTCACTGTATGACAAGACCCCTCACAGAGCTCACTGACGCCCCCTGTGGGTCAGGACCCCTCCTATTGGGAAACCGCTGCATTAAGCAGTTCATTCAGGAACATCATCTGGAATTTTAGATGTTTCTTCTAAAGGATGAGTTAAATTTAATCTTGTATTTTGATGTTGTGGCCCGTCGCAGATGTGAACATTAAGCATTCAAGTGTGAACCTCTTTTCCTGTGTGTGTGTGTGTGTGTGTGTGTGTTTTAGGCGTGCGTGGAAGAGTGGGAGGAGTTATTAAAGGTAAACATTGCTTCTCATAAAACTACACTTACTATTGTTCACTCTGTGTGTGTGTGTGTGTGTGTGTGTGTGTGTGTGTGTGTGTTGTTAGAGATTAACTGCTCTTGATTAGTCACATCTGACTAAAGTTTATCATCATTTCCTTCTTTAATCTTATAAATAAATCAGAAATCATAACAATAAGTTTTTATCTGTGTCTGAATGTGTGTAAAAAAGAGATGTATTTGGTTTGTTTAGGTCTCCATGGCAGAAGCTGAGGAGAAACTCCAGAAGTCTGTGGAGACCATCAGACAGCTGGAGAAGGAGAAGTCTGACCTGAGCAAACAGGTGGAGATGCTGAGTGACATACTGAAGGAGTGTGAGAGAGAGCGAGAGGCCCAAAGCATCTTCCAGTCAGAGAACAACGAGCTGAAGAAGAGTCTCATTCACGAGAAGTTGCTGCTGAAGGTAAACGTCCTTGCGTCTGCTCAAAGCGGGAAACTGTTAAGGATTTGAAACCCATTTCCTGTCTTATCCTCACTTCCTGTTTCTTCACCTCATCTGGAGGTGGAGGCTCAGTGCTTAAGGTTCTGGACTGCTAACCAGAAGATTGCAGGTTTGATTCCCACCACCACCACCACCACCACCATTAAGCTACCAGTGCTAACCCCCGATTGCTCGGTTGTAAAAAAATAAATGAAATAAACGTAAGTTCCGCTGGATAAGAACGTCTGCCAAATGCTGTAGCTGTAAATATATAAAAGTTCATTACACCTGAAATGATATGAAACCCCACCCATGTGATGATGTGACCATCTTAACAAAATATTCTAAACATCTCAACATTTTCTTTCCCTACAAGAAGAGCATTTAATGTGATTCTCGGTCTGTTTATCATCTTCACTATCATTACCAACAAATCAAAATCACCAGACCTTCCACACAGCAACGAACCGAACCTGTAACCAGCTGCGTCTCCGTCTCCTCATCTCATCTGTCCTCGGATATAAAACCCACTGAGTTAGCATCATATTGAGTCAAACTAGCATCCAGAGTCTGCCTGTCAAACATCGCACTCGTTGTCATGCTACATTTAGCTAACAGTCGGAAGTTAACTAACATCAGTGTATGGTAATGTTAGCTCAGTCAACGCTACGCTAACATCGACAGCTATAGACAGATCCTACAATGACGCTATGCTAACATCGACAGTTATAGACAGATCCTACAACAACGCTATGCTAACATCAACAGCTATAGACAGATCCTACAACAACGCTACGCTAACATCAACAGCTATAGACAGATCCTACGACAACGCTACGCTAACATCGACAGCTATAGACAGATCCTACAATGACGCTATGCTAAATCAACATCAACAGCTCATGAGACAGATCCTACAATGATGCTATGCTAACATCGACAGCTATAGACAGATCCTACAACGACGCTATGCTAACATCAACAGCTATAGACAGATCCTACAACAACGCTACGCTAACATCGACAGCTATAGACAGATCCTACAATGACGCTATGCTAACATCGACAGCTATAGACAGATCCTACAACAACGCTACGCTAACATCGACAGCTATAGATAGACAGATCCTACAACAACGCTGACGCGCATGCTAACATCGACAGCTATAGACAGATCCTACAATGATGCTAAATGCTAACATCAACCAGCTATAGACAGATCCACAACAAACGCTAACGCTAACATCAACAGCTATAGGACAGATCCTACAACAACGCTACGCTAACATCAAACAGCTATAGACAGATCCTACAATGACGCTATGCTAACATCGACAGCTATAGACAGATCCTACAATGACGCTATGCTATGCTAACATCGACAAGCTATAGACAGATCCTACAATGACAATGACGCTATGCGCTAACATAAACAGCTATAGACAGATCCTACAATGACGCTATGCTAACATCCTACAAATGACGCTACTCCAGCTATAGACAGATCCTAACAATGACGCTATGCTAACATCGACAGCTATAGACAGATCCTACAATGACGCCTAATGACGCTATGCTAACATCGACAGCTATATAGACAGATCCTACAACACGCTAGACAGCTACGCTAAATACAACGCTCTATAGACAGCTATAGACAGATCCTACAACAACGCTAGAACAGATATATACAGCTATAGACAGATCCTACAACAACGCTACGCTAGACAGCGATATATAACAGCTATAGACAGATCCTACAACAACGCTAGACAGATATATACACAGCTATAGACAGATCCTACAACAACCGCTACACTAAAAATCGACAGCTATAGACAGATCCCTATCTGATGTAGGATTATCTTATTATTATTAATAATTTTCTGATGAATCAACCAACTCACATCTGCTTTCTATCTTCTCAACCTATGATGACAAAGTAGTCATCTGTTGCTACGTCTGTGGCGCAACTGCGATACCTGCTCATTAGAAACATTTAATGTGGGGCAAGGTGGCTCAAATGGTTAAGGTGCTGAGTTGTTAATCTGAAGACCAGAAACACCTGGGTTCAAGCCCCACCTCTGGCAAGTCAACCCACTGTTGGGGTCCTTGAGCAAGACCATTAACCCCTCCTGCTCCAGGGGCGCTGTATCATAGCTGACCCTGTGCTCTGACCCCCAACTTACTAAGATGGAATATGTGAAAAATGCATTTCATTGGCTCTGTACATGTACCTTCCACAATGAATTGAATATACTTAATGCGCTATGTTATTTTTAGCATGCATTATCTGTGTAAAGCATCATATTGAGTCAAACTAGCATCCAGAGTCTGCCTGTTCAACCATCGCACTCGTTTTCATGCTACATTTAGCTAACAGTCGGAAGTTAACTAACATCAGTGTTATGGTAATGTTAGCTCAGTCAACGCTACGCTAACATCAACAGCTATAGAACAGATCCTAAACAACACCTACAAACGCTACGCTAACATCGACAGCTATAGAACAGATCCTACAATGACGCTATGCTAACATCGACAGCTATAGACAGATCCTACGACAACGCTATGCTAACATCGACAGCTATAGACAGATCCTACAATGACGCTATGCTAACATCGACAGCTATAGACAGATCCTACAACAACGCTATGCTAACATCAACATCAGCTATAGACAGATCCTACAACAACGCTACGCTAACATCAACAGCTATAGACACAGATCCTACAATGCTAACGTCTATGCTAACATACAACGCTAGCTATAGACAGCTATCCTACAAACAACGCTACGCTAACATCGACAGCTATAGACAGATCCTACAATGAACGCTATGCTAACATCAACAGCTATAGACAGATCCTACAACAACGCTACGCTAACACCGACAGCTATAGACAGACCCTACAATGACGCTATGCTAACATCAACAGCTATAGACAGATCCTACAACAACGCTAACAGCTAACATCGACAGCTATATAGACAGATCCTACAAGACGCTATGCTAAACATCGACCAGCTATAGACAGATCCTACAATGACGCTATGCTAACATCGACAGCTATAGACAGATCCTACAATCCTACAATGACAACAACAGCTATAACGCTACTAACATCAACAGCTATAGCTACAGATCCTACAACAACGCTACCGCTAACATAAACCCCTATAGCTATAGACAGATCCTACAATGACGCTATGCTAACATAACAGATCCTCAATGACAGCTATAGACAGATCAAACAACGATACGCTACATACAGCTAGACAGATATACATACGACAGCTATAACAGCTATAGACAGAGACATCCACGACAGCTACAACAACGCTAGAACAGATATATACAGCTATAGACAGATAGACCTACAAACAACGCTACAGATCTAAACATAGACGACCAGCTACAAACGCTAGACAGCTACCCTATCTGATGTAGGATTATCTTATATTATTAATAATTTTCTGAATCAACCAAACTCACATCTGCTTTCTATCTTCTCACCTATGATGACAAAGTAGTCATCTGTTGCTACGTCTGTGGCGCAACTGCGATACCTGCTCATTAGAACCATTTAATGTGGGGCAAGGTGGCTCAAATGGTTAAGGTGCTGAGTTGTTAATCTGAAGACCAGAAAACACCTGGGTTCAAGCCCCACCTCCGGCAAGTCAACCACTGTTGGGTCCTTGAGCAAGAACCCTTAACCCCTCCTGCTCCAGGGGCACTGTATCATAGCTGACCCTGTGCTCTGACCCCCAACTTACTAAGATGGAATATGTGAAAAATGCATTTCATTGGCTCTGTAACACGTACCTTCCACAATGAATTGAATATACTTAATGCGCTATGTTATTTTTAGCGTGCATTATCTGTGTAAAGCATGCAATGTTCCTGGACGCACCCTCTGTGTCCAGCTTGGTCCTGATCCTCCATGGTGAAGGAACATGTCCCCACTGTCCACAGTGGAAAATGTTGAACTGTGGTTGAGCTTTAATTTAATATTTACTTATTTTGTTAGGACATTTTGTCTTTTTTATGCTCTGATGCATCTCATGAGTAATTGGTCAGATGTTAATGTGAGTACAGAAGTGAATAAAGCCTAGTACACTTCAGTTGTTGTTCTTTCAGGTTTCAGTAGCTGAAGCTGAGGAAAAATGCCACAAGGATGCGGAGACCATCACCCAGCTGAAGGAGGAAAAGTCTGATCTGATAAAACAGGTGGAAACACTGAGAGACACAGTGAACGAGTGTGAGAGAGAGCGAGAAGCTCACAGTATCCTTCAGGTGGAGAATGACAAGATAATGATGACACTGGTTCATGAGAAGGAGTTAATGAAGGTACATTTTTAAAAGTGTCTGAATGTGTGTGTAGAATGTAGAAACTTGTAATAAGCCCTTTTTGTTTTTGTTCAGGTCTCCATGGCTGAAGCTGAGGAGAAACACCAGAGGGCTGTAGAGACCATCGCTCAGCTGGAGGAAGAGAAGTCCGACCTGACAAATCAGCTGGAGACACTAAGAGACACAGTGAAGGAGTGTGAGAAAGAGCGGGAGACTCACAGCAATCTCCAAGCGGAGAACGACGAGATGATGAAGACCCTGATTTACCAAAAGGAGTTAATAAAGGTTATATTTTCTTGTAATGTAGCAACTGTTAGCTAAGCAGGGTAGGGGCAAGGTGCACACACTGGTGCAAAAGGGTGCTTCCATTTCCCTGCAGTAGTAGTGTGGTGTTTTGCTCAAGGGGCTGTAAATAAGGCTGGTTGTGGTTGGCCCTTGCCTGGACATATCTTGTTGTGCTCCAGGTCCTGGCAGAATAGCGTGGGTGGTCACCCCTCAGCCATGTTTTATTCTTTCACCCTGTATGCTGGCCTTGGACTTGCTCATGTGAAATAGTGTGGTCCGTTTTGTGTGAGGAGTCTGCTAAACTTGTCAACCAGAGGCCCTCTATCATAACAAGTAAATAAAGCCAAAAAAATCCTTGATGACTGTTTTTCAGGTCTCCGTTGCTGAAGCTGAGGAGAAACACCAGAAATCTATGGAGACCATCGCTCAGCTGGAGAAGGAAAAGTCTGACCTGACAAAACAGGTGGAGATGCTGAGTGACACAGTGAAGGAGTGTGAGAGAGAGCGAGAGGCTCACAGCGTCCTCCAGGTGGAGAACAATGACTTGAAGAAGAGTCTCATTCACGAGAAGCTGCTACTGAAGGTAAAAGTCTTTCTTATAAAACTATGACTGCTTTTTGAAACTTGTACTTAAAGGCACATGGGTGAAGCTGGGGGGGTGTGCCATGCCTTTGAGATGAAACCACCTCCCAGTCTGCAGTCGGAGGTGTCCACCTCCACCACAAATGGTAGAGGAGGGTCAGGGTGACGCAGAATGGCTGCAGTGGTGAACTTGTTTTTTAGCTTCTCACTTAGATGGCTTCACTTTAAGAGCTGCTGTCAGACTGTAATTTAAATGAACCTCAAGTTAAAACATTGTGATGCCCAGGAAGCGTTGTGATTGCTTTACTGAGTGTGGCCGCGATGGCATTAGCCTTGGTCAGATCTACTGCGCCCCCTGTTGATGTACGATGTACTTGAAAAACTTTGTGGTCAACTTGAAATGTATCAGCTTTGATGCTTAACTTTTTGAGCCTGATGAAGACCATCCAGTCATGTTGTACATGTTCTGCCCTGGTGCAATAGTAAAGCTTGTGAAGATGCGGCCTCCCTGTTCTAGTGCTGCTAGAAGTATATGCATAGACACAGGCTATTATCCTGCAGCTTCTGGTGAAGTGCAAGGTTGGATGAATCCTAAGGCTAGAGCTTCCTGGACGTACAGTAACTCTCCATAGCTTTGGGGTGTGAGAGAGGGTAGACCTTGCTCCGAGGATACATGGAATTAGGCAACAGTTTGATCATACAGTCCAGAATAATGTGGGGGCATTAATAAATGTTTCCAGGAAAATCCATATACTTCTGTAGAAGATTGGTTACGGCAGGGTTCTCCTTCTATTCTACATGCGTGACGGAACATGGTAGTGTGAGGATATTACAGAGGAAGTGGTGGTAACACTGTGGAGATCAATGTAAAATGTCTTTGGGCCATGATAAATGGGTCATGTGACACAAATCATAGGGGACCAGAAATGATAGGATTTTTATGTGTGGAAATGATGTGCAGCTAAATTCTCCTCATGTACCTTATGAAGGACACCAGTCCTCAGATTGTGACGTGCGCCATGGAGAAGGTTTCAACGGTATTTCCGCTCTTAGTCTGGTGTTCAGCCCCACACCAACACCAAGTTAAGTGCCACTTCATTTACCCACTCTGTGCTGCTAAAGTGAGAAAGTAATATTCGCTGGGCAAGATGTTTCCTGAAGTCTTTTCAGGAAATTATTCAATTTCTCAACCCCCTAAAGTCGTAAAACAGGAAGTCGGCACAAAAAAGAATCCGAACCTGGAAGTGACTAGTATTCATGCTGGCTGGCTGGCAATATCTTGTAATGAAAAGCTTCTTTTGTGAGCGTTTGAAGCTAACCAATAGCTTATACAGAGGGGTGTGGAAGTGAACCTGGGCAAAGGTGCCCTCTGGCCTCGGGGTCAGACGCTGCAGGTGCAGTACTCTTTAGAGTAGTGAAGCTTCATTTAACATAGAGTAAGAATGAACTCAATAAATCTTAATGGCTGTTTTTCAGGTCTCGGTGGCTGAAGCTGAGAAGAAACACCAGAAGTCTGTGGAGACCATTGCTCAACTGGAAGCGGAAAAGTCTGACCTGATAAAACAGGTGGAGATACTTAGAGACACAGTGAAGGAGTGTGAGAAAGAGGGAGAGGCCCAAAGCATCCTCCAGGAAGAGAACAACGAGTTGAAGAACAATCTCATTCACGAGAAGTTGCTGCTAAAGGTAAACGTCTTTCTTATGAAACTATGACTGCTATTTTGAACTCTGTGTTTGAGTATTTTTGTTTATATACATTTTAGGACAATTTGCCATTTCCCCCTCAAAACATTTTAGGCTAATGGACCAGTTAAATAAATCTAAATGTGCGTTGAAGTTAATGAACTTAAAAAATCTCAATGGCTGGTTTTCAGGTCTCCATGGCTGAAGCTGAGGAGAACAACCAGAAGTATGTAGAGATCATTGCTCAGCTGGAGAAGGAGAAGTCTGACCTGACAAAAGAGACTGAGACTCTGAAAGACACAGTGAAGGAGTGTGAGAAAGAGCGGAAGGCCCACAGCATCCTCCAGACAGAGAATGACGAGATAATGAAGACACTGGTTCATGAGAAAGAGTTACTAAAGGTAAACCTTTCATTTGTGTCTGTAAAATTTTGCAACTTGCAGCTAAGAGGGGAGGAACACCGACTCAGCAGATGAAGGGCTGGTGCAATTTTCCTGCAAATAGATAAGGCAGTTTACTGGTGATGCGAGGGGTGTAGGTGAGGTAAGCTGTATTTAGGCACTGTTAAGAGGCCTGTTAACTTGCTGAGCTCCAGAGCCTGGCAGATTTCCATGGGTGGCCAACCAACATTACTGTTGAAAAGGAAGCGTGCACTGGAGGCCCACCTTCAAAACAAATAAATAAATCCAACAAGCCTAAAAAACTGTTTTTTTAGGTCTCTATGGTTGAAGCTGAAAAGAAACACCAGATGGCTGTGGAGACCATCGCTCATCTGGAAAAGGAGAAGTCTGACCTAACCAAACATGTGGAGACACTAAGAAACACAGTGAAGGAGTGTGAGAAAGAGCGGGAAACCCACAGCATCCTTCAGGTGGAGACTGACGAGATGTTAAAGTCAGTGTTTCATGAGAAGGAGTTACTGAAGGTAATAGTTTGTTTAAATGTGTGTAGAATAAGGCAACTCACAGCTAAAAGGGGTAGAACACAGGGGAATGGTGTGGTGATGACACAGGGGGTGTGAGGGTCCTGCTATTCCCATGTGGGGTGACAATCGAGGGCTAACTAACATTAGTGGAAAGGATAAGCTGCTCCACAATAAAGCTACATCTCTACTCTTAACTTCTTAGAGTTCAATCCAGGATGTTGTGCAGCAGCCGCGCTCATTGGTAGCCACCAGTCATAATTCATTCTCTTGCCCTTCCCCCCGGCTGAAGTCTTGCTCACCGTCAACACATAGCCGAAACAGGGAATATTACAAATAAATAAAGTGAATAAAGTAGATTTGATTGTTTTTTTAAGGTCTCTGTAGCTGAAGCTGAGGAGAAACACCAGAAGTCTGAGGAGATTATTGCTCAGCTAAAAAAGGAGAAGTCTGACCTGACTAAACAGGTGGAGAGACTGAAAGACATTGGACATCTGCTCATTGACCGCAATGTAAAGTTTGCCAATCTAACAAAGGTAAAGAAAACACATGAATCAGCTCTTTCAGAAACATCAGGAGTTTTTTTCCAAGTTATTTTTTGCGAGTTAATAGTAAAATTGCATTTTTTAATGTAAGATTTTATATGCAGCCCATTGCAAATTTTGAACATTAAGCATGTTAAACTGCATCTTTTACCTTGTGTGTGTTTCAGATGTTTGAGCAAGAACGGGAGGAGTTGATGAAGGTAAACATTTGTGCTGATGAACAGCACAACTTCTAGTGTAAACTGTGTGTGTGTGTGTGTGTGTGTATTTAAGGCATTTTGTCAGTCTTATAAATGTTTAAGCACATCTGAATGTTTGTGTGTAATTAAATAAAGCAAATGATTGTCATTTATGGATATTTCAGGTCTCTCTGGCTCAAGGTGAGGAGAAACACCAGAAGGACGTGGAGACCATCGCTCAGCTAGAGGAGGAGAAATCTGATCTAACAAAACAGGTGGAGCGACTGAGAGACATGGTGCAGGATATGGGGAACGACCTTTTTGAGTCTCACAGGGAGTGTGATGAGCACAATAAAGTAAGTTAGAAAAAAACCTCGTATAATGAAGCTCCTTTATATACTTCACTATGGATAAGACAAAGGGATCTGTAATGAGAGTGGCAGAAGAACGAGTGCATGGTCTATCGCTGCTGCCCCAGTGTCCTTGGACACGTTGATTTTCTGGCAGGATTTTTGGTTCTCATTGGCCCCTCGCTGCCGTGTGTACCCAAGCTGTCTGAAAAGTAGGGGGCTGAAAGTCATTTTAGTGCACGGGTGACAGTTGCCATCACCCCCTCCTCCAACTCTAAGCCCACAAGAAGTACTTACTGTAGATTTTTGCTGTGGTGGGTCCATGCTCTGTGCTGGGCCTGAAATAAGAAATGAAAGGAACCACTGAGATACTTAACTGTTGGTGTACTTTACTCTCGGCATCCGATAGTTCGCATTAACCCTGCCTTTCAGAGCGTTTCCAGGACCTACCCACAGCAAAAGAAGTGATACAGCCAGGTGAATATACGGATGGCAGCATGGTTATCTTATGGTGGACCAATTCTGTGAGCCTGGGGGTGGTGTTAAGGGCATGAGGTCCAACAGCTCAGTCAGGTCCTGGGACAGTGTGAGATCAGCCTTTCTATGGACTATGGGATTTGTGGGATTTCCAGGGATGGTGTGTCCCACTTTTTCAGGCTGTTCATTAGTCCCATCATCTCTAGGACTGTGTATGGGCCTTGCCACTAAAATTACCGTACATATCTGGCATTAGACAGACACCCGTATCCAGAGCAACTTACATCTATCTTGTTTTTTCATACAACTAAGCAGCTGAGAGACTTCAGAAGTGGCCTAATAAGGTCTTTGCTTGTTGTGATGAGCAAAAAAATAGGTTCTTACCTTGAAGGGTATACCTGACTAACTGAACTCAGGCTTAGTCATCATGGGCTAGGGTTAGGGTTAGGGTTCTGAATGGGGCTCGTCCTGAACACCTATAAGAGGATTTCTCTCCCCTCAGATTCCTGACTTAGCAGTGGCAGAGGCGTAGGCGCCAGGAATTGACTGGTCGTACCTTCTTCTTCTTCGCCTAATAGTGAAATTCTGCCATCGCATTGTTCAAGGACTGGCCACAGCACAGTAGTATTTTCCCCTTTAGTGTCTGGTAGTCAGTAGCCCCTCGGAAAAAAAGGGCATGGTATAAAAACTGGGCCTCCCAGAAATAAATAGGGCAGGAACACAGTCCCTATCCTCCAGGAACCTTCAATTTGACTCCCAATGTTGTCAGTTGGGCCCAGCAGCAGGTTTCAGCCGAAGAGAGACAGCAAACTGTGGCATGTCAGCTTTGAGTCTGCTGCTGAACGTTCGACTGCAGAACTATAACCATGTAAATATAAACCTCTTTTGTTTCATGTGTTTTAGGACCAAGAGCATGAGGCTCACAGCGTTCTTCAGCTGGAATATGATGAGTTGAAGAAGACACCAACACGCAAGGAGGAGTTACTAAAGGTAACATTTACTCCACTTTGTGCATGTTTGCACGCATAGACATAGTCGCTTGCATGTGTTTGTGTGCATGAAAGTGTGTGTCTGCTTGTCGTAGGCTATTTTCATGAGAAATATCGTCTGAACATCTGTATAAAAGTAAATACATTTGTTACAGTTTAAGTTTTGTTTTTTCAGGTCTCCTTGGCTGAAGCTGAGGAGAAACACCAGACGGCTTTAGAGACCATCACTCAGTTAGAGGAGGAGAAGTCTGTCCTGTCCGAAGACGTGGAGACACTGAGAAGGACAGTGCAGGAAATGGGGGACGATCTGTTTGAGACTCACCGGGAGTGTGATAGACTCACAGATGTGAGTGAGAGAAAAAAAACGTTAAACATTAAACAAGTCATTAGTAATAACAGGAGAACTTCCTTTATCCAGAATCTGAACGAAAACTTCTTCTGCGCCATGTGTGTGTTTTAGGAGTGTGAGCGAGAGCAGGAGGCTTACAGATCTCTCCAGTCCGAGTACCAGGAAATGAAGAAGACTTTCGAAGAGCCGCCGAAGAATAATTAGAAATAGCCATGTAGACAAAGAGAAGGAACTAACTGTGTGTATATACGTGTATATAAGAAATTCATTATTATGTAATATAAATAAATCGATGTGTTTCTCTGGAACAGTGTGTGTTTTTCTATGCAGCATTTTAATCGTTTCGTCAGTCAGAAAAAGTTTCATTGTGTTTTCCAGTCTTTTTACTTTTGTCTGGAACGATTGACTGGTTCCCTTTCGTACTTGTCCCACCCAAGATATCACACTCTTCTGAAGTTCCTACCTGCCGCGTTGTAGATGAGATGATTGACAGCATATATAAGATCAGCTGCCTGAAGAAGAGCCACGTCTATCAGCTAAAAACTGCACCGTATTCTCGTCCTTTTATTTTTTTATCTCTCCATTTCAGGCTTCCTGCAGGTTCCACCTGCTGCCAACTCTCCTGGAAGGAGGGAGAAAATAAAATAGATAAAAGAGGATCGCTTGCCCACCACTGCCACCTAGGAGTTCCAACCCTTCAGACACATGTTAAGCAATGGCCTCCAGGGTGACCTATAAAGTTCCCTCTTGAAACACACACACACACACACACTGATAATTATTGTAATGTTTTTATTTTCCTTATGGAAATCTTCTAGACAAACATCTGTGCAGGATAACACACTCGCAAACTGACGCAGAAACACACACACACACACACACACAGAACAGAGTTGAGGCGTTTACTGTGTGAACCACAATTATCAGTCCACCGCTAATAAATAAGAGTTATATACATGTGCCTCAGGGAGTAACAACACACACACACACACACACACACACACACACACACACAGACAGACAGACAGACAGACAGACAGACAGAGCTCTGAAAATGGCAGACACCTGAATGTAGCCCTTTTCTGTTTTAGATAAATAACATACATTTTGTGCATTTATGTTTGTGTTTATTATTTGTGTTTGTGTATGCATGTATGTGTAGATATTGTGTGTGTATGTGTATTATTTGTGTTTGTATATGTGTGTGTGTGTGTGTTATATATTTTGTGTTTGTGTACGCTGTGTGTATATATTATTTCTGTGTGTGTGTGTGGTGTGTGTGTGTGTGCTTTTGCATGCATGTTAATAATGACTCCAGCATTAAAGAATCCCAGTGCAGTGAGGAAGCACACACACATGACCGATGGCTTATGTTACACTGGAATGTTGATGGTGAACACGGAAAGGTGTGTATAAGAACTCGAGTTACTGAAGTGAACCTGAAAAAAACAAGTACAGATGCAGTTTTCGCACTATGTTGATGGAGGAGTACAGAGACGGTCAGAAGGAGCTGCGTTGTGTTTTTGTAGACGTGGAGAACTGGACGTTCGAGAGAAGAGCTGTGATGCTGTATGAGGAAGTCAGGAGTAGCAGAGAAGACTGTCAGATGGGTGCAGGGGGTGAGGTGTGCAGTAGATCAGACAGGAGTTTAATGTGGAGCCGGGTGTGCATCAGAGATCGACTCTGAGCCCCTTCTTGTTTCTATGATGATGGACAGGTTAACAGAGGCATTTCTTTGGACAATGATGTTTGCAGATGACATTGATGATGATGGAGAGATAGAGAGATGGAGGTTAGACAAGACAGAATCCATGTGTGTGAATGTAAGGGAAGGAAATAGGACAGTGAGTTTACAGGGTGAAGAGGTGAAGAAGGTACAGGAGTTAAAGTACTCGGGGTTAACAGTCCAGAGTAACAGAGAGTGTGAAAAAAAAGAGGTGAAGAAACGAGTGCAGGCAGTGTAGAAGACACAGGAGAAAGAGTTGAGGGTCGCAGAGCTGAAGATGTTACGGTTCTCTTTGGGAGTAATGAGGTTGGACAGGATTAGGAATGAGCACATCAGAGGGACAGATCATGGTGGGCGTTTCAGGTAAGACAGTAAGAGAGGACAGATTGAGATGGTTTGGACATGTGCAGAGGAGGTAAAGTGGAAATATCAGTAGGAAGGCTGTTGGACATGAAGCTGCAGGCAGAAGATAAAGAGGAAGACCAAAGAGGAGGAATATGAATGTGATAAATTAGGACATGAAGTTAGTGTGTGTGTGTGAGTGAGTGAAGAAGATGTAGAGAATAGAGAAGGGGAGGAAGATGATTCGCTGTGGGGACCCCTGAAGAGAACAGCCGAAAGAAGAAGAAGAGGTGTGTTACAGTCTGGTGCTGCATTGTTGCTATTCCTGTGATAGTCACAGGGGGGCGCTCTTGTTCGTGTTTTTATCACTTGTGCAGTTAAAATAAAGTGTGATTGAAAAAATTCTGAAATATCAGGCCAGACCCAAATTCCCAGAATTCAACATAATATATATTGTGTGTAATCAAGTGTGTGAGGTTAGTTGGTAAGTTCCCAGATGATCTACAACTTGGAATACTACCCCATGATCCTGTGGGAGAGACGACTCGTCATATCACAAAATGGTAGAAAGCAGAGAAAGACCACCATGTCAGTAAATGACTCTTGGAGTCCAGCGTGAAATTTAACTTTAAACATCTTCTTCACCTTTGAGCTTGATGGACCTACTTGGACACAGAAATCTGGTTTAGCATCTAACTCTAAGTCCCACAACTTTTGGACGGATTAGGCCGGATCTCGCAGCTGAGACTCTTAGAGAATCATCCGGACGGATCTTCTTCCAAATAGTCATCAGCATCATCATGCAGCATTTTAGACATAAAACTGGAATCATCTCGAAAAACAAGACACAGGTGAAGGACAGGACAGGTTCCCAGAAGATCCCCAGAGTTCCTCAAATTTCCCCAGCGAGTTCCTCGTCAGATTATATCTCAGAAAATTACACAATTCAAAGAGACTCAAATTCTGCACAAGTTCTTCAGTTCCTCTGTTCCTCCTCAGCAGGACTCAAACTGAAGTCTAGCTACTGATCTCAAAACTGCTCCACACTCACAGAGGACATCATGCACCGACGACACACAGAGACAAACAGATTTACACAGAGACACTAATCATTGTGCATGTGTCTGAGAGAGAAAGAGATACAGAAATGCTCCACCCCTAAAGCCCCGCCCCCTGTTCCAAGTGGCCGACAAAACGCTTTAAACGTTCGCCGCTGTCGTTCTGTTAGAAAAAAAGATCAGCTGCACATGTTCTGTAGTTCATGTTCCACAGTGCGTTCCCTCTCAGGACACACCTTCAGCCTGACCCAGGCATCAGGGCGCCGCAGATCTGCCCCCGTAGCGGGGAAAGCGAGTGTGAAGAGGGCGGAGTCAGTGTGGAAGAAGGTTCAGGCCTGAAACCTGGAGGTGAGTTGGTGAAACTTCTGGCTGGATGGTTAGCTGGAGAAGTGTGCCGGATGTCTGCGGTGCTGCTCTGTGGAGAAAAGGTCTGACTCGGCTCCGGACTCAGACGCCATGAACATCTCACCTGCACACACACACACACACAACACACACACACAAACACCGGACTCAGGAGGCGTGGCTAATGACACACACTTTACAGTAAAGGGGGAGGGGCTCAGCAGTTCTCCGGGTATAAAGTTCTGCTGATTGGCTGATTGTCTGTGTATAAAAGGTGTGATGATTATAATAATAAACGTTATTTGCTGTTATTTGCTTATTTTACTCAGCGTTACTCTGTTACCTGTCTTACATTCACTGTTACTGTCACACGGTTGATCTGGTTACACTTGTAACATAGTCATTAATGCGTCTCTTTGTTACATCCCCGTTACCCACCAGCTGAAGTATTCCGGATTCTTCTTACAGCTCTAACTTTGTTAATAGTCTCACTTTTTTACCTCTTTTTCACTTAAGTTGTTACTTTTTGTACTTCATTGCTGATTATGGCCGTTCTATACATTACTACGGTAACGTTGCTGTTTTCTTAACCGTTACTTTGCTGTGGCTGTTACGATGGTATCTGTTACTGTTACTCGGTTGATATTCTCAGTTAATTACTCTAGTTCTTCTTTAATGTCAGCTTTAGTTTTGTTGCTGTTTCTTTCGCTTCAGCGTTTGTTCCTTTGGTAACATTACTATTGTTGTTAGTAAATTTTACTGTTACTCGGTTACTTGGTTACTAGTCTTCCTTCGCTCCCACGACTGTTACTTTAGTTGTCGTTTTACCGTCAGTGTTTGTAACTTTGCTAAAAAGTTGTTGCTTTCTTACATTTACAACTGAGCAATTGGGGGTTAAGAACCTTGCTTAAGGGCCCAACAGTGGTAGCTTGGTGGTGCTGGGAATCGAACCCTGATCTTCCAACACTTTTACCACCGCACCACCACGTCCTCTAGTTTGTGTTTTATTTTGTTTCTTAAACATTGTTGAGTATTACTTTGTTAGCGTTGCTGTTACTTTAGTCTGAGCCTAAACGGACCGCTGGCTGAACGGCTGATGCATTAGCACAATTATCTGACACAAATTATCTGAAAACACTTTGAGAGTCTCCTCTCCTGATTGGGTTGAAGTGTATAGTATTTTTGGTAGAGGTGTGTTGTTGCGTTGTTTGTAACCGTACGCTGTTGTGTTTATATAAATTGAGCTCGATTATTAATGCTGGTTATTAAACAGTAGTATGAGAGAGGTTTTACCGTTTTATTGTTATTGGGAACATTTCCCCGCCCCTAAGCACAGAACAAACCTTCATTGGCTGCTTCACCTGTCAGTCCATATGTCCTTTTGGGCGGGGCCTTAGCCATTAAAAGCGGCCAAGATTCTCAGAAAGCTTTCTCTGTCAGCTGTGACAGCTACATTCTTTAGTTTATTATTAAGTTCATTAAGTAGTTTATTAAGTCAGTGTGCTGTCAGCTGTGAGAGGGTGTGACTACACGAGACTAGTTACTACAGTTAAACAGTTTATTAATTAATAGTTCATTAAGTAGTTTATTAAAGTTAAAGTCTATTAAAGTAATAATAGTACTGAAGTTAGTTTTTTTCCTAACTAATTTTATCCAATTCATGTTAAGTTATAGAATTTAAAGGAGACCGATACAGAAAACATGAATGTTTAGAAATACAACGATTAAAACAGTCTAACAGTCAGCTTTGATCTTAAGGCCGTTGGTTACAGTTATTTAATTAATCATATGATGGCAATTATTTGTCCAACCGCAATTACTGCACACTTTTACTATCCACTAGGGGGAGCTGTAGTACAAACAATTAACCATTAAAGCCAGAAAACAGGCAATAAATCGTGATAATCGCAATTATTGCTTTGGCGATTACTCGTCACCCGAACGTGATAATCGTGACAGTCCTATTTGATGTACTTCGTTAAAAGTGTGTGTAAGGCCAGGAAACGATTCGATCATATTCAGTTATCCGTCACTCAGACGCTCAGCTGTACAGAAGTTGATATCTCATTCACCGCTACTGGAGTCCATGGCCCCCTGAGAGCCCGTGATGTGGTGCCAGAAGGCGCTGCGGGGCAAGATGGCCGTGGGCGTGCAGGGGTAGGAGTTCGGGTCCGAGCCTTTAGATAAGAGCTGAACACAGCAGAGGAGAACATGCCAGTTAAGATGCTTTTTTTTAACTTTAGATGAAGCTCATGTGATGTTCCACCGCTCACCCTGCTGTTCTTCTCCATCTCCAGCAGGAGCTTCTTGTGCTGCTCGGCGATGGCCAGCGTGGAAGAGTGAACCCTCTGGTAGATCTGTTCACCTTCTCGCGTCTGGAACGTGTACAGGCCTTCACCACTGTCACACATTCTAACACACACACACACACACACATTTTTGCCAGTTACAAAATTTTAGTACTGAAAGTGCAGTTTATTTTTGTTGATTTGCATTTTGTGTAACTGGTGTGTGTCGTCCAGTGACTGTTATTCAAATTTATTTGTTATTTATTATCACAATTTATTTACTATATTTGCGGGATTTATTTATTTATTTGTTTAGTATTTATGTTAGGTTATAGTAAAGGATTTAAAAATCTTGTTTTGGTAGTGTGTGTGTGTGTGTGTGTGTGTGTGTGTGTGTGTGTGTGTGTGTGTGTGTGAGAGAATGAGGGAGCGGGGTTGGGGGTGAATAGAGGGTTCCACCAGAGCCTGGGCCGGTCCTGCTAAAACTTGCTGCATAATTGCACCTGCTGAATGTGGTGATTCCACTGTCCACCAGGGGGCAGAACTCCACTTCTCATCATGCTTTCTTATCTCTGTCCTTTCAGGGGCATCTCACAGGTGTTAAAATGCTTCCTTTAGTATTTGATCGGAAAGGCAGGAGGAGATAAGAAGGTCTGAACTCTTTTCATTTATTCGTTCGATCTTCTGATGAGATCTTCAGTTCAGCAGCGCTCGATCAACTGGAACACATCTGCTGCTCTGGGTCACACACTTACAGTCCCATACAATAAACAAGCTCCACCACAGGAACAAAAACAGAGCTGAACATGCAGCTGGTGAGAAGATGATGTGATGATGATGATGATGATGTGACCTCGACCAGGAAAAGAAATAAAAACCTGCTCTAAACTCAATTAACAGCTTCTGTCCAATCAGAATCCAGAACTCCAGAGTTACAGCCTTTGCTGTAGGTCTAAAAGAACCCGCCACCTCTCAGGTTCTAACCCCGCCTCCCTATTTGTTGTGGGACAGTACGAACCTGCCGGCCTCGAAGGTGAAGCGGGTGGCGTCGCGGCCGTAGCGGCGCAGCGAGCAGAGCGGCCACGTGACCAGCTTAGTGCGTGGATTGTGTATGTCCCATAGGTAGATGTTCTCGTGGGTGATCTGCATCATGCACTCTCCGTAGATGTCCAGGTTGGGACACGGCAGCAGGAACACGTTAAAACGTTCTGAAAAAGAGAATGTCAGACTGAGAAACTCACCCAAGAACATCAACACTACAAACCGGTAGAAGATAAAAGAGCGAGAGGAACCGCAGACTCTTCATATCTTCATCTTTATGTTGTTCTGAAGTTGTCAGTTGAAGGTGTTTGTGTATAAATAAAGGTGTGCGATTGTGAGGTTCTGATGGTGTGACAGCAACACACACACACACACACAAAAACAGAACTATATAAACTTTTTCCACATTCTGTCTCATCAGCGGTGAAGCAGCATTTAGTGGCCGCTGTCGGGCCCCTGAGAAAGGCCCTTAACCATCTATTCAATTTAATGTTTAATTTAATTGTAAATTTATAATGTTATTGTTATAATGATAGAAAGAAACAGGCTGTATGTCTTGTATGTCGGATCGGTTCTTATCTGGGTGACGGCGGAGTGTGAGAGACACACGTCTTCATCCAAACACAATTCTGACCAGGAGCTTTGGGCAACTGAGAAATCGGGGAAGTTCTTTGTTAATTTATTTCTTTTTTTGTCCCTTTGCTTCATTGTCCCTCTGCTACATTGTCCCTCTGCTACATTGTCCCAGTTGATCCTGTGATTCGAACCTGCACCATGCAGAGAAACTGAATGAATTGGGTGGCGCTGTGATGTACTGAACTGACCCGTGTGCTCGCACTGAACTCCAGCCGCCAGAAGGTCCGGTTCTCCTAAACTGATGTCGTTCAGTCGTGTCCCCAAACACTCGATGGTCAGCGTCTTGAACCATTCCTCAGCCTCCAGTTCTGTAGGACAGAAAATACACAGAAGAAAGATAAAGAGAAATTTCGGAAATGGCGCCCACTCTGGTGTAAAAATGTATCTGCAATAAGAGTCCTGTGGAGAAGCGGAATTCAGTATAAATGACTGAATTATTGAATTGATTATTTTGATGTGTGTGTGTGTGTGTGTGTGTGTGTGTGTGTGTGTGATAACCCTCCCAGATGATTTACCTGATTCGCAGGTGAAGGTGCGGGACGTGTCGTCAGTAAAGACGATGGCCACCGCCTGCCGCTTGGTGTCACGTGGAAGTCTGGTCACGTTTTTAACATTACTAATCTCTGTTACCTAAAAACATTTTACACACACACACACACACACACACACACACACACACACACACACACACACACACACAGTTAGAATATATTTCATTGTGTCTAAATAAAGTTGGTAAAAATATTAGACTGCTGATCAGAAGGTCATGAGTTTAAATCCCAGGATAAACAAGCTGCCACTGCTGGGCCCTTGTGCAAGGCCCTCAGGAGGATGTTAAAGTTAGAGGAACGATTCTCGAGTCTAGCACTCTCGTCTACTCTGCTGAAATGATCTCGACTTCCGAGAGAGCACAAGAGAGAAAGCGAGAGAGAAGAGAAAGAGAAAGCAAGAGAGTAAGAGAGAGTAAGAGACAGAGAGACAGAGAGAGACAGAGAGAGACAGAGAGAGAGAGCGAAAGAGAGAGAGAAAGACAGAGAGAGAGAGAGAGAGAGAGAGAGAGAGAGAGACAGAGAGAGAAGAGAAGAGACCAGAGAGAAAGAGAGAGAGAGACAGAGAGAGAGAGAGAAAAGAGAGAGAAGAGAGGACGAGAAGAGGAGGAGAGAAGAGAAGAGAAGAGAGTAAGAGAGAGGAGAGGAGAGGAGAGAGAAGGAGAGAGAAAGAAGGGGAGAGAAAGAGAGGAGAGAGTAAGAGAGGAGGAGGGGAGAGAGAGAGAGAGAGAGAGAGAGAAGAAGAGAGAAAGATAGAGAGAGAGAGAGAGAGAGAGAGAGAGAGAGGAGAGAGAGAGAGAGAGAGAGAGAGAGAGACAGAGAGAGAGAGAGAGAGAGAGAGTAAGAGAGAGAGAGAGAGAGGAGAGGAGAAGAGACGATGAAGAGGATAGAAGAGAGAGAGAGAGGAGAGAGGAGACAGAGAGAGAGAGAGAGAGAGAGACAGAGAACACGACAGAGAGAGAGGAAGAGAAAGACAGAAAGAGAGAAGAGAGAGAGTAAGAGAGAGAGAGAGAGAGAGAGAGAGAGAGAGAGACAGACAGACAGAGAGAGGAAGAGAAAGACAGAAAGAGAGAAGAGAGAGAGTGAGAGAGAGTAAGAGACAGAGAGAGAGAGAGGGAGAGAGAGAGAAGAGAGAGCGCAAGGAAGAGAGAGTAAGAGAAAGAAAGAGAAAAAAAATTCACTCAGAAGCAGAAAGAAAAAAAGTGATGGAGAGACAAAAAGACAGAGAGAAAGATAGATAGACAGACAGTGAAAGAAATGGGATAAACACATACAGAAACAGATCTACAGAGAGATAAAAAAACAGACAGACAGACAGACAGATCTACAGACAGACAGACAGATGTTGGCTCTATTATCTGATGTTTATTTTTGATGATCATGTGACGTTTATTTCAGTCTGATTCTGTCTGATTGTCGATCTGCCCTTAAATCCCATCTACACTTTTACCTACACAGCAGGAGTTATGTTCCTGTTCTGAGATTAGACATCAGGAGGTTGTGTGTTCGCGGCTGCTTTACCTTAGGACAGACTCTGATGTACGCCGACTTCTCATCAGGGTATTTCTCCAACCGACGCGGCCCTTTACTGGAGGACTTCTTAAACACCAACCAGCAGCGGCGGTAGATCTAAACACACACACACACACACACACACACACACACAGGTTACAGTCTGCAGTGTTTATGGTCCACTGGTGCATGATGAAGTCTGAACTCGTCCCTTCAGAGTTAATAATTAAACCTAAGACAGATCTGCAGATTTATTTCCAGTCTAGATTCACTGCAGGAGATATTTACAATCTCACTATTTCTCCTCTTTCTCTGTTCTTCTGTGCAGGTTTTCCACTCGCTTGGGTCATGTGACTGTGGGGGTCATGTGACTGTGGGGGTCATGTGACTGTGTGGATGTGATCATTCAGGTCCAATAGTATGCGTGAGATCAGACACTAATGTTGAGGTTTGGAGGTCTGGGGTTCAGTCGGGGTTCCAGTTCATCCCAAAGGTGTTCAGTTTAAAGGGGTGGAGTCAGAATCAGGACTCTGTACAGGACATGAGAGTTCTTCTCCTCCAATCAGAACACAGCATGTCTTCATGGAGATCAGGGGGTTTGTGCACAGGGGTTCATGCTGGACAAGTTTTTAAGTCTCACAGTTCCACTGAAGGAAGAACGGAATATGACATGACATACAGAGACACACACACACACACACACACACACACACACACACCACGCGCGCGCACACACTCCTTCTCACGGGATTAAGCTGCTTTATCACAAAGCCGCAGGAATCGATAAACGAGCATCACGAGGAGGTTAAACACAGCTCACACTCTGATCTCAGACTAAAACCAGGATTAAATAATCCGGATCAGCGTAAACCAGCCGCTGGGATTAGAACCTGAAACTATGTGTGTGTCACGGCGGGAGAGGAGACACGGTCTAAGGATTGATTACAGCACAGACGAGTGAGTGTACACACACACACACACACACACACACAACACAGATCTCAGAACAGCCACGGAATACTGATTATACACAGAGGAGCTGAGTGTCTGTAAGGGAGAGACAGACAGATATATAGATAAATAGATAGACAGACGGACAGACTGACAGACAGACAGACAGTAGATAGACAGACAAGATGGACAGAAAGATGGACAGACAGATGGACGGACAGACAGACAATACATAGACAAACAGACGAACAGACAGACAGATAGATATATAGATAAATAGACAGACGGACAGACAGACAGACAGACGAATAGACAGATATATAAATAAATAGACGGCAGACAGACAGACGGGCAGATATATAGATAAACAGACAGACAGACATACTGACAGGCAGATAGTAGACAGACAGACATATATATATAGATAAATAGACAGACAGACAGACAGACAGACAGATAAATAGCCAAGCTTCACACAGCTTTGTGTCTGAAATGCGACCAACTCAACCACTTTTTTTGGTGCTGCACAAGAGGAAATGCAGCAAGCGGGATGTAAACAGAATTACCCACGTCACCTCTCTCCCCAACCCAATACACACACACACACACACACACACACACACACACACACAGAAGATGTGTGATATTACACTCTCGTTATAGGGGATGATGACATTACACAGCCAAAAGAAAATCCACTTACAGTGAGAGGAGCCATTTGTTAAACAATGAGCGAGAGACAACACACACACACACACACACACACACACACACACAGAATTCAGTTATATCTAAGCACACAGAGACTCTTTTAGCTAAATATCACACTATAGAGACTACAAAATACAAAAATGTCCAAACCAGTTTAACAGTAACAATGTTATTGATTTAATTAACATGTAATTTAATAAAAATAAAACACGGAGAGACAAATGATAAAACTCAAAAGGCTTATTGAATATCAGGTCCTCTCTATGTCTCAGGTTCTACTCATAGTCAAGATCACACTCTAAATTTAATACTGTCGTGATGTTAATGTTGAAATTCTGCACCATGATTAATGATATCTTAGATCATTTTCTAGTCCTGTGTAAACCCCATATAGCTAAAACTGTTACCCGTAAGAACCATTACTTCTACCACAAAAGACTGTTTTGGAAGTAATCTTCCTGATTTATCCCAACTCTCCAGCATATCCAACAGCTCAGTAAAACTGGATGATGTAATTGAAAATATGGAGACTGTCTTTTTTAGTACTTTAAATACAGTTGCTCCGTTACGCTAAAAAAGATAACACACTCGCCTTAAAGAGAGCAGCCCGAAAAGTGGAGCGCAGCTGGAGAAAAACTAAACTAGAGGTATTCCGTGTTGCATGGCGGGAAAGTAGCCTATCCTACAGAAATGCATTCAAAACTGCAGATCTGATTACTTTATATCTCTTCTAGAAGAGAACAAACACAAGCCCAGGTATTTATTCAATACAGCGGCTAAATTAACTAATAACAAAGCATCAACAGGTGTCGACATTTCCCATCAGCACAGCAGTGATGAATTTATGAATTCCTTTAATTCTAAGATCGATACTATTAGAGATAAAGTTCTGAACATGCAGCAAACAGCCGCAGTATCGCATCAGATCCCCCGAGGAACAATTTCACTTATTCGTTACTATAGGAGAGGAAGAACTTTATAAACTCTTCGAAACATCTAAACCAGCGGTTCCCAACAGGGGGGTCCTGACCCACAGGGAGGCTTCAGCGTCATATTTTAAAAAGTGTTGAGCAGTGGGGAGCATCAAGGAGAACGATCATATTGCATTAGCTAATTTTATCCATGATCCCCTGGCAAGTCTCACTGATTCCCCTTCAGCAGCTGATAGTAATGACCCAGGAATACTGGACCCAGGTGAGGAAGAGCCCACCGATTCGGGACGCAGTGCTAGAAATATCATTAAATGTGAAGAGGTTATAAAATATTTGTATGGTGAAAAAGGGGTCTCAGACAAAAAAAGGTAATGAAACACTGATCTCTACCAACAACATGTATGTTAGACCCGATTCCGTCTAAGCTCCTAAAAGAGGTAATTCCTGAAGTCATAGGTCCGCTTCTGAATATAATTAATTCATCGTTGTCATTAGGATACGTTCCCAAAACATTTAAACTGGCTGTTATTAAGCCTCTCATTAAAAAAACACAACTTGATCTAGTTACACAACTTGAAAACATCAAGTTAATTACAGACCGATCTCAAACCTCCCATTTCTGTCTAAGATACTAGAAAAGGTCGTATCATCACAATTTAATTTTTCCTTAGAGAAAATTGATATCTGTGAGGATTTCCAGTCAGGACTTAGATCCTGTCACAGTACTGAGACTGCTCTAATTGGAGATACAAATGATCTGCTGCTATCAGCTGATAATGGGTGTATTTATTGGACCTCAGTGCTGCGTTTGACGCCGTCGACCACAACATTCTTTTGAATAGATTAGAAAACTTTGTTGGCAGCAGTAAAAGTGCATTAGCATGGTTTTAATCATACTTATCTAACCGCTATCAATTTATAACAGTGAATAAAAAGGTATCAAGTGCAGTATGGAGTACCTCAAGGCTCATTACTAGGACCATAACTTTTCATGCTTTACATTTTACCATTTACTGTTGTAAAGGGTGAAAGGAAGGAGGGGGACACCCTGGAGAGGTCACCAGTCCATCACAGGGCCACACACACACACACACACACACACACACACACACACAGTCACACTTACTCCTATGGGCAATTTAGAATCACCAATCAATTTAACATACATGTTTTTGGACTGTGGGAAGAAACCGGAGAACCCGGAGTAAACCCACACACACACACAGGGAGAACATACACACTCCACACAGACAGACCCCTGCAGGGGAATCGAACCCGAGACCTTCATGCTGTGAGGCAATGCACGGCGACTTTACAGGAGTTTAAAGTAACTTTAATATTTCAGGATAAAAACATTGTTCATAGTAGTTAAATTTCACTCCTTTATCATCATCACACTTTATACAGTAACACACTTTATATTCACACTGCTGTGATGCCGTAGGTCATGCGATCAATATCAACATGGAGGATGGTATACTTCTGATAATCAGACTATAGATCAGACTTTATTAATGATCAGGAAGTGCAGAATAACTCAGAATCTAGTAACGATTGAAGAATAAAAGATTTAGAGCCATTTTTAAAAAATCAACCAATCAGCTGATTTGTCCTTTCTGCACTTTGTGCACTCACCCCCAGCTTCCTGCTGCGCATGCGGACGTAGCCCTGCTTGACAACGTCGTTGAAGTTGGTGGCCATGTCTGAGGCAGCTGCTGAAGCTAATGGATGCTGGCATTCAGCCCTTTCTCCTCCGACCGAACGCCTCCGTCTAGTTTCTTTCCTCTTCTTCTTTTTGCTTGTCTTCTTCTTCACTTGTTCTACCGGACGAAGCGGTCAGTTCAGCCGAGCTTGTGAGTCTCTCATGGCTTCAGCGTGATCTCTGCAAACGAACAGCAGAAGGAAAAAGCAGGACAGGTTTTATTGAGAGCTGAAGAATGGAGATGCAGGCAATGCAACATTACCATGGATTATTTATTGACTCGCCAGATGCGCTGTTTCAGAGCGAGCGCACCATGTGACCACTCATCGGAGCTTGGGCTTTTAGAGCTTACAGGAATCCGGCCCGGCCCATTAACGTGACGGGGTTAAACGACGCCTTTGCCAGCAAAAGACTTCAATATAAACACTGTAAAAATGTCCTGGCTAAAAAAAAAAAAACAAAACAGGGAGGTGATGCTTGAGATGAAGCAGCGAGACGATAAAACATGATTATATAACAAATGTGATGTCATCCTAGGAGGGGCCACCACTAAAACACATCCTCTCCTTCTAGCACAATAAAGCAAATATTACAACACACTTCTGTTACATTCAAAAGTTTGCACTATCACACCTCCACATCGGTTAAACCCTGTCCCGGCAGGACAACGTCCCTGTGCACAAACCCCCTGATCTCTATGAGGACATGCTGTGTTCTGATTGGAGGAGAGGAACTCTCATGTCCTGTACAGAGTCCTGATTCTGACTCCACCCCTTTAAACTGAACACCTTTGGGATGAACTGGAACCCCAACTGAACCCCAGACCTCCTTCTTGTATTTATAAACATTACATTATTTAAAACTACATTTTGAGTGATATAATTTAAATTGTGTTGTTTTTTTTGCATAATTCAGTTCTTTTGGTTTGTTTCTGCGTCAAAGACTTTTCGATAAACTAGCAGAAATGTCAATCAAATAAGCCCCGCCTACTAACTCATGGTTATAATATTCGATCTTTTACATTTACAGTATTTAGCAGACGTTCCTTATTCACAGCAACTTACATTTATCTCTTTTATACAACTGTTAAGGGCCTTCCTTAGGGGCCCAATAATATCTAAATATCTTTTATCAACAATAACAAAAAGGTTTTAGTCCCGGTTGTTGTCGTTGGCTTTAAGCTACTGTTTTAATATATGTAGAAGTGCTTTAGAAAGAAGGTTGCTGATCACGAGTAACGACATCATCATCATCATCATCATCCTCATGTTTCTGAACGTCATCCTGTGGAGAGCGGCGGCGTTTGTGCTGATGGCAGCGGAACACACCTCGCATTAAACTTTCAACAGCAGCTCGTTATCCAGGGCAGAGCCGGGTAATTGTTCTGAGCAGGAACGCTAACACACACACACACACACACACACACACACACACAGGGTAGTAACGTACAGATGGTTACAGCTCTTATCACTCGCTAAACATACAGAAGAAGGGATTAAACGAAGCGCAGAAAATTTAAGACAAGATGGCAGCTGACTGAGCGCTAATGCTAAAAGCGTAGCACAGATGATTAGCATTAATAGCGGCTTTATGGCTCTCTTAAATTCTTTCAGATTATTTCAGCCTTAGTTTTTCCACATAAAAATATAAATCAGGATTTTTCGCTTTTATTTTTTAGTACAAAATGCTAACTGGCTTGATGAGTGTAGCAGTTAATAAAAAAATCTAGAAGAACTTAAAAATATTTGTCCTCTCTGTCAGTTTAATGCTAGCCAACTAGCCGTAATAGCTAATAGTTTGCTGTTATTTAATCCCAGCAAATTCTGTTGTTTTGTTAGTTATGTTAGCTCCCCTGCTAGTATTGAGCATTGAGGTAGTTATTGTTAGCATCAGCGCAGAAGTTTGTGCTAAGTTTAAAGAAGTTCGTTATTTTTGGAAAACAGTTGCTAGGAAACCAGAAACGTGTGACCCAAAGAATAAGATAGCCGATAATTCGGATTAGCATTTTAGCCTTTGAACCTTTTTTTATAAACTTTTTATAAACCCAGGAGAGAGGAGGAGTCTGTTCTTTAGATTCTGCTGAGGTTTCAAACAACCGACACATTTTACCATGAAACCTTTTCACAATTTAAGATGGAAAACTGAAAACTTTCACAAAACCTGTTCAAGTTTTCATAATCAGTTAAAAAGCAAACAAACTTCTGGAGGTAAAGAGATCTGACGGCTCGTTAGGACGTAGTCTGAACTCCTGAGGAGGAGAATCAAGTGGGAACAAGTCAGGAACATCTGTTTTTACTGTTAAGTGCCATTATTGACCAGAAGCCGAGAGCAGACTCGAGTCGTCTCTGCCAGACGGATCACAGACCCTCGACGCCACCACGTCCACCAGATCCTTCTGTTATGTCATTTCCAGAGACAGCAGAGTTTAAGTCAAAATAATTCCTCCACACAATCTCCACCCTTCATCATATTCATCTTCTTCCTCCTCTAAACTGAGCAACAACCATGACATCATGTCGATACAGAATAAACAAAATAAATCATGAACATGAAGAAAAGGGAATTGAATCTTTTCTCCATGAATCACTTCACACATAACGACTCATTGAGTCAGACGTCTGCAGGAGGTTTTTTCTGCCTAAAGCAGCGGTTTCCAACGGGGTCCCGATTCACAAGGGGGCCTCAGTGAGCTTTGCGGGGGGTCACGTCATATTGACTGCATCTCCACTGCGCGTATCATGTGACCCAATTCTGATTTTTTTCCCCCTCCAGTGGGACAGATCGGATTTGACTCTTGACAGTGTAAAGCAGAATAAAAAAACATGGATTCTGCTATTTTTAGATCGGATTCAGGTCTGATTGGTATGTGGTAATAAATCAGATATGAATCGGATGCGTGCATTAGTGTGTGCAGTGTAAACAGACAGGTCGCATTTTCACCTGTTAATGCGAGTCGAACGTTACTGAATAATCAACGACGGCGCATGACGTCAACTTGGGACACCAACAGCGAAATAAAATAACTTACAATAACGGTGTGTTTTAATATTTATTCATTTTAAACGTTTTTAAATGCTTTTCTGGTCAGTCTGTCTACATTGGGTTGTTTTGCTGTGTTTAGTGTAAATGCAGATATCGGATACGGGACACTTTAGACCTGCAGTCTAAATGCAGCCATTGAAAAGTGTTGATCAGTGAGGAACATTAAGGAGAACGATTATTTCATTAGATCATTTTATCCATGATCCCCTGGTTGACCAAAAAAATGGACAAATTTGTCATTCGTCCTCCACTAAAACGAGTGAGTGTCACTGATTCTCCTTCAGCAGCTGATAGTAATAATCCAGACATACTGGACCTCAGCTGAGGAAGAGACCACCAATTCAAGTCGCAGTGCTGGAAATACCAAGAGTGATAATATCATTAAGTGTGAAGGGGGACCTAAAGTATTTTCTTGGGGAGAAAAAGGGGTCTCAGACAGATAAAGGTTGGGATCCAGTGATCTAAACTACAAAAATATTTTTTTTTTAAAATTGTATTTATTTTTTTAAATGGAGATGAAGTTTAAAAGGTGCAGCGTTACCATGGGAACTGCAGCGAGTCTCCGGGCGGAAATCAGAAGGAATCGGGTCACGCTCCAAAGAACCAAAATTAAAAATGGGACCAAAACTTGTTCATATCTAACAGAAGGCTTTCTCACTTCATCACCACGAACAGATTTAAATATATTGTGTGCCCACACAGCCTTAATTGTGCGTCTGATGTGTACAGCACACGGGACCGGGAGTCAAAAAGTGTCTTCGACTGAAAGTCTCTTTGGTTGTTCAGATTTTTTACACACGTTTGTGAGACTTCAGTAAAACTGAGTAACGTAGTAAAAACACACACAGAGCATCTTTTTGCTGTGGCAGGGGTTGCCAGACCTGTAACGTTCTGCTGGGCAGGTTTTCCACTAGACTGGGTCATGTGACTGGGTGGGTCATGTGACTGGGTGGGTCATGTGACTGTGTGGATTTGATCATTCAGTTCCAATAGTATTATTGAGATCAGACACTAATGTTGAGGTTTGGAGGTCTGGGGTTCAGTCGGGGTTCCAGTTCATCCCAAAGGTGTTCAGTTTAAAGGGGTGGAGTCAGAATCAGGACTCTGTACAGGACATGAGAGGAGTTCTCCTCCAATCAGAACACAGCATGTCCTCATGGAGCTCAGGAGATTTGTGCACATGGACATTGTCCTGCTGGGACAGGGTCCAAGTCTCACAGTTCCACTGAAGGAAGAATAGAATGATACGACGTTGTTCCTTAGCTCTGACTGCTGCTCGAGTGGCTGTTATAGAGAATAAATCAACACCTTCTGACCGATCCGATCCGATCCGATCCGATCCGATCTAAACCGCAGCATCAACATTAGTACAGTGAATAATTTCCCTGCAGAGTTTCACTGAAATAATCCTGCAATTATTGTTGTAATGAAAGAACAAATATTAATGAATAAACACAGCAGGAGTGGTGGTGGTGGTGGTGGTGGGGGGGTCTGGGGGTGTTCATAGTTTAATATAGATCA
This sequence comes from Bagarius yarrelli, assembly GCA_005784505.1. Classification (NCBI taxonomy): domain Eukaryota; kingdom Metazoa; phylum Chordata; class Actinopteri; order Siluriformes; family Sisoridae; genus Bagarius; species Bagarius yarrelli. The sequence continues at coordinate 113,217 of VCAZ01000237.1, forward strand.
TAAATCTAATGTATGAAAAACACTTTCAAGCGTGACTCATAAAATCTGTGTGTTAATATCAGTGTGCTGATGTAATCGAGCCCTTTAAACACACAAGTTAAGGAGATGCAGACACAAATATCAACAGAATGATAGTAACCAGCATGAAAGAGTGAAAGAATGATAGAGTGACGAGTGACCAATGACAAAGTAATAAGCAACAATGTGGCAAAATGAGAGTGATCACATGATAGACTGTTGGAATGACAGCGCAACAACGTGACCGCATGACAGAGTGACCGCATGACAGAGAGGCTGTATGACATGGTGACCGAATGACAGAGAGACTCTATGACAGTGTGACCGTATTACAGGGTGACTGTATGACAGAGTGACCGCATGACAGTGACTGTATGACAGAGTGACTGTATGACAGAGAGACCATGTGACAGAGTGACCGTATACAGAGGGACTGTATGACAGGGAGACTGTATGACAGAGTGGCCGTATGACAGAGTGACCGCATGACAGAGTGGCCGTATGACAGAGTGACCGCATGACAGAGAGGCCGTATGACAGGGTGACCGAATGACAGAGAGACTGTATGACAGTGTGACCGTATTACAGGGTGACTGTAAATGACAGAGTGACCGCATGACAGTGACTGTATGACAGAGTGACCATGATGACAGAGAGACCATGTGACAGAGTGACCGTGTCAGAGTGACCGAGATGACCGCATGACAGAGAGAATGCATGAGACAGGATGACCGTGACGAGAGAGACTGTATGTCAGTGACTGAGTAACAGAGTAAAAGTGACAAAATGACAGAATGACAAAGTGACAGGATGACAGTGACTAAGTGTCAGAATGTGAGCGAGCAAATTATAAGAATGATAAAATGACAGAATAACAGAATGACAGAGTGATAAAATGACAGAATAACAGTGACTAAGTGACAGAGTGAGAGTGAGCACATTGACATATAACATGTAACATGTGATATAGTCAGAGAGTGACAGATGGAGGTCGGAGATAGAGACATTGCTCCTCAGGAAAAGATGTAGGAGGGAAAGTCCAGCGTCGGCGTCACAGCTAATAGCTAACTGTCAGTTTCAGGTTGATTTAATTATCCCTCTCACTGACGTTCTCCTCAGAGGTGAAGGATGAAGATAATCGATCAGGAACAGGGACAAAGGCTGAGCTGCTGAGGGACAAAAGCTCCGTTCATGACTTTACTCTAATCTCCAGATGGTTAACTGAAATCATCTAGCAGAAGAAAAACCACACCAGCGTTTCTAATTAAATCAGACCAGTTCAAACACAAACGCATGAATCTCTGTGAGAACATTAACGATTCTTCAGTCGAACCCCAGGAGGAACTTTAAAGATTCTAAATCATCTTCTACAGCAGAGCGTTAATGCATCAGAAACACGATGAACTCAAGCTAATAAGACCAAATCCTGAGTGATAATTAGTTTGTACTCCCCACTTACTCCATTAATACACACACATCGCCCGAAAATGAACGGTTGTTCAGGGCTCCTCTGGATTATTAAGATGTGTGTAAAGCTCTAACCATGACTCACGCTCCTCTGGAGCTCTTTACTGCAGTTCACTTCAGATGAACTTTAAATTAGTCGAGGTTGCAAACACTTCATTATCCAATGAAGCCTTGAAGAACCTTTCTATCCAAATAATTCAGAAGATCTTAACAAGAAAATAATTTCTGTAGTAGTGATTAAAGGGTTGTTCACACATGGTCAGGGGCCAAGCAGTGGTGGGATTGGAGCTCACATCCTTCCACTCAGTAGAATGATAGAATGAAAATGTAACACTACGGAAAAAGTGATAAAATGACAGAATAAAATAGTCGTGAAATAAGTGATAAAAAATAGAATGTGACAGAGTGACTGTATGACAGTGTGACTGTATGACGAGTGACCGATGACAGAGTGACAGAGTGACTGTATACAGACTGACTGTATGACAGAGTGACCGTATGACAGAGTGACTGTATGACAGAGTGACTGTATGACAGAGTGACCGTATGACAGAGTGATCCTGTGACAGAGTGACCGTATGACAGAGTGACCGTATGACAGAGTGATCCTGTGACAGTTGACCGCATGACGAGGCTGTATGACAGAGTGACCGTATGACAGAGTGACTGTATGACAGAGTGACCGTATGACGATGATCCTGTGTCAGAGTGCCCGTATGACAGAGTGACCATATACAGATTGACTGTTAATTGACAGAGTGACCTGGTCAGAGTGACCATATGATGACAAGTGACCGTATGACAGAGTGATCCTGGTCAGAGTGACCGTGACAGAGTGACATATGACAGAGTGTCCTGTGTCAGAGTGACCGTATGACAGAGTGACAGTATGACAGAGTGCTCCTGTGACAGAGTGACCGTATGACGGAGTGACCGTATGACGGAGTTACTGAATGATAAAATGACACTATAACAGTGACTGGGCAACAAAATAAAAGTGACAAAATGACAGAGACTGAATGTCAGAATGTGAGTGAGGTTTTTAAAGGGTTAAGGGTCTCGCTCAGAGGCCCAGCAGTGGTGGGATTTGAGCTTACAACCTTCCACTCAGTAGTTTAACAACCTTCCACTCATGTTTAACCATTGAACCCTCGTTTCCTCTCTTTACCGGTTCTCCATTTTATGGGTTGTGGGAGAAACCGAGCAGTTTTTGGACAGCCTGCATTAACCACAGGAAGAGATTTCCTCTCAACACCCCACCACCAACACCACCACCACCACCACCACCACCCCCCCGGGGTGGCAGCTGGCTGCACACTCCCCCCTTCTTCCTCTTTTTTTTCTCTCCTCCCTTTCTCTTTTTTTTTCACTCCCTTTTCACCCTTCTCTCTCTCTCTCTCCCTTTTCTCTCTCTCTCTCTCTCTCTCTCTCTCTCTCTCCCATTGCCTCCCCATCTGTGTCGATTACTCACACATATTCATTAGAGAAATACTCCCACAGTTTATACTCTAATCTCTGATGAGGGTCTGGACTCCATTCCCTGCACTGAGAAAACACTCCGTCAGCATCAGAGGGCAGATGTTCATCTCCACTATTTCAATCACCCGACAGCGAAACACAAATCCGCAGGAATTCGCAGCTGTTCTACACCGACATGATGGACATGAGAGGAAATCAGCTCAGAAGAACTTCTGATGGACTTTCATTCAATTCTACAGTTAAAATGGTCTTGTGGAATCCGCATGCCATCAGAGACACACAGCTTACACACTCCTCTTAGCTCCTCAGGCTTCATCTGCCCTGCGATCTACACCGAGCTCAGGTCATATATATCATAACAATGCGAGATAAAATGAAGGGCACACGTCACACACACATAAACGTGTAGAGAAACAGAACAAACTCCGTCTGGAGCTCCTCTGAGATCAGAACATCTTCAATACAGATACGAGATACGACATCAATAAACCAATCAATACACAACAGTCACATGACATAAACACTGCAAATATACACACAGGGAGTCGGGGGCAGAGCGAGGGGTTGGGTGGAGAGAGAGGGGCAGAGACAGAAAAACAAGGGGGTGAGAGAAATGAGGGTGGGGTGAAAGAGAGGGGGTGAGAGACAGAAAAAGAAAGAGACAGAGATAGAGAAAGACAGAAAAAGAGAGAGAGAGAACAGAAAAAGAGAGAGAAAGAAGAGAAAGAAAGAAAGAAAGAAGAAAGAAAGAAAGAAAAGCTGAACATTAAAAAAATGAAGATTGTATTAAAGTCATTAAAAAGAAAAAAGAATATAAGTAATAAAATTAAGGCTTTACTATAAAACAGCACTCACATCACAGGCACACAGGTCACATGATCACAGGCACACAGTCACATGATCACAGGCCCCACAGTCACCTGATCACAGCACACAGGTCACATGATCACAGGCACACAGGTCACATGATCACAGGCCCACAGGTCACATGATCACAGGCACACAGGTCACATGATCACAGGCCCACAGGTCGATCACGGCACACCAGGTCACATGATCACAGGCCCACAGGTCACATGATCACAGGCCCACAGGTCACATGATCATGCCATCCTAATATTTATCTAATTAAGCTCCTGTGTTTGTCACCAAATACTGACTTTCAGTTTAAGACTGTTTCAGATCAAATAATCATTTTAAGAGAACATCAGCCGCCATTTTTCACACACACTTCTGTAGATCAGAGGGAGCTCCAGCTTCAGCTCCAGACTCCAAACACCAGCAGACCGTTTACGGCTCACTCAGGGGACACAGGGTTGCCAGAACATCACCAGATCAGCGACAGAGTAAAACCCACCCATCAAAAAATACCAACTCACAATGTGTAGTGTTTAAACTGGGGAAATATAAATACGGGGAAACCTGCTCAATCTGGCAACACTGCTCTGGGCGGCCCTATGCTAATACAGCAATCAGTACTGGTGGGCGTGGCCTCGGTCTGTGTGACATCACAAAAACCGGATCTGAAAACGGTTTGATTTGAGGAAGAAGAAATGATTGAACAAGATTAAAATAAACACTGTGTGAATCTTTATCGTTATAGGGTGGTTGTGTACACACACACACACACACACTGCACACACACACACACACACACACTGCACACACACAAGTACATTTTCGTAAAGTTCTATGAATTTGCTGTAACTGTGACTGATGGAGTCTGATGAGAAAGTTGAGAGTCGAGTTTCCAATGACATCATCAAAGTGCAAGAGCAGACAGCGACTTCAAACACACACACACACACACACACACATACAGACTGATTCAATCCGATCTTCATTTTGTTTTTTCTGACAGTCGTCACACTTCCTGGCGTTTCCTCTGCGGTTGTCATGGCAGCGATGCAGCAACACACACACAGTGTAGTAAAAGCTCAGAACCGCCACACTGGAACTCTGTGTCATCTTCCTCACCAGACCTCATGCCCACATGCCCTCATCCAGACTGATGATGATGATGATACACATCTCTAACATTACCAAGCAGCAAAAACCCATCCAAAGAGTCTCCTCCAGGAACCCTAAAGAACCCTTAAAGAACCATTAGACCTCCAAGAACCAGTAAGATGTTTAACATTTAGTTTATTTGTATATTATTACAAAATAAGTTCTTTGGTGGTTAATGAAGGGTTCTTAGGAGTCCCAGGCTTTTAGATTTGTTGGCTCTCGGGTTCTACACAGTCCACAGAACTTCAACATCATGAGGAGGAACATCTGAAGAACCGTTAAATGTTCTGAAATCAGAGAACCGACAGACACCATTACATGAAACATCATGTCTCACATCACATCAACTCAGATATTGCAGCAGCTGTAAACAAACACACACACACACACACACACACACACACACACAACACAGTCCATCAAGGAATGGGCGACACTTTGTCTCCTGATTGCTACATCAATTACAGCAGATAAAAGAAGTAAGAGGCAAGACCCAGAGGACTGTAGATTGAATGTTTTAAACACACACACACACACAACACACACACACACACACCACACACACACCACACACCCACACAAGGGTTTCATGTCTTCTGCACTTCCTGATCATAATAAGTCTGATCTATAGTCTGATTATCAGGAGTAATGATGAAAATCAGGACGTTCTCCATCTCCATGTTGTTATTGAGCAATGACCTGTGATGTCACCGCCAGTTGAATATAAATGTGTTACTGTATAAGTGTTGGATGATGATAAAGGAGTTGCAGGTACCAATGAACATGTTTTTATCTGAAGTATTAAGGTAGAGTTTCTGTTTCATGTTTTGTTTGTTAGCTTAGCAGCTAGGCTAGCCAGCCTGATGAGAAAGATGAGAGCGGCTAGGCTATCCAGCTAAGCTAGATTCTATCATGTTTTGGTTTTGTTTACTTCCTGTTTTTTGTCATGTGATTCCCTCTGTCTCTGTGTCCTGTTCTCATTGGTTTGGTTTGTGACATGTTCTTTGATTGTCTCAGGTGTGTCCTGTTTAGTTCATGAGTTCTTTGTGTTATTTATAGCCCCCCTGTCTGTCTGGTCTGTGGATGATTGTTCCCTGTACCACTGTGTTGGGCTGTTGTTGAGGCTTTGTTGGAGGCTGTGTTGAGCTGTGTTGAGGCTGTGTTGAGGCTGTGTTGAGGCTGTGTTGAGGCTGTGTTGAGGATGAGGCTGTTTGTTGTGGGCTGGTGGTGAGGCTGTGTTGGGGCTGTGGTGAGGCTGTTTGGGGCTGTGGTGAGGCTGTGTTGAGGCTGTGTTGAGGCTGTGGTGAGGCTGTGGTGAGGCTGTGTTGAGGCTGTGTGAGCTGTGGCTGAGGCTGTGGTTGGGCTGTGGTGAGCTAGGCTGTGGTGAGGCTGTGTTGCGGCTGTGTTGAGGCTGGTGGGGCTGTGGTGAGGCTGTGGTGAGGCTGTGTTGCGGCTGTGGGTGAGGCTGTGTTTGAGCTGTGTTGAGGCTGTGGTGAGGCTGTTGGTGAGGCTGTGCCTGTGAGCTGTGGGAGCTGTGTGAGGCTGTGGTGAGTGCTGTGTTGCGGCTGTGGTGAGGCTGTGGTGAGGCTGTGTTGCGGCTGTGGTGGGCTGTTGTAGGCTGTGGTGAGGCTGTGTTGGAGGCTGTGGTGAGGCTTGTGCTGGGTGAGCTGTGGTGAGCTGTTGGTGAGGCGTGGTTCCTGCTCCAGTGTTTTGTATATAGTCACACTGCAACGAACTGGTTCTCGATCTGTCTCCCCTCAGTGGATTTCGTTACCAAAAGTTACTTTAAACTCTAAGTCGCCACGCCGCCATTTTGGAATACGAGGGGTCGTCTCTCTCTCCCGCGGATCATGGGACAGTAAGGTCCCTCGTGTGTTTTAAATTCAACTTTAATGATTTTTCTATCCCTGCCCGTTGGATATAATTTGCGTTGACTGTCTAACGCTCATCAGATGACAGTGAGACAGCTCTCCGCCTCAGGGGACCAGTTCATGGTGTGTGTCAGTACAGCCCGTAAGTGGGTTCATCTGTAACAGAGAGAAACTTAGAGACACAAACAAACCGCACGGCGCTCTCGATCTCCGCCATGAATTATAGATCAGATCTGATTCCTGCTAACTGCCGCTCGCTCTCAGGAGATTCCCTCGGAAAGGAAGTGAGAGCGACGCCCGCTTACACAACCCGGCCAGCGGCAGACGGCGGCAGACGAGCGGCAGACGAGCGCTATTAAAAAGTTCTGGAAGGGAAGTGACGCAAGTTTTTAGGGTTTTTACAACCACCGAGCGGCAGCGGTTTAGAACTAAACTAAACACGAG
>VCAZ01000237.1:125505-138005 GCA_005784505.1 Bagarius yarrelli
TGTGACGCAGCAGTGAAGGTGAAACAGTGTTTTTCAGGCAGCTTCAGTAATCCACACACCGCGCGCGGGAATAAACACACACGCACACACACACACACACACCGGAGCAGACTGAAGCTCGAGCTCAGCGTCCTCACAGCGGCTCCTCATTTTACCGTAAAGATCAGAGAAACCGCGCGCTAAAAAATGAACAACATCAAACGATTCATCTGTCATTCATTCACACACCCGCATCAGCAGGGCTGTTATTATTATTAACATTAACATTATTATTATTACATTTTATTAACATTATTATATTATTATTATTTACATTATTATTTATTAACATTATTATTATTATTATTATTAACATTATTATTGTTATTATTATTATTATTAACATTATTATTGTTCCGATTCTGTCTTTGACCTCAGATTTGATCTTTGACTCAGATTGACTCTGATTCTGTCTTTAAATCTGTCTCAGGATTAGAGACTTTAGAGATGATCATGTTTATCATCATTTTACCTAAAACCCTTTTTTTGGGACGCTAAAATTAAAAATGCTCAAGTTATAGAACATTTTTATCAGTTTAAACAGATGATGATTTGTGTGTGTGTGTGTGTGTGTGTGTGTGTGTGTGTGTGTGAGAGAGAGAGAGCGCGAAAACAGCTGTGAAGAGCAATGATGTCAGCAGTCCAAATCTGTATTTTATAATTTGTGACATCACAAACCCATATAAGGTATGCATAACCCCGCCCACAAAACTCTGAGCTACTTAGATAAGGGGCCTGTTTTTAGAGGTATAAACTATATCACCGCATGATGTCATAAATTAAGCTCCTCTTTAGCTCCGCCCACGAATCGGCAGCGTAGTGAAGAAAAGAGTAAATCTAACAGCCAGGAGTTTATACTGTAATAATAAGAAAAGCTTTCAGCCGTACAAAAGTCCTTTAGCGTTAAATCACAAATGAACTCTTCTGCTCATGTGGCTGAGATTTATGAGCTGTAAGTCATAAAGTGGTCTCCTGAAACCCAGAAGAACCAGCAGCATGTCGGCTGATGCGACTCGGGACTTTCTGTTCCCTTCATCTGAATTATTCATGTTAAACCTCCAAGATTCACTTTAAAAAACAAAACATTTAAAATTCCATCAGAGAACCAGAGACCGAGCGCATCACCGAGCCCGGAACGTTCCTCAGAGAGTCGAGGTGTGTGACGTTCTACAGCTCAGCGCTGGAACGCTGCAGTTCCAGGAATGTGGAGCTGGTAAGTGTTTAACATGCACTTGAGGGCAGATCTACACACACAAAGGCCACAAGGCCACTGTCCAATGCTGTTAGGATATAGAACACAGACGTCATGTGACTCACCTGTGATGTTTCCACATCCCCTAGCTTGAAAACACAGTGGGTACTTTCATAATCTACGCGTAGCCTCGCCTCTCACGACGTTTGCCCCGCCCACTTTCACAGCTAAGCTCCGCCCTCCGAGATGGTTACCGTCGTTTTCAGGATATTTGGCGTTTGTTTGCCGTGAGTCGTTAATCATTTTAAACACTGGCGTCTCCGTGGCAACCAGACGTCCACCAATCAGTGTCATCCAAACATCTGTAAATAATTTCATTTCACTTTCAATTTCTTTAAGTGTTAAATTAAAACTCAGTATATATGCAGAAAAAAGTGTGTATTCGTGTGTCAAAAAGTGTGTGTGTGCGATTTCCAGCAGTTCATTTGTGTTGTTGTGCTGAAGATAAAAATCAGCATAAACAACTGACACAACGATTTATTAAATTCTCTTACACTAACAGTGTGTGTGTGTGTGTGTGTGTGTGTGTGTGTGTGTGTGTGTGTGTGCACAGCACGGACAGGTGATTAAACGTAAGCAACACAAACTTGCTGCTGAGGTGAAACTAAACAGGGATGCAGTGATGAAATCTGATCCTCCAAGTAGCGCGGACACACACACACACACACACACACACACACACACACACATAAACACACACAGAATAACACACACAGTCTGGATTTATACACACACAACATTTATAATGCTGAATACAAAAAACTGCAATACAATTTAAAAACTTTATAAATATTTATGAGCAACGACTAAAAACCTCCTCTGAGGAGTGTGTGTGTGTGTGTGTGTGTGTGTTAGTCGGAATTCTGGGGGAGGAAGTGTGTGTGTGTGTTGGAATTTTGGTCCTGCTTGGTTTAATGTGTAAACGGTAAATCAGGGCAGAGCTGTGCTTTAGGTTTGAGCCATGACACACCGAGACGACAACACCAACCGGGGACGAAAACTCATCACCTAATCGGCACCAATAACCACACGCTGTGTGTGTGTGTGTGTGTGCGCACACTGGCACAACTATCTATAACTAAAATAAATGTGTGCAAGACACTGGATAATTATGATTTAACAACACGGACAAACACACACACACAGTAAGTTAGACTCAACGTTGATCAAAACACACACACAGTAAGTTAGACTCAACGTTGATCAAAACACACACACACAAAGGAGAAAATACATCATTAACAATTTGTATTAACATAAAATCAAGATTATATACAGTCATGAGCTGAGCAGCCAATCAGAAAGACCGATTTCTCTTCTATTCCCTGCCAGAACAACAGAGGGCGCTGCTCAGGACACGCCCTGCAATTAAACAGCAAGCTGAGTGTGTCACGGCTCTAACGCCAAATCAAAGTGTACACATACACACACATACAAACAGGCACATACGCACACACAGATTAAGGTGGATATAATCAAGAGAAAGGTTTTTACGACACACTGAACCGACGCCACGACACTGCATTCTTTACAAAAAAATATAAAAGACGTAAAAGAATAAAAAGTCATATAGACCGCTGACGAAGTGTAATAAAGTTTTTACCCTGGGGCAGTTCTGGACGGTACAGTAACCCACATGTGATGAACAGGGACATGTGGGCGGAGCTTGACATTAGTAGAGTACCGTAGCGTCTAGCACCAGGAGAGGAAAAGCACCAGGATGGTTTGGAGGAAATGAATAACCAAAGACGCCGCGAGTGAAACGTGTCTGATGTCATTTCCTCCTCCAGCTCCTCTGCTGTTGTCGGTACAGAAACCACAGAGGAACCGTCCCCATGTTTCAGGGGCACGGTTCCCTGCCAGAACCTGTCCTGTGTCTCATATGAGCAGAACAGGTTAAAAGTCACGGTGGGGATATAACTATGGGATGTTAATCACGCGATTTGAATCTGAAGCTCTTCCTCGTCTTCGTCTGCGTCGCTGGCCAGGCGTTCTGGATCATCGGGGCAGAACCGTGACGTGGACGAGGACGTTCTCATCTTCCCGAACAGACCTGGACTCTGCTGACGCCTCAGCCTATCAGAAGACCAGAAAAAAAAAAAAAAATAAAATAATAAAAAATAAAAATCACATCATGAAGAAGCAGGAAATTCCAGTGCCATCAACTGCAGTGGAAACCTGATTTCCAGCACAGGTTCCTGGGAGGTTCACTGAAAGATGTTTTATCTCACCTCTCTGAGGTTGATCTTCCTGAGTTCTCTGTGGATCTCTAAAATCAGATCGAAGTATATACAAACCCCCACCAGATAAACATGCCCACTTCCACAGGATTACCAAGCCCACCAAATAAACACGCCCACCGGATAAACACACCGGGGGGAGTGGGGTGGTGCAAGAGAAATAAAACACCCCTAAAGCTGTTAAAAGTCCCCTAACATACAGTGCTAATTATTAATTATGAAACACTTCTGTCAGACAGACAGACAGACAGACAGACGTGTGTGTGTGTGTGTGTCAGTGTCAGAGAGAAAAGCACGGCAGCTCACTTAAAAGCCAAAGTCTTTCTTTAAACGCTGCTAAATTACACATTATGCAGTTTGGAACACTTTCTCGCTAAAACACTAAAAGCTTTTCAATTGAGGTCACTTAGCAAGGTTCTGCTTACTGAAGAGACTGCAATCAGAACACACAGAGACAGGAAGTGTGTGTGTGTGTGTGTGTGAGTGTGTGAGAGAAAGATACTTTAATCTGACGATGGCTTTAGGCAGCGAGATCTCTGATTCCCTGCATATTTTAGCATTTTAAAAGTATTTCTCTAGAAGCGGAAAACTCTTACATTCTGTTTTGTGGATTGATGATGATTCAGATCAAGTGACTCGACTCACTAAGAGGAGTTGACTCTCATACTGTGCCTTTTTTTAAGTGAGTCAGTTGATTTGACTCACTTCAGCAAAGTGACGACTCTTTATTTCAGCTTTTAAAATAGTTAATGCGGATATTAACCTTTTACATATTTATCCCCTCTTGTGTTACCATGACAACCCTAACCAGATTCCTCTGCCAGGACACTCTGTTACCATAACAACCACATGCTCCATCTGTCACCAGACTGACTCCGCCCTCTTCTACACTACCATTGCATCAGCCGACCAGACGTTCTCGTACACTCGTTTACACAGCATTTGTTTCTGACGGGTCTGTCTCTTCTTCTGATTTTCTATTTTTCTCTCTTTTTATGGTTTCACTCATTCTTTTATTCTTTTGTTTTGTCTCTCCACTTGTCTTTATCTCTCTATCCATCTGTCCACCTGTCTCTTTCTCTGATGGGCCCTTTCAATCCTTCTGACTGTCTCTATTTTTCTCTAAACGTTTCAATTGGACGGTCTCTCTCTCTCTATCCCTCTCGGACCATCTCTGGCTCTCCCTCTCTGACCGTCTCTGTCTCTCTCTCTCTTTCTTTCTTTCTGTGACCGTCTCTGTCTCTCTCTCTCTTTCTGTGACCGTCTCTCTCTGTCTCTCTCTCTCTTTCTCTGACCGTCTCTGTCTCTCTCTCTCTTTCTCTGACCGTCTCTGTCTCTCTCTCTCTTTTCTCTGACCGTCTCTGTCTCTCTCTCTCTTTCTCTGACCGTCTCTCTGTCTCTGTCTCTCTCTTTCTCTGTGACCGTCTCTCTCTCTCTCTCTCTTTCTGTCCGTCTCTCGTCTCTCTCTCTCTTCTCTCTCTGTGACCGTCGTCTCTGTCTCTCTCTCTCTTTCTCTGACCGTCTCTGTCTCTCTCTCTCTTTCTCTGACCGTCTCTGTCTCTCTCTCTCTTTCTCTGACCGTCTCTGTCTCTCTCTCTTTCTTTGCGTGATCTTTCTCTCTTTCTAAATGTCTCTCTCTCTTTCTTACTGTCTTTCTTCAGCTATCTGTTCTGCACCTGCCCCCCCCCAATCTATTTAATGATAATGATAAAGAAAAGAGTGTGTGAATAAGATAATGTGTGTTTGTGTGTCGTTTAAATCATCTGCTTGATTGGGCCTTTAGGCTTCTTCTAGTCTTCCTGTTACTACGGTAACCCACGGCTTAGCAGCTTGGGATTGGCTGCAGGGAGCCCTGAGTCAGGGAGCGGTGTGTGTGTAAGAGAGAGAGGTGTGTGAAAGAACTAAACAATACACACTACACAAAACTGTAGCTGTAAGATAAAGATGAAATCTAACACATAAAACAGGTTGTGTGTGTGTGTGTGTGTGTGTGTGTGTGTGTGGATTTTAACCTGGACTGTAGATGCTCCAGCTGAACTTGAAGGTTCTCCGATTGTTCGACTTGCTCATCCAGAGATCTCTGCAGCTTTCTGGTTTGGTTATGAGCATCATCCAGCTAATACACACGCCCGCCCGCCCACACACACACACACACACACACACACACACACACACACACACACACACACACTTAATAAAGAACAAACCCCAGCACATCATTATAACTACAGAAAATGCAGAGGTGGGCGTGGTCTATTTGTTAGTTTGATTGACAGGCGGTAGATGATTTAAACAGACTTAAGCTCCGCCCTGAATCAGGTCAGATGTGTGTACTGAGGTATCTGGTGTATTTGGAGGTTCTAATAGTGGTGCAGGTGCCGGAGTTCTGACCTCGTCCTCGGCTTGTCCCAGCTCCTTTTTCAGCTCCTCCACCCTCAGCCTCAGCTTCTTCACCTCCGCTTCATGCTGCTCCACCCGCCGGTTCGCATGCACTAGCTCCGCAGTCTTCTCCTGGTACTGTTTCTTCACCTTAGTGTGAATGTGACGCAAGTCTGCCAGTTCCTACAACACACACACACAAATAATTAGACGGTTAAAACAGATAAAAAAAATTTTTAAAAAATCAACCAATAAAAATAGCCTGTAAACCTGACGTCCTCACCTGAATCCATAATATTATTTGGTTTTTTATCTTCAGAGTTTAAAACTTTCCTAAAGAAAAATAAGCTTTTATTCCAAATTGTTCCAGACGGACAGAAGAACCACAAGACTGCAGCGTGTAAATAATCGTCCCACTGAGCTGACGGACGGGACATTAATAAAAATAAACACACACCCTGCTAATGTTACATACACACACACAGCTGGAGCACTTTTCAAAAAACCAACACACAGCGCAAAGAACACAACGTTCCTCAGTGAGAAACTTCCAGAACACTTTAGGAAGTGAAGCTGCAGGAAAGCAAAACAAAGCGATGCTGGTGAACGTCAGTCCTAAAAAAAAAAACTGATGATGGTGAGAGGAGGTGTGATGTCATCAGTCCATCCAACAGTCTGATCACATTCTGCCGCACCTGAAGATTAATCAAAGCTTTTCTTCTGAGAAGAGAAAAAGAAAAAAAGGAAGGAAATATGTGTGTGTATGTGTGTGTGGTGTGTGTGTGTGTGTGTCAGTGTCCCAGACTGCAGCGTGTTATTGATTTTTATACCAAAAACGTACAGTGGAGCAAATAGCAGTGTGTAGGTGTGTGTGTATGTGTGTAAATAGTGTTTTGCATAATCTGAGAGTTAAATCTAATCCCACAGTGAGACGGTTAAACAGACTGATTGAAGCTCGTCTGAGATAAAACAGGTTCTTTACAGTAAATCTGTTAATTATCAGTCTGGCACTCTGTGTGTGTGTGTGTGTGTGTGTGTGTGTGTGTGTGTGTGTGTGTGTGATATATTTAACAGATTTATTTAGTGAATAAACAGGAGACACAAAGGTAAAAAATTAAAGTCATGTGCCAAGCCGCGGACTAACTGTCTCACTGTCTCACTGACTGTCTCACTGACTCCCTGTCAGACCACCCGTCTCACCAACAGACCGTCCCTCTCACTATGTCAACTTGTCATTTTGTACAAAACCCTAACCCTAAGTCAGAATTTTAGGACTCTCGACTCCAGCAGTAAACACCCCCCCCCCCCCCCCCCCAAAAAAAAGGTCTGATTTAGTCCTGTTCAGGTGCTGATTCTTTAAACCCTCACTCTACACTTCACTGTCCTGTTTACTCATCCAGGGTAAAATAATAATCCTGTGCAGCAGCCTGACGCCCTTTTCACAGCCCGATATACAGACGGGATTAGGAACTACACCAGGGTGTAAATCCCGCGCCGCCCGTCATTTTCAGCCATATTCAATTTTTCCGTCACCTTAAAAACTTCATCACCATCCAGATCACCACTTAATTACAACTTCAGTAATGACATTCAGGAATGTGGGCGTGTGTCGATTTACATATTCACAGACCCTGTTTATGAAAATAAGGATAAAATATATTTTAACTTAACTTTTATTTTATATTTTCTGATCAGCATCCAAGCAGCCATGATTATAATCCACAGCGTGGGACCACAGCGTGGGCTCTCTCACTGCTTTCACAGAGATCTTCCAGGTACCCTTTTATTTTCCTTGGTCCTGCTCACCTTTTTTATTACCTCGAATCAATTTCCCCCGAGTGGACGGCTGTCCCGCGTGATAGCGCTGTTCATCTCTCTGTGTTTTTAAGCTATTCAGCACATTTTCCCTCGTGCCCTCATAGTTCACACTTCATTCACCTTAACTTCACCTCAGCCATCCAAACCCCCGCCCCCCGTCCCCCTCCCACTGAGTCCACAGAGGATGGACGCTGCATTTCTTTTCTGCTGACCTGCAGCGCTGACAAATGTTTGTTTCGTGTTTTTTAAATCTGCCATCCAAAAAAAGTGAGTCAGATGGTGAACCAAAGTGAGAGTCTTTAAATCCACCTGGATGTGGATAAACATGCTAATAAAGTTATGAATACATTTACACATCGATGACATTTTGTATGTCAAATAAATCCTTGCACTATAAAAAGAATTAAAATTTTTCTCACACACACACACACACACACACACACACACACACACGAGGCTGTAAATCAGCAGTAATGGCACCTCAGCAGCGCAGGAGAAACTCGGCACTTTGCTCCTGCGGCTAATAAATAAAAGCGCGGCAGCAGGTGATAATGGACTCGTTTAGAACAGACGCCAGGATGGAACCTGTGCTAATGGGAGCTCTTTAGACAGGTCAGGGATCAGCTGATGGCAAAAGGACAATCATTTGTCTTTATTTGACACTGTCACGAAGCCCACAAACTCAATCCAAAGCAAAGAAATAAAGAAATAAAAAATCCCAACTGAATCATTTATACAATCAGAGTTAATAAAAGATATTCAGCAAATAATAAAACTCCAATACAGTGACCTTCTGTATAAAATAACAAACAGAGAAATTAAAAGACTTTAAAAGACTTCTTTATTCAAAGTAACTTACTCTTATCTTATATATTTTGTCTAACTGAGCAGTTGAGGTTTAAGGGCCTTGATCAGGGGCCCAGCAGTGGCAGCTTTGTGTCCCAGGAATGAAACCCATGCCTTCCCGGTCAGTAGACCGGCACCACAAGCCCTGAGCTAGCAGTTCCCTGAGCTAGCAGTTCCCTGAGCTAGCAGTTCCCTGAGCTAGCAGTTCCCTGAGCTAGCAGTTCCCTGAGAACAGTGTGTTGGTGAAGTGCAGGAGTGTAATAACAAACATGTGCAATGTGCATTATACAGTGGTGGTGAAAAGCAAGACGCGGCACCGGAAGAAAGTTCAGGCTCTGTAGATGTTCTGGTTAAAGGTTCCAGTTGGCCTGTGAAAAGAAGCTCTTCCTTAATCTTGCTGTTTTCTTTAAGGAGCAGAAACGCTTTCCTGACAGCAATAAAGGCAGAAGATTCCAATGGTGGGACGACTAAAGTCCATCACAATCTTTCTGACTGAGTGCGAGTCAGGAGCTCGGTGCAGACGGTACACTTGGGCCAATTGCATCAGCCTCTGTGGAGCTCGTTTGTCTTACTGGAGGCTGATTACAACCAGGCTGTGATGCTTCCTGTCAGGATACTTTCAATGGGCAGTTTAAAAGCGCATGAGCACCTGCGGGGGCAGTTTGCTGTCTCTGTGGTGGTGAAGATGCTGCTGGGCCTTTTTCACTATGGTGTTGATGTGATAGGACTGTGACAGGTCCTGCGTTATGTACCAGGGTACCAGGAACTGTTCACTTTCTCTTCATTGGGGTTCCTGTTGATCCCAACTGGTTGGTAGTTTATCTTCTACTGCTTAGTACTAAACTCCACAATTATCTTCATTGTCTTGCTGAAGTTTCGGAGATTGTGATGTTTCTGCACCTCCAGGTTTTTGGTGTCCTTTAGGTAGGCAGGCTCGTCATTGTTGGAGATCAGACCCACCGCAAGAGTGTCGCCAGAAAACTAAAAAAATGATGCTGGAGTAGGAAGTGGTCACACAGTCATAATTATAGGGCGAGTACAGCAGGGGGCTCAGAACACAACCGTGGGGGACTTCAGTGTTGACACGTGTAATGCTGGTGGTTTGGCTATCGGGAAAGTGGAAATCCACTGACAAACCTCAGAATCTGAAAGCTTTTCTCCCGTCATGTTCTAAGATGAACAGGTTTTCCACACTGGCACTCTCTGCATGCTTTTAGTGCTGGTGACATTGCGTTGTGAGCAGCAGCCCTAAAGCAAGTATAAACAGTGTTTAGCTCCTGCGCTAGTAAAGCATCCAGAGTCACTGTCCTGGGGGAAGGTGTTTTGTGGTCTGTGATGGTTCTTAGCCCTCTACAGGCTTTTGGATCCACCCTGTGAAAACTGTAGTCTGGTTTCTTCACCGCAGCATTACTTCACCTCTCTCACCGCTCTGAACACGCTGTAGGATGCAGCCTTGTACTCAGCCATGATTACTTAAAGCATTTTGGCAACTGTGTCATCCAAGAGAGAAAGAGAGAGAAAGAGAGAGATAAAGAAACGGATACAAGAGAGATAAGTAGAGACAGGAAGAGACAAATAGATACAGGAGTGGGAGAGTGAGGGAGAGAAAGAAACAGACCTAGAGACAGAAAAAGGGAGAGAGAAATTAAGAGAGGAAGAGACAGATAAATAGGAAAAAAGAGAAAAAGAACAAGAAAGAGACACAACCTGTGTGTGTGTGTGTGTGTGTGTGTGTGTGACAGATAGCCCGTCAATATAAGGAACACACAGCAGGCGACTTGAAGCAGATAAACGAATAAGCTCACACTCACCGCATGAATCTCTCGGATTAGCTCTGTCCCTTCTGGAGGAAAAGACGGCGGGCTAACATCTGTGAAGAAATTGGCATCTGGACAGATATAGATGCACCAGAAGGATGCTGATTCACTACACAGAGCTCGAATACAGAGGTTCAATTCCCAGCGGCCGTCACTGCTGGGTCCCTGAGCGAGGCCCCTAACATTCAGACTGACGGCAGCAGGTCTGGCTACTGTAACTGCTGTGAAATAAGTGTGTTGTGTTGTGTGAGTCTGATGTTTAGCCAGCGGTCCGTGACTGTGATGGGAGGCTGAGACAACTTAACCCTTAACTGCTCAGAAAAAGAACAAAACAAGATAAAAGGACATCCGCGAAATGACAGAACTATAAACGAATGCGATCCGAAACTGTATAAAGAAAATCCGGCACTGATAACCGACTGCTACAATTCAGCTTTCGCAACTGTAAAGAAAAATCTGATCAGCGCTCTATTTTTAGCCACACACACACACACACACACACACACACACACACACACACACACACACACACACACACACACACACACACACACACACACACACACACACACACACACTCTCTTTCAGGCATTCCTTGTTGAAGAGAGAGAGAAAAAGAGAAAGAGAGAGAAAGAGTGATTCAGGTCAGCAGAACGATTTCAGTATCAATCACACTTTGTTCTAGCTCTCAGTCCTGAAGCCCTGTCCTCTCCCTCATCGACCTGTTTGTCCCAGCAGTTCTTAAAGAACCTCATCAATCTCTCGGGTTCCTGTCTGACGCAGCGGGTCGGCTGCTAGCACACGGCAACGCTGTTGCAACACATTCACATGTTTAAACATTAAAAAAATGTTACTTGCCCTTTTCCTGATTTACTCATCATCACTCCATTCACACTACCGACCTCATTGGACAGACGTTGCTACAGGAAGTGGAGTTTCTCTAGACGGTGTTGGCAAACGAGTCAAGCGACAAACAACAATCAGTAAAATACGACTTCATAATAAATCCACAATTTACTGCGATCACAATTAACACCGGGGGGTTGACGACGACGTTTATTTGGGGGCGGGGCTAAAAATGTTGTTTGCTTTTCTGATTTTCACCTTTGTGACCAACAATCGCTGAACCGATCGATACCGATTGTTATTCTTCTGGCGTGTGTTAATGGTGTTAGTGTCTTGATATAATAAACAGTAGTGCATTGAGTTTATTTGTTCCCGTGTCTTTAAATTTTTTTCCATTGAAATGAATTGAAATGCCATTAATTTGTTTCGGGTCCCCTAAAAAACACCGCAATTCTATTTGTTCCATGTCTGATGCGCAGGTCTGACTAGCTATCGAGTGACACACGGGATGCTGGACGGATGTTACAGTGTTTACTGTGGTGTCGCTACGCTAACTAGCAGTTGGTTGTCTGAAGCTGCCTCGTGGTGGCTCATGGTTAAGGTGTTGGATTACCAACCCGAAGGTTGTGGGTTTGAGTGTCCCAGCTCCACCAAGCAACCACTGTGGGCCCCTGAGTGAGGCCCTTAACCCCCAATTGCTCAGTTGTATACAGGAGATGAATGTAAGTCGCTCTGGATAAAAACGTCGGCTAAACGCTGGGAATGTAAATGTAACCCGAATTTTAGCAACTCAAAGGCAAAAATCGTCCAAGAGACGACTCGTATCTCCACAAACTCGTAAATTGGGACTCTTGTAGGTCACCATACCAGTGTATTTTTCTTAATTTTAAAGCTTTTGTAATATAAAATATTAAATATATAATCAATTCCAAAGATATAAAGGACAAAACTACACTAAAGTTTATTTAAATTGTTTTTCTTTTATTTGTTTGACATGGGAAGTTGCTAGTTCAGTGGTTAAGGTGTTAATTCCCAGCACAAACAAGCCACCACTGTTTGGGCCCCTGAGTGAGGCCCTTAACCCCCAATTGCTCAGTTGTATACAGGAGATGAATGTAAGTCGCTCTGGATAAAAACGTCGGCTAAACGCTGGGAATGTAAATAGAATTAGAATGTTTGTTAAGTTTGTTTAGCTGAGCAAAATCTTTTTTTTTGTTTTTTTTTATTGGTGTTTAATTTCACTGTTGTGTTTATTTTGCTGTA